>JAPXFY010000022.1:39832629-39840129 GCA_030674185.1 Monoplex corrugatus
ACTGTTGAGAGTTCCATGGACAGCAAAGAAAACAAACGAGACAGTCTTGATGGAGGCAGACGCAAGAAGATCATTCATAAGGAAGACTAGAAAAAGACAGGCAACATTTAGAGGCCATTTTATGAGGAAAGGGAATTGGAGCACCTGGTCACAACGGAAAAGCTAGAGGGAAAGAGAGCACCAGATAGACCCAGGGAGAAGATATTGGACGGACTTGCAGGGTGACTGAAGACAAAGACGGTGGAAGAGATGCTTGAGATAACATGAGATAGAGACAGATGGTAGTCCATGATCTCCAACGCCATGCGGCAAGGCACCTGATGATAATGATGATAGCTCTGATAGGGCTCTGCGCAGTTGGCTGGGCTTTAAGTAACAAAACAATAACCTCTCTTCATAAGGCACGTGACTAGCGCTTTCCTAACGAACGTCTCACAATATTTGTGTGCTGTTTTCCTATTGTCCTCGCCTCAGAATTCAGAAAATGATGACTGGGCATTTACATGGCAACTTTTATCCAGCACAAAGCGTTTGACTGTTTGCGACTGTCTATATGATTTTACAGATTTACATGCACATATACACACAAATACATACACACACACACACACACACACACACACACACACACACACACACCACACACACACACACACACACACACACACACACACACATACACACACCCATAAGAAACACTTCCAAACAATACCACACAATCTGCAACAATAACGTCAGCAACGCGGAGGACTGGCAAAGTAGACACTAATGAAAGGACTGCTGGAGAAAGAATGTTTTGAGATCGGATTTGAATGAACACAATGAGAGACTGTCTCCAACAGTGAAGAGCAAAGACTTCCTGATTTTAACAGCAAAGAAAGTAAAAGCTCTGCAACCATGTTTTGTCTCTTTTAAACCTCGGGAACAAACGGGAAGACTGAAGTCATGGTGATCAGTAAAAAACATGAAATCCGCTCATGCAAAATAACAGCAAACGGCACAACCTTGAGACAGGTTGATAAGTTTAAATACCTGGGAACGATCATTCCACCAGACGGCAGATGCACATCAGAAATAGCCAGCTGAATCAGCCAAGCCAAAACAGCATTCAAGAATATGAAAAGCATTCTTACCAACAAATACCTATCAATTCACATCAGGAAGACAGTTCTTCAATGTTATATAGAACCAACACTGTTATACGGTTGTGAGGCGTAGAAGTAAACAAGCAAAGGCAGAACAAGATTGAGGCAGTCCAGCCGAGATGTGGTTTCTAAGAACAATGTTGAGAGTTCCATGGACAGCAAAGAAAACAAACGAAACAGACTTGATGGGGGCAGACACAATATCATTCATAAGAAAGATTAGGAAAAGACAGGCAACATTCATAGGCCATTTTATGAGGAATGGGGAATTGGAGCACCTGGTCACAACGGGAAAGCTGGAGGGAAATAGAGCACCGGGTAGACCCAGGGAGAAGATACTAGACGGACTTGCAGAGAGGCTGAAGACAAAGAGGGTGGAAGAGATGAGGTATCAAGAGATAGAGACAGATGGAAGGCCATGATCGCCAACGCCATGCGGCAAGGCACCTGATGATGATGATGAAACCTCGGGACACGCTTATCATCAGAATAGGAACGGAGAAACCCAGATCGAATATTAGTATTGCATCTTATACTTCTTCAAGGTCATTGACTTTGAAAAGTAGAAAACCTGAATCGCCTGTAATAATTGTGTATACAAAGGGAATAGCTTGACAGTGTTGTTGTTGTTGCTGCTGTTGTTGTTGTTGCTGTTTAACTCTTGAAATTGGCTGTCTGGTTTTGTTATCATATTCGTCAGAATCAGTAGCATTATTATTAATATCATGATTATGGTTATTGTAATTCTTCTTCTTATTTTTTATGTTATTATAGGTAATATTTTATCATCGCCATTATTGTTGTTACTGTTGTTGTTGCTGCTGCCATTTATACTCTTGAAACTGTCAGTCTTGTTCTGTTCTCATCTTCGTCATCATCCCTAACATTGTTATCATTATCATTATTTGTCATTATCATTATTGCTATTAGTATCTTAACATCGATAATGTATTCTCATCATTACTATATTATTTGTTTATTACTATCATCATTAGTAGTACTACTACATCATCATCATCATCATCATCATCATCATCATCATCATCATCATCATCATCATCATCATCATCATCATTCATCATCAGGTGCCTTGCCGCATGGCGTTGGCGATTATGGACTTCCATCTGTCTCTACCTCTTGTTGCCTCAAGCATCTCTTCCACCCTCCTTGTCTTCAGCCACTCTGTAAGTCCGTTCAGTATCTTCTCCCTAGGTCTACCTGGTGCTCTCTTTCCTCCAGCTTTCCCGTTGTGACCAGGTGTTCTAATTCCCCTTTCCTCATATTTAGGAGGACTGTTATTTTGGCTTGGCCGATTTTGCTGTCTATTTCTGATGTGCATCTGCCGTCTGGTGAAATGATCGTTCCCAGGTATTCAAACTTATCAACCTGTCTCAAGGTTGTGCCGTTTGCTGTTATTTTGCATGAGGAGATTTCATGTTTTTAACTGATTACCATGACTTCAGTCTTCCTGCTGTTTAGTTCCAACCCCTTACCTTTGCTTTCTATCTCTAGTATATTCACAAGGTTTTGTAGGTCCCTTTCATCATCATTATACTATTATTATTATCATTATAATTATTATTATTATTATCATCATTAATATAACAAAAATCATCATCATCATCATCATCATCAATCATCATCATCATCATCGTCGTCGTCATCATCATCGTCATCGTCATCATTATCGTCATCAACATAATCATCATTCTCACCTGTCTCACCTGTCGGCGTCACCGGGAACAGTGTTGGCCGCTGCACATGATGTCCTCACAAGTTGCCTCCAGCACTCTCGATCTTGGCTAAGTCTGACCACCTCCTGGAGTTTCTTGCCACTGATGTTTGTGATGTTTCTAGCAAGTGATGCAGGTGGCCGTCCTCTGTTTCTCTTTCCTTCCACTTTACCTTGGAGGACAGTGGACATCAAGTCTGTTCTCTCATTACGGATTGCGTGTCCAACATATTTCAGTTTCCTCCGTTGTATGAGTACTAGAAGCTTGCGTGTAGTACCCAACTCATTCAGTATGCTTTCATTTGAGCGCCTATCCGTCCATTTGACCCTCAGCAGTCTTCGGTAAAACCACAGCTCTGCTGCTTCCACTCGTCTTTCATCCTCTTTCTTCATTGTCCATGCCTCGCAGCCGTATAACATCACTGGCCAGACAAGACATTTTAAGAGTTTTATCTTAAGGTCTGCTGTTATGCTGTGGTCTTTCCAAATATTGTTCAATTGAACCATACTGTTCTTGGCCATTCCAATTCTCATCTTTATGTCTTTTGAGCATGTTCCATCGTGTGTCTTGACTGAACCTAAATATCTAAAGTCCTTGACATTTTCTAGAGGGACTTGGTTTAGCATGATCTGGTCCTGTCTAGTGTTATATTTGCCTGCAACATGCATAACCTTTGTCTTCTTTGAATTTAAGTCCAGCCCAGCTGCCTTTCCAACCCGGTCTACCCTGTACAGGATCCTCCTAGAGCCTGTAATGTTGTCTGCCAGTAATCCTGTGTCATCTGCGTAGCGTAAATTTGACAGGTTTCTACCACCAATATTTACTCCCATGTCTTCTATGTCTGCTTCTCTCATGATATGTTCAGTGTATATGCTGAAGAGATGTGGAGACAGGATGCAACCTTGCCTTACCCCTTTAGTGATGTTAAAAAATTTGCAGTTTTGATTATTCCATCTGATTGTTGCTTTTTGATCATTATATAATGAAGCTATGAGGGAAACCAGATGTCTTGGAAAACCCATTTTGATCATGAAGTGGAAAAGACTTTGGTGAATCACGCTATCAAATGCTTTGCTGTAGTCAATGAAAACGATGAACATCTCTTGGTCTGTGTTTCTAATCTTTTCTATCAATATCTGGAGTACAAACAGCATATCTACTGTTCATCATTACAATAGTAATAATAATAATAATAATAATAATAATAATAATAATAATAATAATAATAATAATAATAATAATAATAGTAATAATAATAATAATAATAATAATAATAATAATAATAATAATAATAATAATAATAATAAAACACTACTACTACTACTAGTGGTACTACTACTGCTACCAATTGTAATTATTATTATTATCATCATTAATATCATCCTCATTATCATCATCATCTTCTTCTTCATCATCATTAATATTATTACCATCATCATGACTATAATCATAATCATTATCACAGTTCCGACCTTTCGCGAATCAAAACCTAAATATGCATCAAAACATGCAGGATACACACACATACACACACACACACACACACACACACACACACACACACACACACACACACACACACACACACACACACACACACACACACACACACACACACACACACAACACATGCGGTATCATAACACACAGTGTGAACCATTAACTGACTGGAGAGACTGTCTTCATGAGTCAGGTACCCAATGAGACGTGACAGCCCACATCCTGGCAGCACGGGAGCCCATGGAGGATAATGGGGGATACTCTATCTGATGCTATGACACTGCCTGCATAATTGCTGTCTGCTTATGCACACGGACATGCACACGAACACACAGACTGTTTCACAGACAGACACACGCACACACTCACACACACAGACACACAGACACAGACACATACACTGCGCACAGACACACACGAACACACAGACTGTTTCACAGACAGACACACGCACACACTCACACACACACAGACACAGACGCAGACACACACAGACACATGCACTGCGCACAGACACACACGAACACACAGACTGTTTCACAGACACACACACACACACACAGACAGACAAACAGACAGACAACAGACAAACACACACACACACACACACACACACACACACACACACACACACACACACACACACACACACACACAATACACACACCTGCGCGCACACACACACACGAGCACACAGAGTGACAAATGCACAAAAACACACACGCACACATTCTCTCTCTCTCTTTCCCTCTCTCTCTCTCTTTCTCTCTCTCTCTCTCTCTCTCTCATGTGGATTTATGCAATGGCTCCAAGGTTTTTAGTTAAGTGCTCATTCCTTTGAAATATCTATTCTGTCTGGACCCCTTCCGATTTTTCTCGGATGCCTGTGTGCACGTCTTCTGCCTACAGTGTGCAGGCACTATGTGGCCGGTGTTACACGTACAGTCTGCCTACTTCCGTTTCTGGTTGGCGTGCATGCTGGCTGTTTTCTTGTTACAATTTGCCGCAGGACATTGACGTACCTCACAGGATCTTTAACGGGCGTATCTGGTGTTCCTACAGGGCCTGTGACTAACAGTCATATCTGAAAGTCCTACATGATCTATAACAGTCGTGTTACATGTTACTACAGGATCTATAACAGTTGTGTTACATGTTACTACAGGATCTATAACAGTCGTATTACATGTTACTACAGGATCTATAACAGTCGTATTACATGTTACTACATGATCTATAACAGTCGTATTACATGTTCCTACATGATCTATAACAGTCGTGTTACATGTTACTACATGATCTATAACAGTCGTATTACATTTACTACAGGATCTATAACAGTCGTATTACATGTTACTACAGGATCTTTAACAGTCGTATTACATGTTACTACAGGATCTATAACAGTCGTATTACATGTTACTACAGGATCTATAACAGTCGTGTTACATGTTACTACAGGATCTTTAACAGTCGTATTACATGTTACTACAGGATCTTTAACAGTCGTATTACATGTTACTACAGGATCTATAACAGTCGTATTACATGTTACTACAGGATCTATAACAGTCGTATTACATGTTACTACAGGATCTATAACAGTCGTATTACATGTTACTACAGGATCTATAACAGTCGTATTACATGTTACTACAGGATCTATAACAGTCGTATTACATGTTACTACATATCTATAACAAGTCGTATTACATGTTACCACAGGATCTTTAACAGTCGTATTACATGTTACTACAGGATCTATAACAGTCGTATTACAATGTTACTACAGGATCTTTAACAGTCGTATTACATGTTACCACAGGATCTTTAACAGTCGTATTACATGTTACCACAGGATCTATAACAGTCGTATTACATGTTACCACAGGATCTTTAACAGTCGTATTACATGTTACTACAGGATCTATAACAGTCGTATTACATGTTACTACAGGATCTATAACAGTCGTGTTACATGTTACTACAGGATCTATAACCATCGTATTACATGTTACTACAGGATCTATAACAGTCGTATTACATGTTACCACAGGATCTATAACAGTCGTGTTACATGTTACTACAGGATCTATAACCATCGTATTACATGTTACTACAGGATCTATAACAGTCGTATTATATGTTACCACAGGATCTATAACAGTCGTATTACATGTTACTACAGGATCTATAACCATCGTATTACATGTTACTACAGGATCTATAACCATCGTATTACATGTTACTACAGGATCTATAACAGTCGTATTACATGTTACTACAGGATCTATAACCATCGTATTAATGTTACTACATGATCTATAACAGTCGTATTACATGTTACTACAGGATCTCTAACAGTCGTATTACATGTTACTACAGGATCTATAACAGTCGTTTACATGTTACTACAGGATCTTTAACAGTCGTATTACATGTTACTACAGGATCTATAACAGTCGTATTACATGTTACTACAGGATCTATAACAGTCGTATTACATGTTACTACATGATCTATAACAGTCGTATTACATGTTACTACATGATCTATAACAGTCGTATTACATGTTACTACATGATCTATAACAGTCGTATTACATGTTACTACAGGATCTTTAACAGTCGTATTACATGTTACTACAGGATCTATAACAGTCGTATTACATGTTACTACATGATCTATAACAGTCGTATTACATGTTACTACAGGATCTATAACAGTCGTATTACATGTTACTACATGATCTATAACAGTCGTATTACATTTTACTACAGGATCTTTAACAGTCGTATTACATGTTACTACAGGATCTATAACAGTCGTATTACATGTTACTACAGGATCTATAACAGTCGTATTACATGTTACTACATGATCTATAACAGTCGTATTACATGTTACTACAGGATCTATAACAGTCGTATTACATGTTACTACATGATCTATAACAGTCGTATTACATGTTACCACAGGATCTTTAACAGTCGTATTAAACATGTTACTACAGGATCTATAACAGTCGTATTACATGTTACCACAGGATCTTTAACAGTCGTATTACATGTTACCACAGGATCTTTAACAGTCGTATTACATGTTACCACAGGATCTATAAC
>JAPXFY010000022.1:39845129-39847629 GCA_030674185.1 Monoplex corrugatus
ACAAAAGGCTATGCAATCGGAATTGTACAGAAAGCTATGCAAATTGTTATTGTACAGAAGTGTTTACATACACAACGAAGCACATTCCGTTTTGTGAAAAGGATTCAAACCTGCCGAAAATTACACACTAAACACACAAGGGTGCGCTTCCATTTCACAGAAATATTCAGGCACTTATTACTAATACGCTGAACACAGGATTCATTTCGTAAAATTATTTCAGAGAAGAAGTGACCAGTAAGTCTGGAGAAGATGGCTTTGTAATTTCCACACTCAGGTTCACCTGAAATCAAAAGAAAAACACATTTATGAAATAATCGAATAATCCTTTGTTCTTGTTTTTTAACACACTCAGCCTATCCTTTCCGCATTCCAGTCAGCTGCACCTGAAATTGAAGAAAACGCAATCATTCACCAATATAACATGATGGGCATGATAGTCAGGTGGTCAAGGCATAGGACTTACTATCGCAAGGTCTAGGTTCGATCCTCCCTGGGTACCTTCTGCCTGATGGGTACAAAGTGGAATTTTTTCCCATCAGTTTCAATTTCAATTTCTCAAGATAACGTCTCCGCGCTCGGAATGAATTCCATATGTACTGACGTCACAGGTGTCATGCGATGGAGAAGATCCAGTATGATCACGGTACAAGCCTTAAGCCTGCACATAAACCCACGAGTGGCCAGGTCCTGAGGTCCTACCTAGATAGTTCCATAACCCTCGGGTCATAGGAGAGTGAGGTGGCAGACACCTCAACTTTTCCCGGGGCCAGCTCCACGAGGGCGGCACCCATCCCCTCTCCCTCGCTTCAAATTCATATTCATATTCACATTTTTTTTCCACGTCAGAAAAGCAAGAAGGCTAATCATTCTTCAAGGGATGGGACCTGGAAAATCAACCTATCTCTTCAATGTTTTATTTCAAGGCAGTCAGGCAATGCCCTGCTCTTCACGATTTTCAACTGCCGCGGGATCTTAAGCGTGCGCAGCCAGAAGGCACACGAGTCCTAGTGTTTTTCATTCCCTTCTGACGGACTAGACGTTCAGTTCGATTTTCTGGTCAAACTGAGGAGAAAAGTCGAGGCCTCTACGGGGAGCAAACCCTGGAACCTCGAGTTCAGTTATTGGCAGGCGAACGCCTGAACCATTCTGCCAATCTTCTCCTTATCTTCCCATCGCTCATGTCAGCATGTATGTAAACCTAATTCTGTGTCCTTTTTCGGCGATGGCGACGGTCGGCAGCGGAAAATTAGTTATCTTAAAACACAGCGACGCTCATGGCTAAAACAACCAATGCGCGATCGGCACGGTTTCTGACAACGACTACAGTAGTAGCATACTGTGGAGTCATCCACCGTGGGGCATTTGCGTCTTTGTATATAGCTTTTTTCTCCCGCGAAAACAGCAGCTCTCCACCCCATTCGATCCTGGGAAACCGTATCCCAGTTCGCAACATTGATAGAAAATTCCATCATGGACGTTTTATACTGGTTCTTGAAGCGAAGCTTGGGTCGTCCAACGTTACGCGTGCCCTCAGACAGTTCCCCATACAGTATCTGCTTGGGGATTCTGGAGTTATCCATGCGCGCAACGTGACCAAGCCACCTGAGACGCCGAGACTGCAGGATGGGATATAGTGACTGAATGCCAGTTCTTTTAAGCACTTCTGTATCCCAGACTCTATCTTGCCATTTAATTTTTAAATTTTTCGTAAACATCTCATATGAAAACTATTTAACCTCCTCTCCTGACCAGCATACAAGGTCCACGTCTCACTCCTGTAAAGGAGTGTTGAGAGGACGCATGTTTGGTAAATTAGTGTCTTGGTTTTTATCTTGAGTTTATCATTTTCCCATGCTCTTTTCATAAGTTTCTTGAATGCGGCTGTAGTCTTTCCTATTCTGCTTGTCAATTCCTCATCCAGAGATAAGGTCGATGTTATGGTGGATTCCAAGTAAACAGACTTATCTATTGTTTTCAGAGATTCACCACCGAGTTTCATCTCTGGTGGTGAGATTGTCTCTTGTCCAATTACATCAGTTTTCTTGACGCTGATTGTAAACTTAATGCTAGTGCCTAAACCCTCTTAGAGCGATACGTATCGCAGAATATCAAGTACGCAGGTTAAATATTCTGTACGTCATTTCCGCGTCCAGCAGCTTACCGAAACACGAAAACACCCATCATACAGGTGTATCAGTGACGAAGTATGCAGACTGTGACATACCGCCTCCACAGTGAGATCAAAATAACGTGCACGCACACGCAGGAGAAAAATCGAAACGCTCATGAAAAATAAACAAGGTTGAAAAAAATCGAAGAACACACCTTCAAGATCAAAGAAAACACTTTCAAAGAACAATCTTACAACATCGTTTTTCACCGCCCTCAACCTAACCGTTCTCGTGGTTACAAAATCTTGTCTGTATTATCAGTAACCAGAAAAAAAACACGAAAGAAGAATAAGAACGCGTATTTGATACAAGACAAGACAGGCGCA
>JAPXFY010000022.1:39852629-39867629 GCA_030674185.1 Monoplex corrugatus
GACCAAGTGTTCACAGTCAAACCCAAACAATAAAGTCAACGGAACACACATGATACCAATCTGATAATCAATTCTATTAGTCCCACAGAAGTAATTGTCGAATGGACAAGAGATCAGATTTCTAATCAAAGAGTCTGAGTTCAATCCTGCCTAAGTACCTCATGTCTGATGGGTAGAAAGTGGAGAAATTTTCCCACCTCTCAGGCCTAGTTGCGCGACCACCTGTACTGTTATTGTCTAGAATATGCACGTTAAAGATCCTCAGAATCCGATGGCATACGAGCCAGGGTCAAAAGGTGCTTTGTGGTGACTTTCCTAGTTCAAGTCACTGCAACTAATGGAGGTTGAACAAATCATTTTGCTTTTCCAGAGGCAGTAGCTCATACTTCATAGAGCATAGTTTCATCCGTGACAGGTGTCACACGAATGCTAAAAACTCAAATAGTTTCCAAAGTATCCATTTGATTGCAATGCTGATGAGTTCTATTCAGACAGTTTTGTGCATATAACTTGAAAAGCCCTATATCATTGCAGTTTTTTTTTATCATTTTTACCCACTGTGATTGATCAAAGAACTGTAGGCCTGTGACACGAACGTATCACGAATGAATACTTATATTTACACTTTAATATTGCAGAATATATGAAAAAATCAGGCAAAAAAACCCAAATGAAATTGTAAACTGTAAACTAGTGAGTAACCTTGATAAGAAACAAAAAAAAATACATACATAGGTACAACCATTGATTTAACACCAAACTTTATTCTCAGCCTACTACACCTATCTATAAAAGGAAGGCTGAAATTTGAGTAAAAGTTTGAATATAAACCTGACTGGCTAATAAACGATTTGTTCAACTTCCATGAATTCATGTCTGCTATTTGATTTGACATTTAAAGCTCAATATCTAGGATTGTGTAGGCTGCGCAAAGGCAAGAAAATTAGTTGCTGTGATTTCAACTAGGAAAGTCACCTGAAGCACCTTTTGACCCTGGCTCATATAACTGCGTGAAAATATCAAGCAAGCACGGAGACGGAATATGCAACTGTGCAACAACTTGCCACCTCCGCAGTGTGGAAAAAAACAACGTGCATAAAAAATATGAAAAAAAGGAGAAAAATCGGAACACACACAAAAAAGAAAGTGTCTCAAAATAGCAGAACCAACAAACACGTAATGTATCCCGTATGAAGAGACATTTTTTTTTTATACCTGCTGGTGAAAAGACAAAAACTGGGGTGAAAGTTAATTTCACAGTAACAACCAGTCCCTGTGGCGTTGTCAGTGGTTATCGCAAGGGACTGTGGACTGGCGGGTTTGTGGGTTCCAATCCCTATTAGTGTCTACAAAAATCGTTGTGGGATTTTTCAGCTTCAGCCGGCTCCTACCCAGAGCAGAGCGTGCTATGGGCTCAGTGGGAAAACTGGGACAACACAGTCGGCTCCTACCCAGTGCTGAGCGTGCTATGGGCTCAGTGGGAAAACTGGGACAACACAGCTGGCTCCTACCCAGAGCAGAGCGTGCTATGGGCTCAGTGGGAAAACTGGGACAACACAGCCGTCTCCTACCCAGAGCAGAGCGTGCTATGGGCTCAGTGGGAAAACTGGGACAACACAGCTGGCTCCTACCCAGAGCAGAGCGTGCTATGGGCTCAGTGGGAAAACTGGGACAACACAGCTGGCTCCTACCCAGAGCAGAGCGTGCTATGGGCTCAGTGGGAAAACTGGGACAACACAGCTGGCTCCTACCCAGAGCTGAGCGTGCTATGGGCTCAGTGGGAAAACTGGGACAACACAGCTGGCTCCTACCCAGAGCAGAGCCTGCTATGGGCTCAGTGGGAAAACTGGGACAACACAGCTGGCTCCTACCCAGAGCAGAGCGTGCTATGGGCTCAGTGGGAAAACTGGGACAACACAGCTGGCTCCTACCCAGAGCAGAGCGTGCTATGGGCTCAGTGGGAAAACTGGGACAACACAGCTGGCTCCTACCCAGAGCAGAGCGTGCTATGGGCTCAGTGGGAAAACTGGGACAACACAGCTGGCTCCTACCCAGAGCAGAGCGTGCTATGGGCTCAGTGGGAAAACTGGGACAACACAGCTGGCTCCTACCCAGAGCTGAGCGTGCTATGGGCTCAGTGGGAAAACTGGGACAACACAGCTGGCTCCTACCCAGAGCAGAGCGTGCTATGGGCTCAGTGGGAAAACTGGGACAACACAGCTGGCTCCTACCCAGAGCAGAGCGTGCTATGGGCTCTGTGGGAAAACTGGGACAACACAGCTGGCTCCTACCCAGAGCAGAGCGTGCTATGGGCTCAGTGGGAAAACTGGGACAACACAGCTGGCTCCTACCCAGAGCAGAGCGTGCTATGGGCTCAGTGGGAAAACTGGGACAACACAGCTGGCTCCTACCCAGAGCAGAGCGTGCTATGGGCTCAGTGGGAAAACTGGGACAACACAGCTGGCTCCTACCCAGAGCAGAGCGTGCTATGGGCTCAGTGGGAAAACTGGGACAACACAGCTGGCTCCTACCCAGAGCAGAGCGTGCTATGGGCTCAGTGGGAAAACTGGGACAACACAGCTGGCTCCTAGCCAGAGCAGAGCGTGCTATGGGCTCAGTGGGAAAACTGGGACAACACAGCTGGCTCCTACCCAGAGCTGAGCGTGCTATGGGCTCAGTGGGAAAACTGGGACAACACAGCTGGCTCCTACCCAGAGCAGAGCGTGCTATGGGCTCAGTGGGAAAACTGGGACAACACAGCTGGCTCCTACCCAGAGCAGAGCGTGCTATGGGCTCTGTGGGAAAACTGGGACAACACAGCTGGCTCCTACCCAGAGCAGAGCGTGCTATGGGCTCAGTGGGAAAACTGGGACAACACAGCTGGCTCCTACCCAGAGCAGAGCGTGCTATGGGCTCAGTGGGAAAACTGGGACAACACAGCTGGCTCCTACCCAGAGCAGAGCGTGCTATGGGCTCAGTGGGAAAACTGGGACAACACAGCTGGCTCCTACCCAGAGCAGAGCGTGCTATGGGCTCAGTGGGAAAACTGGGACAACACAGCTGGCTCCTACCCAGAGCAGAGCGTGCTATGGGCTCTGTGGGAAAACTGGGACAACACCGCTGGCTCCTACCCAGAGCAGAGCGTGCTATGGGCTCAGTGGGAAAACTGGGACAACACAGCTGGCTCCTACCCAGAGCAGAGCGTGCTATGGGCTCAGTGGGAAAACTGGGACAACACAGCTGGCTCCTACCCAGAGCAGAGCGTGCTATGGGCTCAGTGGGAAAACTGGGACAACACAGCCGGCTCCTACCCAGAGCAGAGCCTGCTATGGGCTCAGTGGGAAAACTGGGACAACACAGCCGGCTCCTACCCAGAGCAGAGCGTGCTATGGGCTCAGTGGGAAAACTGGGACAACACAGCTGGCTCCTACCCAGAGCAGAGCCTGCTATGGGCTCAGTGGGAAAACTGGGACAACACAGCTGGCTCCTACCCAGAGCAGAGCGTGCTATGGGCTCAGTGGGAAAACTGGGACAACACAGCCGGCTCCTACACAGAGCAGAGCGTGCTATGGGCTCTGTGGGAAAACTGGGACAACACAGTCGGGTCTTATCCACTTCACTGATGCGTCATAGAGGGTGTTTCATCAATCTTCTGACCAGCACCGCAGGTGTCTGTATCTCTCGGGCCTGGTTGACGCTAGGATATAATTATTATGACAGTCAGCGTAATGTACAGCATTGTACGGTATTGCACAACAAATCACCCCAAATACCACAGCTGTACATATCACCCACAAATACCACAGCTGTACGATTCACTCACAAATACTACAGCTGTACACATCACTCACAAATACCACAGCTGTACGAATCACTCACAAATACTACAGCTGTACACATCACTCACAAATACCACAGCTGTACGAATCACTCACAAATATCACAGCTGTACGAATCACTCACAAATACCACAGCTGTACGAATCACTCACAAATACCACAGCTGTACAAATCACTCACAAATAGCACAGCTGTACAAGTCACTCACAAATACCACAGCTGTACAATTTACTCACAAATACAACAGGTGAACAAATCACTTACAAATATCACAGCTGTACACATCACCCACAAATACCACAGCTGTATAAATCACTCACAAATACTACAGCTGTACAAATCACTCACAAATACCACAAATGATAAGCTGCCTAATTCAGAACACTGCACTTGCCCAGGTCAGTCACGAGCGCGGTAGTTGTACGGACAACTCAGAAAATATAGTAGTAGTACATACAGCCCACTCACAAACTTGGCAGTTGTACGATCACTGCTTGCGACTGTGGCTGAACATCTGGGGTTCATGTTTGCGGCACAAGTCACTATGTCACAAGCACCGTAACTGTGCTGATCGCTCAACACACGAGGGACACGTACAAATCAATACTTACACAAAGTCCCAGTACGGACTTTGTTCAACAGAGATTCATGGCACTAGATCAAGTCCATATGCGTTCCACCCAAATTTACAATCAATTCAGATCTGGCAGACTCCCTGAGCCTGCGCAAAATCCTATGAGATGGTAAGGTTTTGAAACAGGCAGGGAGAGGGAGGGAGAAGGGGAGAAGGGAGAAGGGAAAAGGGGAGAAGGGGAGAAGGGACATATGAAACACTGAAATGACACCAGCAGAATGATGAAAACATCAAAACGGACAGCAAACTGGCCTGTTTTTCCCCCGGTGGGGATGCCGCGGGCTCTCTTAGTATAACTAGTATCCCCACCTTCTGGAAATCCTGTGCCAGATGTGTCCTCTTTTCTGTCACTCTCTTTGTTTCTTTCTTCCTTCTTTGCTTTCTGTCATTTCTTCCTATCGTTTTCTGCCTTGCTGGTCCATACACCTGTAAGTTTTCGATGGAAGTCTTTGTACTTTCTCTAAGGATTGATATTTGGGTATGTGTGTGAACTACATTTTGGGCTCAAGGGAAATGAGATATGCAGAAGTAATTTTAGGTAATTTAGTCCCGTTTTTTTTTAACATTTGTTTGAGTGTCCTTGGTTTTGTTTAAATTTGTATACAGGTGTGTTTTTTTTAAAATCCCCAGTGTGATAAATAAGACGGAGTGGTCAACGCCAGGGGCATCTCTTTAGATCATGTGCGCCAGTGCATTGATATGTGTGCTTACTTTTCATTTCCTTTTTTTAAATTTCCTGTTGAAGTACTGTGTACGTTGTGAAACGGGTTACAGCCCTGATATGGCTGTACGCAGTCGGCTGGGCTTTACATAACAATAACAGTAAGGGTAGGCCTGTTTCTAATATCGCAGCATTCATTATTTCATAAAGACGAGGTATCGTGTTTTTCGTTTGTTTAATGTTTATAATGTGTTCACATCCTTTCAAATAAGGCTTGGGCCTTACTGATGAACCTGCAGGTGGAAAAACTGCAAGCTGTACAAATCACGTACAGTAACCAGTCGCCGTGGTGTAGTGGTTAACGCAACGGACTACTGACTGGAAAGTTGTGGGTTCGAATCCCCATCAGTACCTTCGAAAATTATTGTGGGATTTTTCGGCTCTAACTGGCTCCTAACCAGAGTTGGGGGTGCTATGGGCTCATTGGGAAGACTGGAACCACACACTCGAGTCTCATCCACTTCGCGGATGCGTCATTGAGGGTGTTGCTCAAATCTTCTGACCAACACCGCAGGTGTCTGTATCTCTCGGGCGTGGTTGAACACCAGCATATGTTATGATAGTAAGCGTAGAGAACAGCCCTGTCATGCAGTCTCAATCCTAGATGATACATAATAATAATAATTACAATATTTATATAGCGCAAAATCTTGATAAAATCAAATCTAAGCGCTGAAGCAGACACACACGCAAGCGCGCACGCACGCACGCACGCACACACACGCACGCACACACACACACACACACACACACACACACACACACACACACACACACACACACACACACACACACGCATGGCTACAAATGGGGAGAAAGAATAAAAGCAATAAAAGCAAGAATAAAAGCAATGGAAAATTATAGAGAGCATAGCATATACAATTATATATTATAACCATGTGATTCCCTCCGAGCGGAGACAGGCTGCAGAGGGGGGTTAGGATTTTATGCGGAGGAGAAAAGGTGAGTTTTGAGAGCGGACTTGAAGGAGACAAAAGTAGGTTGCTGACGGACTGAGAGAGGAAGTTTGTTCCAGGAGAGTGGACCAGAAACAGAGAAGGCTCGTGGACCATAGGTATTGAGCTTAGTGCGTGGAAAGCGAAAAGTCAGAGGATCGGAGGCAGAGCGGAGGGTACGTGAGGGAACATAGATCTCAAGTAGGCTTGACAGGTAATCGGGGGCTGCGTTATTGAGGCTTTTGTAGCACATGGTGTCTAGTTTGTACTGTATGCGCTTTGATACAGGGAGCCAGTGAAGTTGTGCCAGGAGAGGAGATATGTCAGTATTATGTTAGTCACTCATAGTCTCCATAGTTTTAAAAAAAAAAATTTTTTGAGGATCATTGCAGCCAGGGAGGTTATCTTTGCCCTCACTTTTTTTTCGTCCCATTTTTTTGCGGCACAGTTTTTGTTCTTTTTCTCTTTTCTTTTTCTTTTTTCTTTTTACACTGCGATGATTATGATGTCGATGAGGATGATAATCATGATGTTATGGAGTTCCATCTAGGAATGAGACTGCGTGACAGGTCCGTACTCTACGCTTAGTATCATAGTAGATCCCGGCGTTAACCAGGCCCGAGAGATACAGATACCTGCGGTGTTGGTCAGAAGATTTGAGCAACACCCTCAATGACGCATCCGTGAAGTGGATGAGACTCGACTGTGTGGTCCGTCTTCCCAATGAGCCCAGAGCATGCCCAACTCTGGGTAGGAGCCGGTTAGAGCCGAAAATTCCCACAATGATTTTTGAATGTATTGATGAGGATTCGAACCCACAACCTTCCAGTCAGTAGTCCGTTGCGTTAACCACTACACCACGGCGACTGGTTTAGTCTCCATAGTTATTTACGTCACCGATATAGATAGTTCACAAACTCCGTAGCTATACTTATCACTCGCTAACAGCATTATCGTTTGAATCAGAAATTCTGACAAATCACTTAGTTTGGAACGTATAAATCGGATTTATTCAAGAGAGATTCTTCACGCTCGGAAAATCCCATATGCGCTTTACGCAATCGGCCATCTGTCACCTGGCAGACTCCTTGAGCATGCACAAAAACCCTGTGTAATGGTAAGGTCTTGAAATGGAAGGGACTGTTGGGATGGGGATGGGGATGGGTGGGGGACAGGATCTGAGAAACACTAAAACTGACACCACCAGAATGATTGGAGAATTAAAACAGGTAGTGAACGGGTCAGTTTACATGTTGCGTTCAGGCCTGTATGTTAAAGTCCTCAGCACCAGCTGTTTAAAGAAAAAACAAGAAAAATGCACCTAACCTGAAGATATTCAGCATTTATTCTGGCGATGTAACGCGGTCCGTCAATTTTGGTATTCTTTGGAATCTTCTTTAAATGAAAAATGTGTACATACATGTCATTTAAAACTAAACGAAGAATTAATTATACTTGGAACATCCGAGAGCTTTAAAACAGATGATACATTTGATTTTCTTCTTATTTTTGCAAAATTCCGCTTATATAAATGTCGAATAGAGAAAATAAAACCTATCTTTATGTGTTCTTACAACAGCTTAAACGGAGGTTCATGATAGAAAGACACATAGCATATGTGAATATGTGCTATACAGCATTCGTATCAAAGTGGTCTTACTATATACCTCTGATGTTTGACATGTAAACAATTGTCTCAACAATGCTCAGCAGAATGACTAATGAGTTAATGAATAAAGATCATGTTACAATAACAAAATAGATTGTGATGGAATACAGAGGACATGCCTCTTTCTATAAATGACAAACATCCTCTGTTCAAAGATGTATATATATTTTTTTATGGACATCATTAGAAGCAAAAAAAAAAAAACAAAAAAAAAGAAAGAAAGAAAAACCAGCATGCAGTTATCCTTCAGGTATGAACTTGTTGGATTTCGATATTGTTCGTCAAAAAAATTATGTTTTTTGTTTACTTCATTATGTGTGTGTGTGTGTGTGTGTGTGTGTGTGTGTGTGTGTGTGTGTGTGTGTGTGTGTGTGAATGTGTGTGTGTGTGTGTGTGTGTGTGTGTGTGTATGTGTATGTGTGTGTGTGTGTGTGTGTGTGTGTGTGTGTGTGATTTTTTCCCCTATTGTTTCATATATACATTCGCGTAATTTTCTTCTTAAAATGCGAATTTTTCTATATCTCTTCATATGCTTTAGTTAGACATATGGATGTACATGTATGTGTATGTATATATGTATGTATATGTATGTATATGTATGTATATGTATATGTGTGTATATATGTATGTACATGTATATGTGTGTATATATGTATGTACATGTTTATGTATGTATATATGTATGTATATGTATATGTGTGTATATATGTGTATATGTGTTTGTGTATGTATATGTATGTGTCTATGTGTGTACGTGTATGTTTGTATGTGTATGCATATATGTATAATGTTTGTGATTGTATGTGTATATATTTGCGTGTATGTATGTATGTACGTGTATGTGTATATATATGTATGTATGTATGTGTATGTATATATGTATGTATATGTATGGTTGTATATGCAGATGTGTGTATGCATATGTATATGTATGTATATATACATATGTATATGTATATATATATATCTGTTTTTTGTGTACGGAATGTATATGTATTTATGCATATATACATATTGCAATGAATGCTTTTTTCTTTCTACATTTTATTAAATCTGTTGATTATGCATTGTGTACATTTCAAGATGTTTGTAAAAGCTATATATTTAAAAATGAATAAAGACAATTTAAAAAAGAAAAATGCACCTACCGACTTCAAATGACTGTAATTTTCTTATTTCTCAACCAAATTGCTTTCTTTTTTTTTTCAAAGAAAGAAGAATGATTGGAGTTTGGGATTATGCAACAATAAAGTATGTTGGCGGTTTGCCAGACGGTCGCCAAAAGGAGACATCGGCGGTGAAAGGGTAGAAGAGAGGTAGTTAGGCAAGGTACCATCAAAATGCACGATAAGCCAGAGTAGCTAGCAAACAACCCTAACTGGTCGAATCACTCACGGATTCCGTAGCAACACTAACAAGTATATGTACATACCACTCGTGAACGGCTGCTAGCAGAGTGACTCACAAGCAAGGTAGCTGAACAGATCAATGGCAAACACCTCTGTAGCAAAACAGAATCACAGAAACACACGTTTACCTGTCAGAGACACAAGTGAGTCAGTCCAATCAAAGCAAACGACCGACAGAAAACTCGCCTGGTATAACAGCTGCATCCAGCAAAGCGGAATAACTCGACAAGCACCGGTATACTCCTCCGCCCCTCCCCCCCCCTTCCCCACAAGCAAGCTGGTTCGATCGATACACAATCAAATCGTGTGACAAAAAAAAAGTGTTTGCTGATTCCGATTTCTAATTAACGTTTGCAAACATGTTAGTTCTATAAGATACAATGGAACAATTGTAGTGTTCGGGTATGACACTAATTGTTAATCAGATAACACTATTCATGATGCAGTTGTTCCATTCTGGATTGAGACTGCACGGCATGGACGTATTCTACTCTTTCTTTAAAAAGGTTATCCTGGCGCCAGCTAGGCCCGAGCGAGAGATACTGACACCTGTAGTACTGGTCAAGAAGTTTAAGCTACATCCTCAATGACGATTCCGTGAAGTGGATGAAACTGGACTGAGTGGTCCCAAGTCTTTGCAATGCGTTCACAGCACACTCAGGTCTGGCTAGGAACCTGCAGAGGCCGAAAAATCTCTAAAATGATTCTGACAGACCTGACAGGTTTTGTATCCACGACCTTCCAGTTGGTAGTATGTAACGCTAACCACTGTAGCTCTGCGGCTTGTTCTTGTTCGTTTCTTTCTTTCTTCATTCTTCTTTGTTTGTTTCTTTGTTTGTTGCTTTCTTTCTTTGTTCTTGTTTGTTTCTTTGTATTTGTTGCTTTCTTTCTTTCTTTGTTCTTGTTTGTTTGTATTTGTTTGTTTGTCTGTTGCTTTCTTTCTTTCTTTGTTCTTGTTTGTTTGCATCTATTTGGTTGTTTGTTTCTTTCTTGTCTCTGTGTTTGTTTATTGTTTGTTCATTTCTTTCTTGTTTCTTTGTTTGTGGATTGTTTCTTTCTTTTTTGCTTGCTTTTTTCTTTGTTGGTTGGTTGGTTGGTTGGTTGGTTGGTTGGTTGGTTGGTTGGTTGTTGGTTGGTTGGTTGGTTGTTGGTTGGTTGGTTGGTTGGTTGTTGAACTTTTATGTTTCAGGCTGGGGGTCGAACTCGAGATGTCAAACCGTCTCTCTGTCTCTCTTTCTCTCTCCTCTCTCTGTCTCTCTGTCTGTCTCTGTCTCTGTTTCTCTCTGTCTGTCTGTCTCTCTTTCTCTCTCCTCTCTCTCCTCTCTCTCCTCTCTCTCTCTATCCCCTCTCTCTGTCTCTCTGTCTGTCTGTCTCTCTTTCTTTATTTATATGCCATCTCTAAGAGTTCCACAAGATGGTCCATCTGTAACTGCCAGCAGCTATCTGGCAAACGTCTTACGTCTGAGACAAATTATATGCTCTGGTGAGAGCTTGAAATGGGAAGAGAAGAAGGAGACGAAGGCGTTATGTTAAACACTACCCTGACTCCATCAGACTGACAACACATTACGTCAGGCCATAATCCAGACACTGAGTTTTTCCCCCTGTGGTCTGAGACGGAACTCCAGATGGCAGTCCTTTCTGTTTGACAAGTCTTCTTTTTATTGTTACATGTTGTTTAAAGCTCAGCCGACTGCGTAGAGCCAGATCAGAGCTATAACCGCTTCAAAACATACAAAACTTCAACAGCAAAAAAAAAAAAAAAAAAAAGAAAACTACTAGGCATATCAATGCACTCGCGCACATAATCTAAGGACATGCCCTTTGCGTTGACCACTCCGACCAATTTATCAAACAGGGGATTTGAAAAACGCACAAATTTAAGCATACACAAGGACACCGAAACATATAAAAACGGATATAGATTACCAAAAATTGCTTCCACATGTCTGACCTCCCAAGAGCCAAAAACGCATTTAATACACATACCCAATTATCAATCTTAAGAAAAAGTACGTGAGACTTATTGAACACATACAGGTGAATGGAGCAGCAAGGCAGAAAATGAGGGAAGAAATGACAGAAAGCAAAGGAACAAGGCAGAAACAAAGAGAATGACAGAAAACAGTATTTTCTAGCACAGAATTTCCAGAAGGTGGGGATACTATTTACACAGAAAGAGCCCCCCCCCCCTTCCAACCCCCAGCATCTCCACGGGGAGTGACAAATCTTCTTGCCTCTTCGTCAACTTTCGGACGAGTTTAAAAAAGAGATACATCTATCGGATCCAATTCATAATCGATATTTGGGAATTTTCTTCTAGAGATTCCATTCACACGACCAACTAACGCACATACCTGTCGCCACTGGCTCAGCGTCAACTCAACTCATGGCACTTTATGCAGGCCCATACACGCTCAATCCAAAATAACCCGGGAGGAACACTTTCTCAAGCGTATTCAACATCCTAAAGTGTGTAGACATACCAGTCCCGCATGCTCCGGAACGATGTATCTGCTGGCTTCTCTTCTTGATTACACAAAGTAGGCAGTCAGACTGGTAGAGGTTGCCACAATACTTCCACCTGAAACAAAATGAAGTAATAAAGGTAATAATAATGATAATAATAATGATACACATATTACCACAACAATATTGATGATAATGATGATGGTGGTAGTGGACTCCCTTGTCGATCCGACTGAGAAGTGGGCACACTGGTCCTAATCGCCTGGTGTGGGTTTTTGTTCGGGATACAAGTCTTGGAGGCGCATTCTTACGTTGACACCGCATGGGAAAGAGTCCTGCGGCCTTGAGTTCTGCTTCCGCCGGTCCGTCTTCTGTTGAATGGCAGCTGTGCTACGTGTGACTGTGCCCTGCCTGCACCACTGTCGCTAGCTTCCTTTGTTGTAGACATTGTCTTACCAGTTCGTTATGATGACACCACAGTTGATGAGGCTGTCCTATTCATTATCATCATCAAGTGCCTTGCCACATGGCGTTGGCGATCATGGCCTTCCATCTGTTTTTATCCCTTGTTGCCTCAAGCACTACTTCCATCCTCTTTGTCTTCAGCCACTCTGCAAGTCCGTCCAATGTCTTCTCCCTGGGTCTACTTGGTGCTCTCTTTCCCTCCAGCTTTCCTGTTGTAACCAGGTTCTCCAATTCCCGTTTCCTCATAAAATGGCCCATAAGCATTTGATCATGGTATTCTCCTTTCTAGACTTCATCATACTTTTGGCATCTCTGACATTGCTCTCTCCTGGTTCACTTCATATCTATCAAACAGAAAACAAACTGTTCTCATTAATGGCACTTACTCTCAACCTGCATACCTGACCTGTGGTGTTCCACAAGGATCTGTCCTTGGCCCTGTTCTTTTCACTCTTTACACCTCCCCCCTGTCCACCATCATCAACTCCCACTCTATAAAACACCACTTCTATGCTGATGACACCCAACTTCTAGACAGTGACACACCAGACAATATACAGCGCCTCTTGACTCGCACCACTGAGTGTTACTCGGACATTAAGAACTGGATGACGTTCAACAAACTTCAGCTTAATGACGACAAGACAGAAGCTATCCTCATTGGCACCCGTCAGAAACTTTCTCAGCTGCCTCCTCTTTCTCTCCCATTATGTAACACATCAGTCCCAATTTCTGATTCAGCTAAAAACCTTGGTGTCTGCATTGACTCTACCCTCTCCATGAACAACTTTGTTTCTCAAACTGCCAGATCTTGCTACTATCACCTCCATCGTATAAGCCTGATCAGGAAGTATCTCTCTGTCGAAACTCGTTCTCTCCTTCATAATGTCTCGCATTGACTATTGCAATTCACTCCTGTCTGGTCTTCCTGCCTCCACCATTCACATCCTGCAGCGCATTCAAAACATTGCTGCACGCCTTGTACTAAAAAAGAAAAAAGCTGACCACATATCTCCTCTCCTGGCACAACTTCACTGGCTCCCTGTATCAAAGCGCATACAGTACAAACTAGACACCATGTGCTACAAAAGCCTCAATAACGTAGCCCCCGATTACCTGTCAAGCCTACTTGAGATCTATGTTCCCTCACGTACCCTCCGCTCTGCCTCCGATCCTCTGACTTTTCGCTTTCCACGCACTAAGCTCAATACCTATGGTCCACGAGCCTTCTCTGTTTCTGGTCCACTTTCCTGGAACAAACTTCCTCTCTCTGTCCGTCAGCAACCTACTTTGTTCTCCTTCAAGTCCGCTCTCAAAACTCACCTTTCTCCTCTGCATAAAATCCTGACCTCACTCAATCCCCTCTGCAGCCTGTCTCCACTCGGAGGGGAATCACATTGTAATATATAATTGTATATAATATGCTCTCTATAATTTTCCATTGCTTTTATTCTTTCTCCCCATTTTAGCCGTGTGCGTGTGTGTGTGTGTGTGTGTGTGTGTGTGTGTGTGTGTGTGTGTGTGTGCGTGCGTGCGTGCGTGCGTGCGTGCGTGCGTGTCTGTTTTAGCGCTTAGATTTGATTTTATCAAGATTTGCGCTATACAAATAAAATATTGTATTGTATTGTATTGTATTGTATTGTATAAATATTGCTTGTCTTTTCCTAATCTTCCTTATGAATGATCTTCTTGTGTCCGCCTCCATCAAGACTGTCTCGTTTGTTTTCTTTGCTGTTCATGCAACTCTCAGTATTCTTCTTAGAAACCACATCTCGGCTGTCTCAATCTTGTTCTGGCTTTCAGTGTTGACTGTCCACGCCTCACAACCGTATAACATTATCGGTTCTATATATCATTCATGAACTGTCTTCCTGATGATAGGCATTTGTTGGTAGGAATGCTTTTCATCTTCTTGAATGCCATTTCGACTTGGCCGATTCTGCTGGCTGTTTCTGATGTGCATCTGCTGTCTGGTGAAATGATCGTTCCCAGGTATTTGAACTTATCAACCGCTGTCTTATTGGGTATCCTTATATCGCTTTAGTGGGCTTCCCTGGTCGCAGTGTCCTTGCTTCAGCTGTCCGTACAGAAGCATTTCTGGCTTGCTTGTATACACGGCACCGGTATAGGGTATTATGAAGTGTGGAGGGGGCGTGCAATCCTCTCGCCTACTGACGCTAGTAGTTCTATACGTGTAATGACTGCACGTGTAGAATGAACACAGCATAAAAAAAAAAAATGTATCTGACTACTACTGATAACGACAATAAAAGTGATGATGATGATGATGATGACGATGATGATGACGATGACGATGATGATGACGACGACGATGATGACGACGATGACGACGACGACGATGATGATGATGACGACGACGACGACGATGATGACGATGACATGACGACGACGACGACGACGATGACGATGACAAAGATGACGATGACGATGACGATGACGATGACGATGACGATGACGATGACGACGACGACGACGCTAGTAGTTCCATATACGTGTAATGACTGCACGTGTAGAATAACCACAGCATAAAAAAAAAGAAGTATCTGACTACTACTGATAACGACAATAAAAGTGATGATGATGATGATGATGATGATGAGACGACGACGACGACGATGATGATGATGATGATGATGATGATGACGACGACGACGACGACGATGACGACAACGACGACGACGATGACGACGACGATAATGACGATGACGACGACGATATGGAGATGCTGCTACTGCTTATGTTGATGATGATGAGGATGATGAGGATGCTGATGATGCTGATGACAACGACGATGATGATGACGATGACAAAGGGAGA
>JAPXFY010000022.1:39875129-39877629 GCA_030674185.1 Monoplex corrugatus
TTGTTTTTGCTGTCCATAGAACTGTCAACATTCTTCTTAGAAACCACATTTCGGCTAGAGTTACGAATATGAAAAATATTCAGTCTTCTCTTCGTCTGGAGCCGAGAGTCTAAGTTTCATTGACATAAAGCAAGGTACTGAACACGCACGCGCTACACACCGCTATCTTTGCGCGTACCGTCAGCTTGTTGTTCGACCAGACATGCTGAGAGATGCTGACGAAGATTGATACCGCTCGGCCCATCCGTCTGTTGAGCTTTGCGCCACTATACATGCAATCGATAGACAATAATATTCTTTATGGCCTAGCGTAAAGGCCGATGGAAAACGGGATAAACCAAACGGTTAGAGCGGTTGTTCTCCAACATTCCAGGTTAACCCTTTTCACTCCACGGTAGAGTGGATGGCATAATGATTAAAGCATCTGATTTGGAAACAAAAGTTCCAGGTTCGAATCTCGATTTGGTCAGGAATTTTTTTTGTCTGTCTTGCACTGTGTTTGCACAAGTATTTCTGATAAACTGAGGTCCTATGTGCAGCAAGCACTTAGTGCAGGTTAAAGATCCCACGGCAACAAAGAAATTGTCCCTGCCATCAGTGTTCAGAAAAATCTACTTTTATAAGTAATCAAAAAGAAAAAAAAATAGCGTAAAAACAATGGGTGATATTAGACTGCTGTCACCGCCTCCTCAAGGAGAAAGGAGCTCCATGTTTACACGGTTAACTTATTGTCACCCAAAACTTCAGTACATGAAATAAAATGAAAATGAAATGATGTAAGAAAAAATGAAACAAAATAAAATGAACTAAACTAAACTAAACCAAAACAAACTCAACTCAACTCAACTCAACTCAACTCAACTCAACTCAACTCAACTCAAAACAGAAAATCATGAAAATAGAATCGTCTGTCTTGTCCTGTATTAAATATGCGTTCTGGTTCTATTTTCGTGTTTTTCTGGTTCCTGTTTTTTGAACGCGGGCAGTCACACTTGTTTTGGATTTCATAAATAATAATAATAATAATAATGTTTATTTATATAGCGCATATTCCATGCAAACATGCTCACCAGCGCTTTACATTTCGCAAAACAAAAAATGTTCACAACTACGTATACAATGAGAAAACAACCACCATCAAAGCTACACAAGTAAGAAGATACATCAAAAACCACAGAATATTCAAGTTCAAACACTGACTTACGCAATGAAACAACAACAGACCTTTCGTAATAATAATAATAATAATAATGATGAGCATTTATATAGCGCACAGTCCAAAAAATTGCTTCTGGCGCTTTACAAGTACACACACACACACACACACACAGACACACACACACACACACACACACACACACACGCACGCACGCGCGCGCGCACGCACACACACACACAAACACACACACACACAACATACACGATCGCAGGTTGTCAATATCATAAGCATAAAGAAGAAGCACCACGAAGAGGAGAAGTCAGCACGAGAACAGATGTGTTTTGAGTGAGGTTTTGAAAGAGGTAATAGACTCTGCGTGCCTGAGAGGAGTTGGTAGGGTATTCCACGTAGTGGGAGCCTGGTAAGAGAAAGATCGTTGGCCATAAGTTTTTGTCCTCACAGAGGGAATGCGGAGAAGTCTAGTGTCAGATGAAGAGCGGAGAGAGCGAGAAGGAGTGTAACTAAACTAAACTAAACTAAACTAAACTAAACTAAACTAAACTAAACTAAACTAAACTAAACTAAACTAAATTAAACTAAACTAAACTAAACTAAACTAAACTAAACTAAACTAAACTAAACTAAACTAAACTAAACTAAACTAAACTAAACTAAACGAAAGAAGAGTACGAACGCGTATTTAATACAACAAGACACACAGGCGCAAATTTTCGGCCAACTGGCCTTTGTCAAGCGTAAGATTACAAACAAACACCAGATACAAACATTTTGAGAAAAAGACTGAAACTTCCCTGACAAAGGCCAGTTGGCCGAAAATTTGCGCCTGTCTTGTCTTGTTGTATTAAATACGCGTTCGTATTCTTCTTTCGTGTTTTTTTCTGGTTCCTGTTTGCTTGAACGCGGGCAGTCACACTTGTTTTGGATTAAACTAAACTAAACTAAAACAAACTAAACTAAACTAAACTAAAACAAAATAAACTAAACTAAACTAAACTAAAAAGCACAAACAGGTCCTCATCTATCCACCAACCTGCAAAAAAACACAAGAATAACCCTCTCTTACTATATACACCAGCTTCACGTGAAGGGTTGAAAGGGTTCACTTTGGCTATCACGGTTGAGAGAGCGAGAAGCTGGGAGGTAGGCTGAAGAAGTCAGACGGTCAAACGCTATCGATCGTGGTTGCCAAATGGATGGGTGTTCAGATTTGTGCCTTGGTCTCAACATGCTGAGTTCACACCAGCTCTAACTGCACACCAGTTCCTCTTTAAGGGTCCTGAAAGGTAACGCCGGTCGGAGTTTTAAGTTTATTCAAGAGGG
>JAPXFY010000022.1:39885129-39892629 GCA_030674185.1 Monoplex corrugatus
TCTTGCGTTTTGGCAACCAGCCTTCTTGAACTTTAGCAAACAGCTGTCGTGTACTTTGGCGAACAGCCATCTTGTGTTTTGGCAGACAGCCTTCTTGCAATTTGTCATTCGGCCGTCTTGTCCTTTAGGAAACAGTCTCCTTATATTTTGGCAGTCAGCCTTGCTGTATTTTGGCAAAACAGACTTCATGTGCTATGGCAACCGTTCTTGGACTTTGTCAACCGGTATTTTGTCCTTTGGCAAACAGTCTCCTTGTACTTTTTGGATGTCAACCTTCCTGTGTGTTGGCAAACAGCCTTCTTATTGTGCTTTGGTAACCAGCCTTCTTGTACTTTAACAAACAGCGTTCTTGTACTTTGGCAGAGTTCTACATGTAGTAATTTGGCAAACTCACTGTCATTTCTGCCTTATGTCTGAGTATAGCAAGACGGTCGTTATCATCCAGACAGTCTGTTTTTCGTTTTTTTCTCTCTGTGTCTTGCGTTGCCTTACAGTGATAGTCAAATTAAAACAACCAATTAGTGAACCTTTCACCACCAGTGAATTTAGTGTACAACACTTCCTGCCACCAGTGATAGTCAAATTAAAATAGCTAATTAGTAAAACCCTCTCACCGCCTGCGAATTTAGACTGCAATAGTTCCTGGCGCAGGTGACTGTAAAATTAGACCAGCTAATTAATTAGTAACCTCTTCACTGTCAGTGAATTTAGACTGCAATAGTTCCTGGCGCAGGTGACTGTAAAATTAGACCAGCTAATTAATTAGTAACCTCTTCACTGTCAGTGAATTTAGACTGCAATAGTTCCTGGCGCAGGTGACTGTAAAATTAGACCAGCTAATTAATTAGTAACCTCTTCACTGTCAGTGAATTTAGACTGCGATAGTTCCTGGCGCAGGTGACTGTAAAATTAGACCAGCTAATTAATTAGTAACCTCTTCACTGTCAGTGAATTTAGACTGCGATAGTTCCTGGCGCAGGTGACTGTAAAATTAGACCAGCTAATTAATTAGTAACCTCTTCACTGTCAGTGAATTTAGACTGCAATAGTTCCTGGCGCAGGTGACTGTAAAATTAGACCAGCTAATTAATTAGTAACCTCTTCACTGTCAGTGAATTTAGACTGCAACGGTTCTTGGCGCCTGCTGGTTTTACAGAAAAGTAAAATAAATTAATTATATTTCCTCTGTATGTGTGTGTGTGGTGTGTGTGTGTGTGTGTGTGGTGTGTGTGTGTGTGTGTGTGTGTGTGTGTGTGCATATGTGTGTGTGTGTGTGTGTGTGTGTGTGTGTGTATACCTGGTTGTCGTTTTTGACGTGGTGTTAGCCCTGATATGGCTTTAGTAGTCGGCTGGGCTGTAAGCAATATGAACTCACATCTACATACACATACATACACAGATACATATATATATATATATAGTGTGTGTGTGTGTATGCATACATATATACATTGTATATATATATATATATATATATATATATATATGCGTGTGTATATATATGTGTACATGTATGTAGATATATAGATATACAGATATATCTATATATATATATGTGTATATGTATGTATGTATATATATATATATATATATATATATATATATATGTATGTATGTATGTATTGTTATATTTATAAACCAAGTGGCATGTCTGAATAGTTGACGATCCCCTTTGACAGGTACGAGCTATGGCCTAAGCTATCTCCATAAATGATGAGCTGTATGTGGGCGGATAACTGACACTGATTTGGTGCCATCTGGCAACATCGACGCTCTTCCAGGCTGGTGCCAACAGGCAACATCGGCGATATATTGGTTGTTTGAATGTCAAATAAATAATCAACTTTGTCAAATAAATAATCAACTTTCTTAATTAACGATAATTCTCTGCTCTACCAAATACTAAGGAATAGTGAATTATTCGACATTCAAAAAAAAACTCTGGTGGACACCAGTCGCCAATGTGCAGCGGTCAGCGCAACAGAGTACTGACTGGAAGGTTGAGGGTTCAAAACCAAAACAGTCCCGTCAAAAACAGTGTCGGAATTTTTGGGCGCTAACTGGCTCCTTCTCCGAGTTGAGTGTGGTGTGTATGGGCTCACTGGGAAGACTGGGACCAACCACACAGTCGAGTCTCATCCACCTTGCTGGCGTGTCATTGAGGGTGTTGCTATAATCTCCTGACCAACACCGCGGGTGTCTGTATCTTCTTGGCCTGGTTGATGCCAAAATGCAAGTGATAGTGAGCAAGAGTATAGTCCTGTTACGCAATTTCAAACCTACATGGAACTCCATAGCATCATGATATTATTATGCCTATCATCATTACCATCATAGCATTGTAAAATTGTCCAGGCTTCCATGGCTACTGAGGTGGCACAGATATCGGCACAAAAAAGAAATGCGAGTACAAATGAAAGTAGCTTCAGTGCGATGACCCTGAAGAAATCTTTGCCGGTTCATTTATGGTGACTCGCTATTGTCTCAAACATTTTATGGTGACTCGCTATTGTCTCAAACATTTTATGGTGACTCGCTATTGTCTCAAACATTTTATGGTGACTCGCTATTGTCTCAAACATTATATGGTGACTCGCTATTGTCTCAAACATTTTATGGTGACTCGCTATTGTCTCAAACATTTTATGGTGACTCGCTATTGTCTCAAACATTATAGCAAACGTCGCTTGCTGTTACATCAAAAACTATAGCAACTTTGACTCACTGTTGTATCAAACACTATAATGAAGGTGACTCGCCGCTATATCAAACACTACAGCAAATGGGGCTCGCTGTTGTCTCAAACACTATAGCAATTGTGAATCGCTGTTATCTTAAACACTATAATAAAGGTGACTCACTGTTATATCAAACACTATAGCAAATGTGACTCGCTGGTGTATCAAACACTATAGCAAATGTCACTCACTGTTGTCTCAAACACTATAGTAAATGGCACTCACTGTTATATCAAACACTATAGCAAATGTGACTCGCTGGTGTATCAAACACTATAGCAAATGTCACTCACTGTTATATCAAACACTATAGCAAATGTCACACTGTTATATCAAACACTATAGCAAATGGCACTCACTGTTATATCAAACACTATAGCAAATGGCACTCACTGTTGTCTCAAACACTATAGCAAATGGCACTCACTGTTATATCAAACACTATAGCAAATGTGACTCGCTGTTGTATCAAACACTATAATAAATGTTACTCGCTGTTGTATCAAACATTATAATAAATGTTACTCGCTGTTGTATCAAACATTATAATAAATGTTACTGGCTGTTGTATCAAACATTATAATAAATGTTACTGGCTGTTGTATCAAACATTATAATAAATGTTACTGGCTGTTGTATCAAACATTATAATAAATGTTACTCGCTGTTGTATCAAACATTATAATAAATGTTACTGGCTGTTGTATCAAACATTATAATAAATGTCACTCACTGTTGTCTCAAACACTATAGTAAATGTCACTCACTGTTGTCTCAAACACTACAGTAAATGTCACTCACTGTTGTCTCAAACACTATAGTAAATGTCACTCACTGTTGTCTCAAACACTATAGCAAATGTCACTCACTGTTGTCTCAAACACTACAGTAAATGTCACTCACTGTTGTCTCAAACACTATAGTAAATGTCACTCACTGTTGTCTCAAACACTACAGTAAATGTTACTCACTGTTGTCTCAAACACTATAGCAAATGTCACTCACTGTTGTCTCAAACACTATAGTAAATGTTACTCACTGTTGTCTCAAACACTATAGCAAATGTCACTCACTGTTGTCTCAAACACTACAGTAAATGTCACTCACTGTTGTCTCAAACACTACAGTAAATGTCACTCACTGTTGTCTCAAACACTATAGTAAATGTCACTCACTGTTGTCTCACTGTTGTATCAAACACTTCAAACTGGAACTGTCCCAGATTCTTTCAAGTCTGCTATTGTTCACCCTCTCCTCAAGAAATACAATTTAGACCCAAATGAACTGAAAAATTACATGGCCTATCTCTAATCTCTCTTTCTTGTCAAAACTCATCGAAAAAGTTGTCCTCAACCAGCTGAACTCTCACCTGTCTGCCAACAATCTTCTCAATCCTTTCCAGTCAGCCTACCGCCAGTGCCATAGCACTGAAACTGCCCTGCTACACATTCTCAACAATCTCCTCCTTGCAACTGATACTGGCAAAGTCTCTCTCCTCACACTCCTTGATCTGTCTGCAGCCTTTGATACCATTGATCATGGTATTCTCCTTTCTAGACTTCATCATACTTTTGGCATCTCTGACATTGCTCTCTCCTTTTTCACTTCATATCTGTCAAACAGAAAACAAACTGTTCTCATTAATGGCACTTACTCTCAACCTGCATACCTGACCTGTGGTGTTCCACAAGGATCTGTCCTTGGCCCTGTTCTTTTCACTCTTTACACCTCCCCCCTGTCCACCATCATCAACTCCCACTCTATAAAACACCACTTCTATGCTGATGACACCCAACTTCTAGACAGTGACACACCAGACAATATACAGCGCCTCTTGACTCGCGCCACTGAGTGTTACTCGGACATTAAGAACTGGATGACGTTCAACAAACTTCAGTTTAATGACGACAAGACAGAAGCTATCCTCATTGGCACCCGTCAGAAACTTTCTCAGCTGCCTCCTCTTTCTCTCCCATTATGTAACACATCAGTCCCAATTTCTGATTCAGCTAAAAACCTTGGTGTCTGCATTGACTCTACCCTCTCCATGAACAACTTTGTTTCTCAAACTGCCAGATCTTGCTACTATCACCTCCATTGTATAAGCTTGATCAGGAAGTATCTCTCTGTGGAAACAACTGCAAAACTCGTTCTCTCCTTCATAATGTCTCGCATTGACTATTGCAATTCACTCCTGTCTGGTCTTCCTGCCTCCACCATTCACATCCTACAGCGCATTCAAAACAATGCTGCGCGCCTTGTACTCAAAAAGAAAAAAGCTGACCACATATCTCCTCTCCTGGCACAACTTCACTGGCTCCCTGTATCAAAGCGCATACAGTACAAACTAGACACCATGTGCTACAAAAGCCTCAATAACGCAGCCCCCGATTACCTGTCAAGCCTACTTGAGATCTATGTTCCCTCACGTACCCTCCGCTCTGCCTCCGATCCTCTGACTTTTCGCTTTCCACGCACTAAGCTCAATACCTATGGTCCACGAGCCTTCTCTGTTTCTGGTCCACTTTCCTGGAACAAACTTCCTCTCTCTGTCCGTCTGCAACCTACTTTTGTCTCCTTCAAGTCCGCTCTCAAAACTCACCTTTTCTCCTCTGCATAAAATCCTGACCTCACTCATCCCCCCTCTGTAGCCTGTCTCCACTCGGAGGGGAATCACATTGTAATATATATTTGTATATAATATGCTTTCTATAATTTTCCATTGCTTTTATTCTTTTCCCCCATTTATAGCCATGTGTAAGTGTGTGTGTGCGTATGTGTGCGCACGTGCGTAAGTGTATGTTCAGCGCTTAGATTTGATTTTTATCGAGATTTTGCGCTATATAAATATTGTAATTATTATTATTATTATTATTATTATAGTAAATGTCACTCACTGTTGTCTCACTGTTGTATCAAACACTATAGTAAATGTCACTCACTGTTGTCTCAAACACTACAGTAAATGTCACTCACTGTTGTATCAAACACTACAGTAAATGTCACTCAATGTTGTATCAAAAACTACAGTAAATGTCACTCACTGTTGTCTCAAACACTACAGTAAATGTCACTCACTGTTGTCTCAAACACTATAGTAAATGTCACTCACTGTTGTCTCAACCACTACAGTAAATGTCACTCACTGTTGTCTCAAACACTACAGTAAATGTCACTCACTGTTGTCTCAAACACTACAGTAAATGTCACTCACTGTTGTCTCAAACACTATAGTAAATGTCACTCACTGTTGTCTCAAACACTACAGTAAATGTCACTCACTGTTGTCTCACTGTTGTATCAAACACTACAGTAAATGTCACTCACTGTTATCTCAAACACTACAGTAAATGTCACTCACTGTTGTCTCAAACACTACAGTAAATGTCACTCACTGTTATCTCAAACACTACAGTAAATGTCACTCACTGTTGTCTCAAACACTACAGTAAATGTCACTCACTGTTATCTCAAACACTACAGTAAATGTCACTCACTGTTGTTTCAAACACTACAGTAAATGTTACTGGCTGTTGTCTCAAACACTATAGTAAATGTCACTCACTGTTGTCTCAAACACTACAGTAAATGTCACTCACTGTTGTCTCAAACACTATAGTAAATGTCACTCACTGTTGTTTCAAACACTACAGTAAATGTCACTCACTGTTGTCTCAAACACTATAGCAAATGTCATTCACTGTTGTCTCAAACACTACAGTAAATGTCACTCACTGTTGTCTCAAACACTATAGTAAATGTCACTCACTGTTGTCTCAAATACTACAGTAAATGTCACTCACTGTTATATCAAACACTATAGCAAATGTCACTCACTGTTGTCTCAAACACTATAGTAAATGTCACTCACTGTTGTCTCAAAAACTATATTAAATGTCACTCACTGTTGTCTCAAACACTACAGTAAATGTCACTCACTGTTGTCTCAAAAACTATAGTAAATGTCACTCACTGTTGTCTCAAGAACTATAGTAAATGTCACTCACTGTTGTCTCAAACACTACAGTAAATGGCACTCACTGTTGTCTCAAACACTATAGCAAATGTCACTCACTGTTGTCTCAAACACTACAGTAAATGTCACTCACTGTTGTATCAAACACTACAGTAAAAACATCTTTAATATCCTAGCAAACTTTCTTACAATTCACACTCTCGTTTTCACTGAACGAAACAACGTGTTGTGTTTTTTTATTTCATTCGTTGTAAGTGGATATCAACTATATTTAGTTACGATCCATATTTGACGAAGGCCTGTGCTTCATCTACATGTATTCACAAAGATGATGAATCAGTTCTGACGTGTCTATCTTTACAGATACACAGCTGTGCATACAGACACAGACACACAAACAGACGTAGAGACAGAGCGTGAGACATAATGCACACACACAGAGAGAGAGAGAGAGAGAGAGAGAGAGAGAGAGAGAGAGAGAGACAGACAGACAGATAGAGACAGAGACAGACAGACAGATAAGACAGACAGATAAGACAGACAGACAGACAGACAGACAAGGCAAGACAAGACAGAGACACAGAACCCGGACAGAAATAGGGAGACAAAGACACACAAACACACGGACACGCAGACATACAGACAAGTACACAAGCCACGGACCGGTCTGAACCAATCTCTGAGGCTGAACACAGAAATCCCATTTAGACTGATGTTTATATAGGTCAGTGGGCTGAAACTGCAGCAGAGACTTGCATACATGTCTGTTTGGGACTAGAAGTCTGG
>JAPXFY010000022.1:39897629-39902629 GCA_030674185.1 Monoplex corrugatus
CCTCCATATGTATCTATCTCTTGTTGCCGCAAACACATATTCCACCCTCTTGGCTTCAACCACCCTGCAAGTCCGTCCAGTATTTTCTCCCTGGTCTACCTGGTGTTCTCTCTCCTTCCAACTTTCCTGTTGTGACCAGGTGCTCTAATTTCTCTTACCTCATAAAATGTCCTTAAATGTCGCTTGTCTTTTCCTAATCTTCTGTATTAATGATCAGTCGTGGACAGAAAAGCCAAAACTTAACTCTTTCACTCCCCACACTATCCAACAGATTCCTGTAGGAAGCTGGTGGATAGGGTGCGGGAGTGAAAGGGTTAAGTTTTTGCAGCTTATGGAGAAGCTGCAGGGAGTGAAAGGTTAATATGGTTTGACTTCTTTTTTCCTACACTAGGGAGAGAAATGTTTGAATCAGTTCACATGAGAAAAGGAGATTCTGCTGCTTTCTTGGTTTGAAAACGATTTATAGAAATTGCATCTATAATCTGGAATCTGTTTAGTTGTTGTTGTTGTTGTTGTTGTTGTTTTGCTGCTGTTGTTGTTGTTGTTATTATTGTTTATCTTGTTTTCTCTCGATCGTTTGACATCACATGGCATATGCGGCGTTGGGGTAGGAGATCGGTGTATTAAACGCGCCCTGACAGTTCCATATCCGCTTTGCATAGCTGAACTAGTGGTTATGTTGAAGAATCCTCAAGACTACGCAAAATTAGTAATATGTTCATCAATTCTTTTTTCTTTTTTTTACCTGTTTGATCGTCGATTCTTTTGTTTGCTCATTCATTCATTCATTCATTCATTCATTCGTTCATTCGTTCGTTCCTTCGTTCATTCATTTATTCATTCATCATTCATTCATTCATTCATTTATCAATCAAGTCACTCACTCATTCGTTTCTTCACGTCTTTAGATAGTTACGCATTATTCATTAATTGATTCAGTCATCATTCACTGACTCATTCGATCCTTCCTGTTTTTAGTTAGTTATTCATTAAATCGCTTGTTCATTCCGATATTTGTTTCATTCAATCAATTGTATGGTTATTAGTTTACCCCCACATTCGTTACTTCATTCATTCTGTATTCATGTATTCATTTAGTACTTACCATTTTAAGTCAAACCACATATAGTATTCTATATTTGTGTAATCATTTAGTACTTACCATTTTAAGTCAAACCACATATAGTATTCTTTATTCGTGTAATCATTTAGTACTTACCATTTTCAGTGAAACTATATAGCTGTGAGTAACGAGATATATTAAACCATACCTGGTGCTGTTTTTCCAGCTTGCATCAGCTGCACACACTATCAGACACACCTGTGCACCTTCAGTTTACATAAGTATTGCCAGCAGGGAAGTAAGCAGGCGACAGCAGTGCTTACAAGTACATGTACACATTTGAATAGCACAGAACAGCTGTTATTTAATTAACCCTTTCCCCCGCACCCTATCCACCAACTGTAAAACCTTAACCGTTTGACTTCGTCACCCTCTCTACCGGGCTAACTGAAGGAAGCTGGTGGATAGTGTGAGGTAGTCAAAGGTTACGTTTTTACTCTGTTAGCAAGATTGACAAAGCCGGATGCTGGTTGACAGGGTGCGGGAGTCAAAGGGTTAAGTTTTTACTCTCTTAGCAAGGTTGACAATGCAGGGTGCTGGTGGACAGGATGAGGGAGTCAAAGGGTTACGTTTTTACTCACTTAGCAAGGTTGACAATGCAGGATGCTGGTGGACAAGGTGGGGGAGTCAAAGGGTAAACAGAAAAAGGACGATCATCATCAGGTGCCTTGCCGCATGGCGTTGGCGATCATGGACTTCCATCTGTCTCTATCTCTTGTTGCCTCAAGCATCCCTTCCACCCTCTTTGTCTTCAGCCACTCTGCAAGTCCGTCTAGTATCTTCTCCCTGGGTCTACCCGGTGCTCTCTTTCCCTCCAGCTTTCCTGTTGTGACCAGGTGTACCAATTTCCCTTTCCTCATAAAATGGCCTATTAACGTTGCCTGTCTTTTCCTAATCTTCCTTATGAATGATCTACTTGTGTCTGCCTCCATCAAGACTGTCTCGTTTGTTTTCTTTGCTGTCCATGGAACTGTCAACATCCTTCTTAAAACCACATCTCAGCTGCCTAAATCTTGTTCTGGCTTTGCGTGTTGACTGTCCATCATCATCACAGCAATGTAAAAATGCTGTCCCAGGTTCAGTGGCCCTTCATCGCCTTGTGCTCATGGTGACTCACTTTCGGTGGAGCAGAAAGTGTTTTGGTGAGCCGAAATGAGCGGCGTGATCGTGCAACTGTTAACGCCGTATCGGTATACTTGTCCGTATCGGTATACTTGGCCGTATCGGTACACTTGGCCGTATCGGTACACTTGGCCGTATCGGTAACTTGGCCGTATCGGTAACTTGGCCGTATCGGTACACTTGGCCGTATCGGTACACTTGGCCGTATCGGTACACTTGGCCGTATCGGTACACTTGGCCGTATCGGTAACAACTTGGCCGTATCGGTACACTTGGCCGTATCGGTTTATAATGGTATAATACTTGCCGATATGTTATATGGCAATCTTATAAATCATGGCGTATCGGTATCGGTATACTTGGCCGTATCGGTATACTTGGCCGTATCGGTATACTTGGCCATCGGTATCGGTATACTTGGCCGTATCGCTATACTTGGCCGTATCGGTATATCGGTATACTTGGCCGTATCGTTATACTTGGCCGTATCGGTATATCGGTATACTTGGCCGTATCGGTATATTGCAGTATCGGTATACTTGGCCGTATCGGTATACTTGGCCGTATCGCAATACTTGGCCGTATCGCTATACTTGGCCGTATCGGTATATCGGTATACTTGTCCGTATCGGTATACTTGGCCGTATCGGTATACTTGGCCGTATCGCTATACTTGGCCGTATCGGTATATCGGTATACTTGGCCGTATCGGTATATCGGTATACTTGGCCGTATCGCTATATTTGGCCGTATCGGTATATCGGTACACTTGGCCGTATCGGTACACTTGGCCGTATCGGTATACTTGGCCGTATCGGTATATCGGTATACATGGCCGTATCGCTATACTTGGCCGTATCGGTATACTTGGCCGCATCGGTAGAGAAGCAGATGTTTTTCAGCCCACACATCCAGACAGACAGGCAAGTAGTCAAACAGAAAGAGACAGACACAGACAGACAGAGAGACGGAGAAGGGGAGGAGAGACAGACAAAGAGACAGACAGACAGACAGAGAGACAGACAGACAGAGAGACAGACAGAGACAGACAGACAGACAGAGAGAACAGACAGACAGAGAGACAGACAGACAGACAGACAGACAGACAGACAGAGAGATATGTGTGTGTATCTCTCTCTCATATATTTTTAATTTATATTATATTATATTATATTATATTATATTATATATATATTTTATATTATATTATATTATATTATATTATATTATATTATATTTTATTATATTATATTATATTATATTATTATATTATATTATATTATATTATATTAATTATATTATATTATATTATTCATCTCTCTGAACCAAGATGCATCAGAAGACATGAGAAGTCTCAATGGAGATACAATCAAACAAGTTCAAAACTTTAAAACCTGGGCAGCTACATTGACTCCACAGAACAAGACGTCAACACCAGACTCGGAAATGCCTGGGGCGCACTAAATCAGCTGGACAAAATCTGGAAATCCATCTACCAGACAACCTGAAAAGGGAACTTCTTCCGAGCAGCATTAGAGTCCGTTCTTACATATGGCTCAATCTCTTGGACCCTAACAACGACATTGGAGAAGAAGATTGGTGGAGCATATACACGAATGCTGCGTGCAGCCCTGAACAAATCCTGGAGAGAACATCCAACTAACAAAGGGTTATATGGTAAGATCCCACCAATCAGTAAATCAATCGTCAACAAAGACTGCTTTTCGCGGGACACTGCTGGCGTATCAAAGAAGAACTGGTGGGGGACGTTCTACTATGGAGACCCAGCCATGGCAAACAAAGACCAGGACATCCAAAGAAGACCTTCATCGACCAACTGATGGATGATACGGGCTGTCAGTATGTTGAACTACATGCTACAATGTCTGACAGAGAAGGATGGAAGAAACGTGTCATGGATAGCCGAGCAAGTTCGACATTCTATTCTATTTATTCTACTCTATTCTATTCTATTCTATTCTATTATACTATCATCATCATCAGGTGCCCTGCCACATGGCGCTGGCGATCATGGACTTCCATCTGCCTCTATCTCTCGTTGCCCCTAGCATCTCCCCCACCCTCCTCGTCCCCAGCCACTCTGCAAGTCCGTCCAGCATTTCCTCCATGGGTCTATCCGGTGCTCTCTTTCCCTCCAGCTTTCCCGTTGTGACAAGGTGCTCCAAATCCCCTTTCCTCATAAAATGGCCTATAAATGTTGACCGTCTTTTCCTAATCTTCCTTATGAGTGATCTACTTGTGTCTGCCTCCATCAAGACTGTCTCGTTTGTTTTCTTTCCTGTCCATGGAACCCTCAACATTCTTCTTAGAAACCACATCTCGGCTGCCTCAATCTTGTTCTGGCTTTGTTTGTTGACTGTCCACGCCTCGCATCCGTACAACAGTATTGGTTCTATATAACATTCAAGAACTCTCTTCCTGATGTTAATTGATAGGCATTTGTTGGTAAGAATGCATTTCATCTTCTTGAATGCTGTTTTGGCTTGGCCGATTCTGCCGGCTATTTCTGATGTGCATCTGCCGTCTGACGAAATGATCGTTCCCAGGTATTTGAATTTATCAACCTGTGTCAAGGTTGTGCCATTTGCTGTTATTTGTATATTATACTATATTATATTATATTACACATGAACAGAAGAACGAACAGACAAGACAGACAGACAGACAGACACACCACACACACACACACACCACACACACACCCACACCACACACACACAAAACAACACACACC
>JAPXFY010000022.1:39905129-39910129 GCA_030674185.1 Monoplex corrugatus
AACAAAAAAAGGAATGTATCATTTGTATCCAGAGGCTTGACGTCAGTGGACGCTGACTGAATACAAAAATGTATAGGATGTTTTTTAATGTGAAAAAAAAAAGTGGAGGAGGTAGACAGCCATATCGATTAACAAGATAAGTTACGTGCACAGGCCTGACGTCAGAAATGATGCACTAATTAAGCACTTTCGTGGAAAAACACCCAAACAACAAACAAACAAACAAACAACAAACACAAACAACAAACAAACACATTTTAGATGATCAAGCGTCAAAATGTCCTTTTTTTAAACAAAACTTCATAAAAACAAAAGAAATATTCGTTTCTAACTCTAACAAATTTATTTCTCAGTGCGAACCTGCCGGTGGGAAACAGATTTAGAAATGCATAAATTTACTTTCAGTGACACAAAACAGAGGTTTGGATAGCGCTGGTGTGTGATATATAATATATAGTAATATAATTATATTATATTATATTATAACACACACAATAATAATAATTTTAATATATATGTGTGTGTGTGTGTGTGTGTGTGTGTAGTATGATAGATAGATATAGATAGATAGATAGATAGATGTAGATAGATATATAGATAATAGATAGATAGATAGACAGATAGATAAAAAGATAATAAAAAGATAGATGCATACGTATATACGTACGTACGTATGTACTCACTCACTCATATATACATACATACATACATACATACATACATACATACATATGTGTATGCATACTTAAATATATACATACATGCATACATGCATACATACATACATACATACATATAAACATACATACATACATACATACATACACACACACAATACATACATACATACACACACACATATACAAAACACATACATACACATATACATATGCATACATACATATGTATATCCTACCTGTCATAATAACATTTCAGTCAAATTTCAATACCCGCAGACGACTTATGCATATCTAAACTTGAAATATATACTTACATCCATCTATTCTGAGCGACAATGACAATGACATTGACAATGATGCTTTATTTTTCAACGGTAAAAATGATTGACTACAAGCCATTTTTCTAACTTGCCGTTGCTAATCTACATACACAACATCTGTTTACAGTTACAAGCACAGCTTAAAAGGAAGATACATCATGAGAACTATAACTTAACATACCATCACATTACAGTGAGATCAAGAAAAGTATATAGCATTAAAGAAGAAAATAAAGAATTAAAAAAAAAAAGAAAAAAGAGAAAAAAAAAAGAAGAGAATCAACCAGCTTCAATTTATCGAATTGAGACCATCTTCCTTCTCATCAGACGAAACAACAACAACAACAACAAAAACACAACAACAACAACAAAACAATAAAGAAAGAAAGAAAGAAAGAAAGAAAGAAGGAAAGAAGGAAAGAAGGAATGAAGGAAGGAAGGAAAGAAAGAAAGAAAAAAAGAAGGAATGAAAAGAAGAAAGAACAAAAGAAAGAAAGGAAGAAAAGAAAGACAGAAAGAAAGAAAGAAAGAAATAAGGAAGGAAGGCAGGAAGGCAAGAAGGAAAGAAGATAAGAAAGAATGAAGGAAGGAAGGAAGGAAGGAAGCAAAGAAAGAAAGAAAGAAGGAAGGAAGGAAGGCAAGAAAGAATGAAAGAAAGAAGGAAGGAAGGACAAAAAGAAAGAAGGAAGGAAAGAAAGAAAGAAAGAAAGAAGGAAGGAAGGAAGGAAAGAAAGAAAGACGAAAGGAAGGAAGGAAAGAAAGAAAGAAAGAAAGATAGAAAGAAAGAAAGAAAGAAGAAATGAAAGAAGGAAGGAAGGAAGGAAAGAAAGAAAGAAGGAAGGAAGGGAAGAAAGAACAAAAGAAAGAAAGAAAGAAGAAAAGAGGGAAGGAAGGAAGGAAAGAAAGAAAGAAAGAAAGAAAGAAAGAAATAAGGAAGGAAGGCAGGAAGGCAAGAAGGAAAGAAGATAAGAAAGAATGAAAGAAAGAAGGAAAGAAAGAAGGAAGGAAGGAAGAAAGAAGGAAGGAAGGAAAGAAAGAAAGAAAGAAGGAAAGAAGAAAGAAGGAAGGAAGGAACGAACGAAAGAAAGAAAGATTGAAGGAAAGAAGAAAGAAGGAAGGAAGGAAGGAAAGAAAGAAAGAAGGAAAAGAAAGAAAGAAAGATAGAAAGAAAGAAGGAAGGAAGGAATGAAGGCAGGGAAGAAGGAAAGAAGGAAGAGAAAGAAAGAAAGAAAGAAAGAAAGAAAGAAAGAAAGAAAAAGCACTGTCGCTGAACAACAAACTTTTCATAAAAAGAGTTCGAGATCCTACACCACTTCAAGCCGTGCAAGGAATCTTCGAAACATCATCACTTTTGTGATTCGTCGTCTCGCTTTGAAATAAAGATGACAGCCGCCATATTTTTTATAAACGTAATAATCGTTATTTACGTCACTCACTGCTGTGTTTCGTCTTCACGAAGATCCAGAGCGAGAAATGTAAGTTTATTTCTTGTAATGTTTTTGAGCATGGAATGACTCAATATAAAATTGAGGAAGCGCTTTTGATTTTCAATGTAGCAACGAAAGACTGCAACACCTAGCTTTCTTCTTCATTAACGAACTTTTTAACTGCATAAGGTTTAGTTTATATTAGAAGTGGAAGATATCCAAAACTGCATTTTTGTTGTGGAGTGGTGATAATCTCTTCGTAGCTGAGGCCAAACTGTTGCACATTAGTAGTCATATATTGAAGAACAAAATCAGAAAAAAATACAGGAAACAACTTGTGTTCTTAAACTTATATATACTATTAAAAAACAACAACAACAAAAAAACAAAAAACAAACAAAAAACAAACAAAAAACAAACAAAAAACAAACAAACAAATAAACAAAAACAAAACAAACTTGTAAGGATATGAGTTCGTATTCTTCTTTCGTGTTTTTTCTGGTTCCTGTTTGCTTGAACGCGGGCTGTCACACTTGTTTTGGATGTCTGTCCTGTACATCAGAGAAAAGTTAGCAGACCAGAAGCGCGTTACATTTGGAGAGGCACGATGCCTTGTTGATGAATATATAAGACGTAGAATTGAAAAGGAAAAAGAGTAAAAAGATGGTACGCTGAATCATTGCTAAAGACATCATCATCATCATCAGGAGCCTTGCCGCATGGCGTTGGCAATCATGGACTTCCATCTGTCTCTATCTCTTGTTGCCTCAAGCATCTCTTCCACCCTCTTTGTCTTCAGTCACTCTGCAAGTCCGTCTAATATCTTCTTCTCTACCTGGTGCTCTCTTTCCTTCCAGCTTTCCCGTTACGACCAAACGAGTTTTAGTGCCTTACTTGATACACAAAATTAGTCAATGCAAAGAGACAGAATAAAGGAGTAATATGTAACATGATGGTGACTCTCAACATTTTTTGAGTAGTATAGAAAGACGAGTCATTCAATGGCATTTTTTTGTTTCAATGCAATCGTGAAGATACAGATTATTAGAATATCAAATCACTGTGATCTTGAAAAGCTTCATGTGAAATAAAACTCGACGTGCATCTAGAACAATGACACATTGTTGCAACTTCGAAACACATTTTAGATATGGTCAGAAGTTTCTGAGAAACTGCATGTACTGTCCACACACCTTTCTTGAAAAATGATGATTTTAAGCACATTTCCGGTCCATGTGATCTTGGCTTTGTGTCTCACCTTTCATACTTACCGTTTTGTATCTCACTAATGATCTACACCTTTGAGATAAATATGACAATATTCTATATCTGTAAACAACTGAGAAACTCATGTCTACAATTTTTTGTCACAGATAGAAATATAGAGAGTTGAACGAGATGTAGTTTCTAAGAAGAATTTGGAGAGTTCCATGGACAGCAAAGAAAACAAAGGAGACAGTCTTGATGGAGGCAGACACAAGACGATCATTGATAAGGAAGATTAGGAAAAGACAGGCAATATTTATACGCCATTTTATGAGGAAAGGGGAACTGGAGCACTTGGTCGCAACGGGAAAGCTGGAGGGAAAGAGAGCACCAGGTAGACCCAGGAAGAAGATATTAGACGGACTTGCAGAGTGAATGAAGACAAAGAGGTGGAAGAGATGCTTGAGGCAACAAGAGATAGAGACAGATGGAAGTCCATGATTGCCAACGCCATGCGGCAAGGCTCCTGATGATGATGATGATGTCTTTAGCAATGATTCAGCGTACATCTTTTTACTCTTTTTCCTTTTCAATTCTACGTCTTACATATTCATCAACAAGGCATCGTGCCTCTCCAAATGTAACGCGCTTCTGGTCTGCTAACTTTTCTCTGATGTACAGGACAGTCATCCAAAACAAGTGTGACAGCCCGCGTTCACGCAAACAGGAACCAGAAAAAACACGAAAAGAAGAATACGAACTCATATTTAATACAACAAGACAAGACAGGCGAAATTTTTCGGCCAACTGGCCTTTGTCAAGCGTACAAACAAACAAACACCAGATACAAAAATTATGGCAAAAATTGGACACAGCAGCAAGGAAGTTTCAGTCTTTTTCTCCTAATTTTTGTATCTGGTGTTTGTTTGTTTGTAATCTTACGCTTGACAAAGGCCAGTTAGCCGAAAATTTGCGCCTGTCTTGTCTTGTTGTATTAAATACGCGTTCTATTCTTCTTTCGTGTTTTTTCTGGTTACAGGACAGTGGTTTCCTCTCGAGACCATCGACTACAAATGGGACCTATCCACAAACATATTGACCTTGCCTAAGTTGATAGGTCACTAAACTACTAGCACATGACATGGCAGAATCTCTTGAGACTATTCCATAATCCAAAAGCATCACAGAAACACAGACCAGAGACTAAGTCCATGCAACTGATCTTTTACAGGGCTGGACTTTTACAGGGCTGCACTTTTACAGGGCTGGACTTTTACAGGGCTGCACTTTTACAGGGCTGGACTTTTACAGGGCTGGACTTTTACAGGGCTGGACTTTTACAGGGCTGCACTTTTACAGGGCTGGCA
>JAPXFY010000022.1:39927629-39942629 GCA_030674185.1 Monoplex corrugatus
CATCATCCTCATCACCATTCTCCTCTTCCTCCTCCTCCTCCTCCTCCTCATCATAATCATTACTATTATTATCATTATTATTAATGTCAAGGTTTTCGCGCAATACAAATAGTCTAATTATTAATCATCATTGTCGTCGTCGTCATAGTCGTCATCGTCGTCGTCGTCGTCGTCGTCGTCATCATCATCATATCATAATCATCATCATCATCATCAACAATTTTACTGTTATTATTATATCCTTCTCCTCCTCATCATCATTGTCATCATCATTGCTATTATTGTCGTTAGTATAATTATGATTATTATTATCATTATCAAATTATAAGACAGTCCTAAGCGCTCTGGGAGGGACAAATAATATGAAATAAACAACAACCACTACCCACCCCACTCTCATGTAGTCGAAGTCCCAGTGCGCCAGGAAGTCCACGGAAGGCAGAGATGTCAGTCTGCCGTGGGACCACCCACCAAAGTAGACCCCGCACTGATGCTGGTTCACTTCGGTGGAGTTCAAAGGTACCTGTCTGATTCAACTTACCAAAGACACTCCGTTTAATCACTTTTCTAACAACAGTAACTCCTCAGCCTGCGAAGCCAGACCAAGTAAGACATTTCCTGGTAAAGAGATTACAGTCTGGAGTTTGTTCAAGAGGGATTAATCGCGCTCGGACAATGCCGTACGCGCTTCACCCAAACCTTCCAGCAGTTATCAGGCAAACGCCTTAAGCCTGCGCATAAAAACTCTATGCTCTTGCACGGTCTTGAAATGGTGAGGAGAATGAAGGGAAACCTATAAGGAGACAATCACAATCATTGCCTGTTATTGTCAGGTTAACATAAACGTATACACTCGCACGCACGCACGCACGCGCGCACACACACGCGCAAACGCACGCACACACACACACACACCACACACACACATAAACACACCACACGCACGCACGCAAAGAAACAAACACACAAAGGCATACACGCATAACACAAGACGACATCCAGACACATGCACATACACGTTTACACATATACACACACTCACAGACACACACGCCACACGCAGAGACACACACAGACACTCACAACACACACACAGAGACACACACACAGACACTCACAAAACACACACACACACACAAACATACACGTACACGTACACACACACACACACACATGCACACACACAAACATACACATACACACACACACAAACACACACACACACACAAACACACCACACGCACGCAAAGAAACAAACACACAAAGGCATATACACATAACATAACACAACATACAGACACATGCACATACACAAAAACACATAAACACACACTCACAGACACACACACACACAGAGACACACACAGACACTCACAACACACACACAGAGACACACACAGACACTCACAACACACACACACACACACACACACACACACACACACACACACACACACACACACACACACACCCCACACACACACATTCACTCATACTCTCTCTCACACACACACACTTACAAAACACACACACACAAACATACACACAAACACACACACAAACACACACTCACTCTCTCTCTCTCTAAACACACACAAACACACACACAAACACACACACACACACACACACTCACTTTCTCTCTCCCCCCCCCACACACTCATAACACACACACACACACACACACACACACACACTCACAAAACACACACATTCACTCACTCTCTTCTCTCTCTCTCTCTCTCTCTCTGTGTATCACGCTACCCCCGCAAAGGAGACCTCCCACAGCCTTCTCACGACAGACCCTACACGACTGTGTGACACCAAAGACCCCCAAGGTGATGTCACTCCTGCTACCATTCTGACTTCCTGTTTCTCTTGCCTCTTCTGCCCCACCCCCCCCTCCCCAACCCATCACTAAATGCCTTCTCTCGCCATCACCTCATCATTCTTGTTCTACCGAGTCTGGCACAAACATCCTGCTCTTGTCCGTCCAGCCTCATCAGCGTGTTCCATCGCCTCTTGCTAACAGTCGTCCCTCTATTAACCCCTTTCACTCCCCACGACCCGTCCATAAGCTACAAAAACTTAACCCTTTCACTCCCTTAGGAAACTGGTGGATAGGGTGAGGGAGTGAAAGGTTAAGTTTTTGCAAGAATTTGGTAGAATGGGTGAGGTAGTGAAAGGGTTAATTTTTGTTTGTTTGTTTTGTTTTGTTTTTACAGGAACATGGTGGATATGGTGAGGTAGGAAAAGGGTTAAGTTTTTGCAGGAACTTGGTGGAATGGGTGAGGGAGTGAAAGGGTTAAGTTTTTGCAGAAACTTGATGGATCATTGCACCCAGGGAGTTTTCCTTTGCGCTCGTCCCATTTTTTCGCGGCACCTCAATGGCCACAGAAGCTGGCAAAGTTTTTTTTTAAATTTTTTTTTTTAAATGCGATGATGATGATGTCGATAATCCTGATGCTATGGAGTTCCATCTAGGATTAAGACTGCGTGACAGGGCTGTACTCTACGCTTACTATCATGATATATTCTGGCGTCAACAAGGCCTGAGAGATACAGACACCTGCAGTGCTGGTCAGAAAATTTGAGCAACACCCTCAATGACACATCCGTGAAGTGGATGAGACTCGACTGTGTGGTCCCAGTCTTCCCAATGAGCCCATAGCACGCCCAACCCTGGGTAGGAGCCAGTTAGAGCCGAAAAATCCCACAATAATTTTTGAAGGTACCGATGGGGATTCGAACCCACCACCTTCCAGTCAGTAGTCCGTTGCGTTAACCACCACACCACAGCGACCGGTTTCCCAATCACTAAGTTCATCCCTGCCCAACAGTCGTGCTCGGAACGAATTCCATAATTATGCACTATCATCACAGGTACATGTGTATGGTGATTATAGCATAAGCCTTAAGCCTGTACATAAACCCATGAGCTGGTCAGGTGCTGAGGTCCTAGTCTATGTGTTATACTGGTATTTTATCAGCCTACCACTGGAATAATCTTGGTTGCCATTATCTCCCGTTAACGAGAGAGAGAGAGAGAGACAGACAGAGAGAGATAGAGACAAAAAGACAGAGACAGACAGAGAGACAGAGAGACAGAGAGACAGAGACAGAGACAGACACAGAGACAGACACAGAGACAGACACAGAGACAGAGAGACAAGCATACAGACAGACAGAGACAGAGAGACAGAGAGCCAGAGAGCCAGAGAGATAGAGACAGACATACAGGCAGGCAGAGACAGAGAGAGAGAGACAGAGACAGAGACAGAGACAAAGAGACAGAGACAGAGACAGACACAGAGTCAGACAGACAGACAGTCGCCCCGTGAAGGTGAAGGCTGAAAACCTGAACTGCCTCTTGCCAACAGTTTCCCCCGTATTAACGTGAAGTGTTTTTGTTTTGTTTTGTTTGTTTGTTTGTTTGTTTGTTTTTTAACTTGGACTGTTTCAATGAAAGACTGACACAAAGATTACACCCAATACAACTCATATGTTGAGTTCATCTCTTGCCAACAGTCGCCCAGTATTAACGTGAAAACTCAGAATCTCGACTGTTTCAATGAAAAACTGACATAAAAATAGATATACAACCCATACACAAAGTTCACCTCTTGCCAACAGTCGCCCCGTATTAACGTGCAGGCTGAAATTCTCGATTGTTTCATTGAGAGACTGGCACAAAGGTAGACATACAACCCACACACTAAATGACACAAAGATAGACATACAACCCACACACTAAATGACACAAAGATAGACATACAACCCACACACTAAATGACACAAAGATAGAACAACACCCCACACTAAATGACACAAAGATAGACATACAACCACCACTAAGTTACACAAAGATAGACATACAACCCACACACTAAATGACACAAAGATAGACATACAACCCACACACTAAGTTACACAAAGATAGACATACAACCCACACACTAAGTGAACAAGATAGACATACACCCACACACTAGTACACAAAGATAGACATACAACCCACACACTAAGTTACACAAAGATAGAATACAACCCACACACTAAGTGACACAATAGACACAACCCACCTAAGTACACAGAGATACACCCCACAAGTACACAAATAGACAACACCACAAAGTTTACACACAAAGATAGAATATACAACCCCACACACTAAGTGACACAAAGATAGACATACAACCCACACACTAAGTTACACAAAGATAGACATACAACCCACACACTAAGTTACACAAAGATAGACATACAACCCATACACTAAGTTACACAAAGATAGACATACAACCCACACTAAGTTACACAAAGATAGACATACAACCCACACACTAAGTTACACAAAGATAGACATACAACCCATACACTAAGTTACACAAAGATAGATATACAACCCACACACTAAGTACACAAAGATAGACATACAACCCACACACTAAGTTACACAAAGATATACATACAACCCACACTAAGTTACACAAAGATAGACATACAACCCATACACTAAGTTACACAAAGATAGACATACAACCCACACACTAAGTGACACAAAGAATATACAACCCACACACTAAGTTACACAAAGATAGAAACACCTACATAAGTTACACAAGACGATACAACCAACACTAAGTTACACAAAGATTAGACATACAACCCACACACTAAGTTACACAAAGAGATATACAACCCATACACTAAGTTACACAAAGATAGAATTACAACCCACACACTAAGTTACACAAAGATAGAATACAACCCACACACTAAGTTACGCAAAGAGATATACAACCCATACACTAAGTTACACAAAGATAGATATACAACCCACACTAAGTTACACAAAGATAGACATACAACCCACACACTAAGTTACCAAAGTAGACATACAACCCACACACTAAGTTACACAAAGTAGATATACAACCCATACACTAAGTTACACAAAGTATAGATATACAACCCAACACTAAGTTACACAAAGATAGATATACAACCCAACACTAAGTTACGCAAAGACAGATATACAACCCATACACTAAGTTACACAAAGATAGATATACAACCCACACACTAAGTTACACAAAGATAGACATACAACCCACACACTAAGTTACACAAAGAGATATACAACCCATACACTAAGTTTCACAAATATAAATATACAACCCGTACACTAAGTTACACAAAGATAGATATACAACCCACACACTAAGTTACGCAAAGACAGATATACAACCCATACACTAAGTTACACAAAGATAGATTATACAACCCACACACTAAGTGACACAAAGATAGACATACAACCCACACACTAAGTTACACAAAGTTAGACATACAACCCACACACTAAGTTACGCAAAGAGATATACAACCCATACACTAAGTTACACAAATATAAATATACAACCCGTACACTAAGTTACACAAAGATAGATATACAACCCACACACTAAGTTACGCAAAGACAGATATACAACCCATACACTAAGTTACACAAAGATAGACATACAACCCATACACTAAGTTACACAAAGTTAGACATACAACCCACACACTAAGTTACGCAAAGAGATATACAACCCATACACTAAGTTACACAAATATAAATATACAACCCGTACACTAAGTTACACAAAGATAGATATACAACCCACACACTAAGTTACGCAAAGACAGATATACAACCCATACACTAAGTTACACAAAGATAGATTATACAAATCACACACTAAGTTACACAAAGATAGATTGTACAATCCACACACTAAGTTACACAAAGGTAGATATACAATCCATACACTACATTACACAAAGATAGATATACAGCCCACACAGTAAATGACACAAAGGTAGATATACAACCCGTACATTAAGTTACATAAAGATACATATACAACCCGTACAATAAGTTACACTAAGATAGATATACAACCCACACACTAAGTGACACAAAGATAGATATACAACCCGTACAATAAGTTACATAAAGACAGATATACAACCCACACAGTAAGTGACACAAAGATAGATACACAACCCATACACTAAGTAGAACTTCCAAGACCTATCCAGTGCGTGAGGCTTATGCACTAGCTAATATGTGATGCCATGATCGATATGGATTTTGTCCATCACATGGCTTCTGTGGCGTCAGTGCACGTGGAATTGGTTTCCAGAACAGGGACGATGTCTTGAGAAACTGAAATTGAAACTGAAAAGTTATTATGAAGGCTGCTGAGGTATGGCTGGACTGAGGGTGTCACAGAAAGCAGCGGATGTTGTATGTGGAGAGAGAGAGAGAGAGAGAGAGAGAGAGAGAGAGAGAGAGAGAGAGAGAGAGAGAGAGAGAGCGACAGACAGACAGACAGACAGACAAAGAGAGACAGAGAGAAAAAGTCACAGACAGAGAGAGAGAGAGAGAAAGAGAGAAAGTGAGTGAGAGAGAGAGAGTGAGTGAGTGAGTAAGTGAGTGAGTGAGTGAGTAAGTGAGTAAGTGAGTGAGTGAGACAGTCAGACAGATAGAGACAGAGAGAAACAGAGTCACACAGAGAGAGACACACACAGACACAAAGAGAGACAGAGACAGAGAAAGAGAGATGGTGAGGCAGAGAGACAAACATAGAAAGAGACAAAAACAGAGAAATTGAGACAGACAGAAAGACAGACAAACACCGAGAGAAAGACAAGAGAGACAAACAGATATAGAGAGAAACAGTGAGAGAGACAAAGAGAGACAGAGACAGACAGACGGAATGAAACACAGACGAAGAGAAACAGTCAGAGACAGAAACAGACAGAAAGAAACAGAGACAGGAGAGTGAGTGAGTGAGGGAGTGAGGGAGGTAGGGAGGGAGAGAGGGAGGAAGGGAGGGAAGGAGGCAGGGAGGGAGGGAGCTGATTTAGCTGTCAAGCCTCATCAGTGTATGCTGTCGTATCCTCTTAACAGTTGCAGAGTATTATCACGTGTGCTGTTGTGGTAAGGTTGGATGATGGGAGTGACAAGGGGAGTGGGGTATCTGGAGAGAGGGAAAGAGAGAGAGTGAGACAGAGAGAGGCAGAGAGACAGACAGAGAGAGAGGGTGAGAGAGAGATAAAGACAGAGAGAGGTAGAGAGAGACAGAGAGAGGTAGAGAGAGAGAGAGAGAGTGAGAGAGAGAGAGGCAGAGAGAGAGAGAGAGAGGAGTGAAACTGAGAAAGAGAGAGAGACAGAGACAGAGAGTCAGAGAGAGACAGAGACAGAGAGTCAGAGAGAGACAGAGTGAGAGAGTCAGAGAGAGAGAGAGAGAGTCAGAGAAAGATAGAGAGAGAGTCAGAGAGAAAGAGAGAACGAGAGAGAGAGACAGAGAGTCAGAGAGAGACAGAGAGTCAGAGAGAGTCAGAGAGAGAGAAAGAGAGTCAGAGAGAGAGAAAGAGTGGGGCTGAGACAGAGAGAGACAGAGAGAGTCAGAGAGAAATTGATAGAAAGAGAGACAGAGAGAGACAGTGAAAGAGAGAGAGAGAGAAAGAGACAGACACAGATAGATAGACAGACAGACAGACAATGACAAAGACAAAGATATGTAGAAATAAGCACTGGGCACGTCTCTCTCTCTCTCTCTCTCTCTCTCTTTTCTCTCTCTCTTTTCTCTCTCTCTTTCTCTCTCTCTTTTCTCTCTCTCTCTTTCTCTCTCTCTCTTTCTCTCTCTCTCTGTGACTCTCTCTGTCTCTCTCTGTCTCAGCCTCACTCTTTCCTCAGCCTCACTCTTTCTCTCTCTCTCTTTCTCTCTCTCTCTCTCTTTCTCAATCTCTCTCTTTCTCTCTCTTTCTGTCTATCTCTTTCTTTCTATCTCTCTCTTTCTCTCTCTTTCTCTCTCTCTCTTTGTCTCTCTCTCTTTTCTCTCTCTTACATACTTTCTATCATTCTGATTACAATAGAAATGCTTATACAACAAGCTGTTAATTCTGCAGTAATATCCAGCGTCCTTGTGTGTGTGTGTGTGTGTGTGTGTGTGTGTGTGTGTGTGTGTGTGTGTGTGTGTGTGTGTGTGTGTGTTGTGTGTATGTGTGTGTTTATGTGTGTGTGTGTGTGCGTCGTGTGTGTGTGTGTATGTGTGTGTGTGTGTGTGTGTGTCTTGTGTGTGAGTGTGTGTGTCTGTGTGTGCGAGTGAGTGTATATTTACTTGCGCGTGCATGCTTGTATTTGTAAGCGCGTATCCGCAGATGTGTATAGTGTGTGTGTGTGTGTGTGTGTGTGTGTGTGTGTGTGTGTGTGTGTGTGTGTGTGTGTGTGTGCGTGCGTGCGTGTGTGTGTGTTTGTGTGTGTGTGTCTGTGTGTGTCTGTGTCAATGACTTACAAAAACTTACTGGCAACAATCTTGACGCAATAGACCCAGAACCTGGGTCCACTCATTCTCTGAATACTAAACAAAACATCAACAGCTCTCTTGTCAGTACCCGTTGGGCACCCAGCCAGCGTGCCCAAAGTGGGTTCCTCAAGGTACCCAAGATGCCCATCAACCAGGTAATGGCCTAGTCGTGATTCACACACCCTTTGTGGTGAGGAGTAAGTAGTTCGCCTTGCTGACTGAGACAGACGAATGGAGCAGCCCAGCATCTGTCTGACTTATGAAGGAAGGAGCACATCAATACACCAGTCGCCGTGGTGTAGTGGTTAACGCAACGGACTACCAACTGGAAGGTTGTGGGTTCGAATCCCAATCAGTACCTTCAAAAATCATTGTGGGATTTTTCGGCTCTAACCGGCTCCTACCCAGAGTTGGGCGTGCTATGGGCTCATTGGGAAGACTGGAACCACACAGTCGAGTCTCATCCACTTCAAAGTTTCTGACTAACACTGCAGGTGTCTGTATCTCTCGGGCCTGGTTGACGCCAGGATATATCATGATTGTAAGCGTAGAGTACAACCCTGTCACGTAGTCTCAATCCTAGATGGAACTCCATAGGATCATGATTATCATCCTCATCGACATCATCATCATCATCGCATAATAAAAACTGTTTGAGGTTCTGTGGCGATTAAAGTGGCGCAGAAAATGGGACGAAAAAAAAAAGAGAAAAAAAAAGGTGAGCACAAAGGTAACCTCCCTGAGTGCAATGATCCCCCCCCCCCAAAAAAAAAAGGAGCACATTGTTTTCTGCGGCGGACACAGATCGAGCTGAGTCAGCCGAAATGGCCAGCAAGATCAGCAGGCCAGGACTCTAGACAATCGCTGCTTATTTTGGTTTTTGTTTTTTATCTCAAGATGACGTCTCCGGGCTCAGAACGAATGTCATATGCACTAATGTCACAGGTGTCATGTGATGGAGAAGATCGAGAATGATAACGGCACAAGCCTTAATCCTGCACATAAACCTATGAGCTGGCCAGGTCCTGAGGTCCTACCTAGATAGTTCCATAACCCTGGATCGTAGAGACCTCAACTTTTTCTGGGGCCAGCACCACGAGGGCGGCGCCAATCGCTTCTCCTTCGCTTCAAATTAATATTCACATTTCTTAAACCACGGTTTCAGAAAGGCAAGAAGGCTAATGGGTCTTCAAGGGGTGGGACCTGGGAAAACAAAACCTATCTCTCCAATGTTTTACACCAAAGCAGCCGGGCAATGCGCTGCTCTTCACGATTTTCAATTGACGTGGGATCTTTAGCGAGCACAAGGGTCCAACTAGTTTTTCGTCCGCTTCCTAAGGACTAGACGTTCAGTTCGATTTTCCCGTCAAACTGAGGAGAAAAGTCGAGGCCTCTACAGGGAGCGAACCCTGGAACCTCGAGTTTAGTTATTGGCAGGCGAACGTCTGAACCATTCTAGCACTCTTCTCCCTTGCGATGGTTAAGTGGGTAAACGTCGGAATTTTAACAGAAAGGTCGTGGGTTTAAACCTAACCTGGATACCTCTACCTGGTGATTTTTCCCCTCTGACCTCTCAGGTGTACATGTATGCAGACCTGCTGGTGTCTAAATCATCTTCCTATGTGTTCGCTTGCAGAATATCAAAATATGCTCATTAAAGATCCTGTAAGTCATGTTAGTGTCATGAGGTTATCTCCCTTACATTCTCCCAGAGCGACATGGTTCCATTTGGATCTATAAAAATCTGTCAATAGAAAGGCTGAATGTTATATATCAGTTGAAACTGCAAACATTTCTGAGTGTTATGGTGTTACGTTTGATACCATAATTTGATAATGTAAGTTATTTTTTGACGAAATTGCGTGCTTTCTGGTAAATGCACTGTCGGTTTCGTAAAAAAAGCATAACAAATCTCAGAACGGAAAAGAGTTTAAGAAAACTCAAACATCCAACAAGCACGCACACCAGAGATGCAGACTGTGCAACAACGTAGTGGAATGTGGCCAGCTATCCTAACAAATTCAGTTTTCTGTGTTCCATTGAAAAGTGTAATTATGTGTAATTTGCAGTGAGTCCTAAATGAGTTTGGAGCATAGAGTCAAACAAGAACGACTTGTAATCACCATCATGATCTTACGCTAACATTTACACCGGGCGTCGACTGGTAGGAAGCTGGCAAGGTACTAACAGACAACTAGGAAGCTGGCAAGGTACTAACAGACAACTAGGAAGCTGGCAAGGTACTAACAGACAACTAGGAAGCTGACAAGGTACTAACAGACAACTAGGAAGATGGCAAGGTACTAACAGACAACTAGGAAGATGGCAAGGTACTAAACGGACAACTAGGAAGCTGACAAGGTACTAACAGACAACTAGGAAGCTGACAAGGTACTAACAGACAACTAGGACCCTGGCAAGGTACTAACAGATAACTAGGAAGCTGACAAGGTACTAACAGACAACTAGGAAGCTGACAAGGTACTAACAGACAACTAGGAAGCTGACAAGGTACTAACAGACAACTAGGAAGCTGACAAGGTACTAACAGACAACTAGGAAGCTGACAAGGTACTAACAGACAACTAGGACCCTGGCAAGGTACTAACAGACAACTAGGAAGCTGACAAGGTACTAACAGACAACTAGGAAGCTGACAAGGTACTAACAGACAACTAGGACCATGACAAGGTACTAACAGACAACTAGGAAGCTGACAAGGTACTAACAGACAACTAGGAAGCTGGCAAGGTACTAACAGACAACTAGGAAGCTGACAAGGTACTAACAGACAACTAGGAAGCTGACAAGGTACTAACAGACAACTAGGAAACTGGCAAGGTATTAACAGACAACTAGGAAGCTGGCAAGGTACTAACAGACAACTAGGAAGCTGACAAGGTACTAACGGACAACTAGGAAGATGGCAAGGTACTAACAGACAACTAGGAAGCTGGCAAGGTACTAACAGACAACTAGGAAACTGGCAAGGTACTAACAGACAACTAGGACCCTGGCAAGGTACTAACAGACAACTAGGAAGCTGGCAAGGTACTAACAGACAACTAGGATCCTGGCAAGGTACTAACAGACAACTAGGACCCTGGCAAGGTACTAACAGACAACTAGGACCCTGACAAGGTACTAACAGACAACTAGGACCCTGGCAAGGTACTAACAGACAACTAGGATCCTGGCAAGGTACTAACAGACAACTAGGACCATGACAAGGTACTAACAGACAACTAGGACCATGACAAGGTACTAACAGACAACTAGGAAGATGGCAAGGTACTAACAGACAACTAGGACCCTGGCAAGGTACTAACAGACAACTAGGAAGCTGGCAAGGTACTAACAGACAACTAGGACCCTGGCAAGGTACTAAAACAGACAACTAGGAAGCTGGCAAGGTACTAACGGACAACTAGGAAGCTGACAAGGTACTAACGGACAACTAGGAAGCTGGCAAGGTACTAACGGACAACTAGGAAGCTGACAAGGTACTAACAGACAACTAGGAAGCTGACAAGGTACTAACAGACAACTAGGAAGCTGACAAGGTACTAACAGACAACTAGGAAGCTGACAAGGTACTAACAGACAACTAGGAAGCTGACAAGGTACTAACAGACAACTAGGAAGATGACAAGGTACTAACGGACAACTAGGAAGATGACAAGGTACTAACAGACAACTAGGAAGCTGACAAGGTACTAACAGACAACTAGGAAGATGGCAAGGTACTAACAGACAACTAGGAAGATGACAAGGTACTAACAGACAACTAGGAAGCTGACAAGGTACTAACAGACAACTAGGAAGATGACAAGGTACTAACAGACAACTAGGAAGATGACAAGGTACCAGCAGAGAACCATCTTTTGCTTGCGAGCAGACCTCTTGTTGTCAACGGTGATATACAATGGCAGCTACGACGCAGAACGACTGCAGGCTTTAAGGCCAGACGCCATCACAAACCCTTCTTGTTTAGCGGATTCTTTGGATCAAGGGACATAGGCATGGGCAGGTCGACTGCTTTACACCCAGCTCCACCCATTGACTCCAGCCCAGCGGAAGCGGTAACAATAACTGTTAACACTCCGGTGGCTATCCCATCTCGTTCTGAAAACTCTGGCGTATTCCATGCTTCCATTAAGGCCATGGAAAGGAGCGCATCAATCACGCTTGACAATTACTGCGGAAGCTGTGCCCGTTGTAAAACTGGAATAGCTTGCAGATTTTCTTCTTCTTTTTTTTAGGATCATGGCGCCCAGGGAGGTTAACTTTGCGCTCACCTTTTTTTTTTTTTTGTCCCATTTTTTTGCGGCATCTTAATGGCCATGAAGCTGGCACATTTTTTTTTACACTGCGATAGTTATGATGTCGATGACGATGATAATCATGATGCTATGGAGTTCCATCTAGGATTGAGACAGTGCGACAGGGCTGTACTCTAAGCTTACTATCATAATAATTATATCCTGGCGTCAACGAGGCCCGAGAGATACAGACACCTGCGGTGCTGCTCAGAAGATTTGAGCAACACCCTCAATGACACATCTGTGAAGTGGATGAGACTCGACTGTGTGGTCCCAGTCTTCCCAATGAGCCCATAGCACGTCCAACTCTGGGTAGGAGCCGGTCAGAGCCGGAAAAAAAAAACCACAATGATTTTTGAAGGTATTGATGGGGATTCGAACCCACAACCTTCCAGTCAGTAGTCCGTTGCGTTAACCACCACACCACGGCGACTGGTGCAGCTTGGAGATTTTGGTGGAGGGGTTGGGGACGGTGGTAGCTGAAATTGAGAAAAAGGAATGGTGGCGGAGACGAGAAAGTGAGAACGGACGAGTCAATGATCGTGACGGCTAAGCCATAAAAGCATCGTTTTTTCTTCCCGGGGATGTTATTACTGTTTTTGTGTCCGGGAAACCGTGATCAGTAAAAAACATGAAATCCCCTCATGCAAAATAACAGCAAACGGCACAACCTTGAGACTGGTTGATAAATTTAAATACCTGGGAACGATCATTTCACCAGATGGCAGATGCACATCAGAAATAGCCAGCAGAATCGGCCAAGCAAAAACAACATTCAAGAAGACGGAAAGCATTCTTATCAACAAATGCCAATCAGTTAACATCAGGAAGAAAGTTCATGAATGTTATATAGAACCAATACTGTTGTACGGTTGTGAGGCGTGGACAGTCAACAAGCAAAGCCAGAACACGATTGAGTCAGCCCAGATGTGGTTTCTAAGAAGAATGTTGAGAGTTCCATGGACAGCAAAGAAAACAAACGAGACAGTCTTGATGGAGGCAGACACAAGTAGATCATTCACAAGGAAGATTAGGAAAAGGCAGGCAACATTCATAGGCCATTTTATGAGGAAAGGGGAATTGGAGCACCTGGTCACAACGGGAAAGCTGGAAGGAAGGAGAGCACCAGATAGACCCAGGGAGAAGATACTAGACGGACTTGCAGAGTGGTTGAAGACAGGAAGGGTGGAAGAGATGCTTGAGGCAACAAGAGATAGAGACAGATGGAAGTCCATAATCGCCAACGCCATGCGCCAAGGCACCTGATGATGATGATGAAAACGGGAGTGGGAATTAAGAGATACAGGAGATGATGGGAAGCGAATGGGAAAAGTCCAGACAAGCAAACCATCATTCAGACCTTTTTGGATGTCATCATCATTATGTGCCCTGCCGCAGGGCGTTGGCGATCATGGCCCTCCATACGAATCTACCGTTTTTCGCTGCAAGTACTTCTCCTTGGATGTAGTAGTGACTATTTGGGCCATAACTTGAAGGAAACAGGTGTGGTCATTAAACTGTGAGCATTTGTGACAACTGAAGAGTTTTCCTACCTAACTAGCATTGTCAGACACTAAGGAGGAGCAGGTAGTGACATGAAGAACCGTCTCAACGAAGCCAGAAATACCTCGAGAATGTTGAACAACCTGTAGTGATCCCCCAATACAGTGTCAACACCCAGCTAACAATGTACCAGAGCTGTATCCTTTTCAACCTACGTTACGACTCAATATGCTGGGGATGACAGAAAGCGACCTTACCATGTTAACAGCCTGAAACCATGTCCAACCAATGACTACTTGCCCAATGCATTCAAGAGAGTATGGACATCATTCATCATCATCATCATCATCTTTCAATCATCATCATCATCGTCGTCGTCGTCGTCGTCGTCGTCGTCGTCGTCTCATCTCATCATCATCATCATCATCATCATCATCATCATCATCATCATCATCATCATCATCATCATCATCATCATCATCATCATATGCCTGCCACATGGCGTTGGCAATCATACCCTCCATACGAATCTATCCTTGTCACTGGGAAAACATCCCCCACCCTTTTTGTCTTCATCCATGGACATTATCACCGTGAAAAAAACAACAACAACAAAAACGATGGAGATGGATTGGGCTCATCGTTCGACCACAGCAGGATAACATCATCCAGACTGCCTTTGACTGGATGCCAGAAGGAAGACATACAAGTGGACGACCCACCAAGAATAAACACCTGACAACGAGTAACAGAACGAGACCATGAGGCCATGAACCTACAGGCAGGCAGACTCAGAAAGAGTCAGATCAGAC
>JAPXFY010000022.1:39947629-39950129 GCA_030674185.1 Monoplex corrugatus
CAACTGAGGGTGCTGGCGATGAAGGTACATATGATACGATATTTCAACTTACACAAACGCAACAGAATCAAAACCTATTACTGAAATTCGACCAGTTGTCCGTATAAACCGGGTCAGTGCTTCCTCCTACAGTCAACAAAAGACCAGCTAAAGCCATCGATTTCTGAGGGGGCCATGCATTGCACGAAAAAGTCATCAGCACAATTTCATCTCTGGAACCAACCACCTGGGATAAAATCGGATGATCTCTGACAAAATGCTGAGAGATATTATAGGTTTTACGTCAGCACAATGAAGAGGTTTACTGTTGTTTGCGGATAACGCGTAAGGGGAGGGAGGGAGAGAAGAGAGAGAAGAGAGAGAGAGAGAGAGAGAGAGAGCGAGAGAGAGAGAGACAAAGGGAGATAGAGAGAGACAGAGAGAGACAGAAAGAGACACAGAGACAGAGAGAGGCAGACAGTGACAGAGAGACAGAGACAGAGAGAGACAGAGAGAGAGGACAGACAGACAGACAGACAGACAGAAAGAGAGATGGACACAGAAGACAGACAGACAACAACATATAAAGAGGCAAAGAGAAAGGAACAGAGAGACAGACATAGTTACAGAATCAGAAGGAATGATGCAGAGAGAGAGTGATACATTCCAAAAACAGAAACTCAATGTGAAAGCGCAAAGGCCGATGAGAGAAGTGTGACGTCAAAATGTGTCTGTGGATTCAGATATTCTCCGCTGTTCGTTCTTGAAGATTGGTTTGTGTTTCACTCAATAATGAATCGAGAACGTTTGTTTTCGTTTATGCTAACACTGAAAATATATGTTTAAGTTTGATTTCGGTGTATGGAAATATGTAGAATCCTTTGGAACAATCTAGAAATGACAAGAAAAACGTAGAATAGCTTAGATCTTTCTATAATGTTCCGGAAACCGTAAATAAATTTAATCTGTACAATGATTGGCTACAAATTTAACTGTACAATGATTGGCTAGAACTATAGAATATTCCAGAAAGGGAAGGTTTGAGAATGCGGCTATGATTGGTTGGAAATCTAGGGAAAAGCCGAGAATATTCGGGAACTTTCCATGATGTTATAAATAAAGCGTGACTGTGACTGAGGAGAGAGATTGGAAGAGTTGATGTGTAAGCCTGCTGTCAGAGATAGAGAAGTTGCTGTAGATTTGTGGAGTGCTGTGTGTAGATTTGAGGGCTGAAGAAGAATAATTCTGCAAACCAGGAGTGGTGCATTGGATGTGTGAAGTTTTTACCCTGTTCCTGTTGTGTTTCCTACGTTCTTCAAATAAAGGATCATTTTCGTTTAACCTGGACTGGTGTATCTTGTCTCTGAGAAGAACGATCGACTGCTAGATCTTCACAAACCTGTATAAACTGCAAGACACTGCCAGTCACTTACATCCGTTTACATGTGACAGAGAGATAGAGAGAAACAATTCAGAAACGAACGGTAAACAGTCCATATTGTTGCTAAAACAAAACAAAAGAAAAACAAACAAAGAAAAACACACGAAAAACCAAATGACATGAGACAAACTCTCTCCAAAAGAAAATAGACAGACAGGCAGATAGATAGACAGACAGGCAGATAGATAAACAGGGAGATAGATAAACAGGCAGATAGATAAACAGGCAGATAGATAAACAGGCAGATAGATAGACAGACAGACAGATAGATAAACACACAGGCAGGCAGGCAGGCAGGCAGACGGACGGACGGACGGACAGACAGGCTGGAAGGCATGCAGGCAGGCAGATAGAAAGATAGACACACAGACAGACAGATAGATAGATAGATAGATAGATAGATAGACAGATGGATACACAGACAGACAGACAGGCAGGCAGGCAGGCAGGCAAGCAGACAGACAGGTAAATATGCAGAGATGGACATATAGACTGACAGACTGACAGACTGACAGACAGACAGACAACGACCAGCAAATCAGGGAGGTTACAAACAGCCCTACCTTTGTAGCCCCCGTCTTCTATCCTGCTTATCAAGGAGTCAATCAGAGAACAGGATTCCAGTGACTGTCAACGCCCTTCGTGCCAGCGCCAATGTTTTGCCCAGTCTGAAACCAGAATAAAACAACATAAGAGATTGCAATAAAAGCATTTATTTGATTAAGCAATATAACACACACACACAGAACTGCACACACACACACACATGGACACAGACGCACGCGCGCGCACACACACACACGCACACATGGCACGCACATACACATACGTATATACACACAGGCATACATACACAAACGCACGCACGCGCGCGCAAGTACACACACACACGCACACACACACACATGACAATCACATATACAAGTGTGTATACACACACGCACACATATACTCACGCATGCACGCGTGCGCAAACACACACACACACACACACATACACACATACACACACACGCACGCACGCACACACACACACACACACACGCACGCACGCACGCACACACACACACACACACACAC
>JAPXFY010000022.1:39965129-39970129 GCA_030674185.1 Monoplex corrugatus
GAGGGGGGGGGGGCGAAGTTGCTGTATGTTGTTAGTCATTCGATTTACAGTTCGTCATCTCTCCAAGTGTTGAACAATGGAGACATTCTGTCTTCGTAGTTTCCGATCAGGGTGGACGTGTCCCAGTCTTTGATGCTGTCTTTACCCACTTTTGCCTTCTCTACATCAGAGTCAGTCTTGATGGAGGCAGACACAAGATCATTCACAAGAAGATTAAGAAAAGACAGGCAACATTTATACTTATAGGCCATTTTATGAGGAAAGGGAAATACTGGAGCACCTGGTCACAACAGGAAGGTTGGAGGGAAAGAGAGCAACAGGTAGACCCAGGGGCAAAAATATTGCACGGATTTTCAGAGTGGCTGAAGACAGAGAGGGTGGAAGATGTGCTTGCGGCAACAAGAGGATAGAGACATATGAAGGGCCATGATCGCCGACGCCATGTGGCAAGGCACTTGATGATGTATGATGATGATGATGATGAGATGATGAGATGATGATGACGACGACGATGATGACGATGAGATGATGATGAGATGATGATGATGATGATGATGATGATGATGATGATGATGACATCAGAGATCAAGAAACAAGACAAGGTAGAATCAAAGGGTCGCGTGTGGTGGATGGTTGACCAGCTCAGCTGAGAAAGGCATCTATAGACGCCAGAGTTCAAATCCCTCACTGAGATGTTTCCCCGTTTCCCACCCACATTTAATTTATGCTCGCTATGGGCTCGTTGGGAAGACCACGACCACACAGACCCACGTCATCCACTTCATGGATGTATCAATGAAGAGTCGTTGACAATTTCTTACCAACGCCACAGGTATCTGTATCTCTTGGGCCTGGATGCATGCTTTGATTTGATTTATACGTCAAGATTTAGCGCCTTATAGATATTATTATTAACATCGTTCTTATCATCATCTTTTGGGTCTGGTTGTCACTAGGATTCTATTATGAGCGTAGAGTGACACGTAGTCTCTATTATAAATGTAAATTTCATTCCAAAGCATCAGAAATAGCCAGCAGAATCAGCCAAGCTCGAAACAGCATTCAAGAAGATGAAAAGCATTCTCACCAACAAATGCCTATCAATTAACTTCAGGAAGAGAGTTCTTGAATCTTATATAGCGGTTGTGAGGCGTGGACAGTCAGTACGCAAAGCCAGAACAAGATTGAGGTACCCGAGATGTGGTTTCTAAGAAGAATGTTTAGAGCTCAATGGACAGAAAAGAAAAGAAACGAGACAGTCTTGTTGGCGGCAGACACTAGAAGATCATTCATAAGGAAGGTTAGGAAAATACAGTCAACATTTATAGGCCATTTTATGAGGAAAGGGGAATTAGAGCACCTAGTCACAACAGGAAATCTGGAGGGAAAGAGAGCACCAGGCAGACCCAGGGAGAAAACATTGTACAGACTTGCAGGGTGGCTGAAGACAGAGAGGGTGGAAGATGTGCTTGCGGCAACAAGGGATAGATACATATGGAGGGCCATGATCGCCAACGCCATGCGGCAGGGCACATGATAATGATGATGACGATGACGACGACGACGACGACGACGACGTGATGATGATGATGATGATGATGATGATGATGATGATGATGATGTAGGAGAACCGGTGGTGATACAGGAAAGGTGCAGAAAGACTGAGTTCAAATCTCAGACATGCAACATCAAACTGGCTTGTTCATGTCCAACGCCATGTGTTGATCATTCTAGTGGTGTCACATTACTTTTAGAGAACCGTGGGATCACTCGGATGGGACTGGATTTTCAATGGATTGCATTCGCTTGTGTGTGTGTGTGTGGTGTGTGTGTGTGTGTGTGTGTGTGTGTGTGTGTGTGTGTGTGTGTGCGTGTGTGTATGTGTGTGTGGTGTGTGTGTGCACGCGCGTACGTGTGTGCGTGTGCGTGCGTGTGCGTGCTGCGTGCGTCCGTGCGTGTGTGTGTGTGGTGCGCGCGTGCGTGCGTCCATGCGTGTGTGCGTGTGTGTGTGTGTGTGTGTGTGTGTGTGTGTGTGTGTGTTGTGCGTATGTTAAAGAATCCTCGGCAAGAAAGGAGCTGTCCTTGGCAAAATTATGTAGAAAAGTCCACTTCCATAGCTAAACAAAAAACACTATCATACAAGAGAGAGAGAGAGAGAGAGAGAGAGAGAGAGAGAGAGACAGAGACAGAGACAGAGACAGAGACAGCGAGAGCGATAGAGAGAGAAGAGAGACAGAGAGAGCGAGAGAGAGAGCGAGAGAGAGAGAGAGAGAGAATGGGTTATGCTGCCCTGCAGAGAAAAAGCAGTCCTAATTTTGCATGATAAATACATTGTAGAAGAAAAGGAGAAATAAACAGAAATACAGATGTCTTAGTGTGTTAAATCCGATACCAATTCACTGGACCTCTGAGACCAAAACAGCAACAACAACAACAACAACAACAACAACAGAAGCAGGAGAAAAACATTCATCTGAGCAAATGAACAGATCTGCGACTGACTCACCCCCTTCCCCCTCATATTATGTATTAGTATGAACGACCAACAATATCTTTAGAATCAGATTTCGTACCAATGTCAGAGACTCGTTAATTCTTGAAAAAAAAATGGGTAAAGCCATTTTCTCTTCACAGACACAATTAAGGACGAAGCCGACCATTAAAACAGATCGGGAAACAAGATATGGCAGAATTGATCCTAGATGGAAATCCAGAGCATCATGATTATCATCCTCATTGCCATCATCATCATCGCGTTGTAAAAACTGTATCAACTTCTGTGACATTAAAGTGGTGTAGAAAGTCGGTCTAAAAAAAACGTAGGCCTATAGCAGAACTGTCGGCTGAGCTTATAAAATCAAAAACAAGTGTGACTGCCCGCGTTCAAGCAAACAGGAACCAGAAATACACAAAAATAGAATCAGAACGCGTATTTAATATAACAAGTCAAGACAAGCGCAAATTTTTCGCCAACTGGCCTTTGTCAAGCGTAAGATTACAAACAAAAAACATGATTTTTGTATCTGGTGTTTGTTTGTTTTGCAATTTTACGCTTGACAAAGGCCAGTTGGCTGAAAATTTGCGCCTGTCTTGTCTTCTTGTATTAAATACGCGTTCTGATTCTATTTTTGTGTTTTTCTGGTTCCTGAGCTAATAAAGCCGTGGACACATGTTCAAACCCCAAACCATCTTGGGTGTTGTGCGTTGCAATACATGGATCATTCTTTTGATGTCCGCTTAATGTGCTGGAGATTTCGAAACTCGATTCCAGACAGCAAACAACGTGCATTACCAACTTGCCCTAATCATGAAAGACTACACCATCCCCGCTAAAACACAAGCCAGCAAATTCAGTTTCATTTTCGTCCCAATTTTGACTTACCAGTGTCAGACCAAGCCCCTGGAGCATATAATCAACGTCAGTGAGATGCGTTGTTTGAGCTGGGCTGTCAACAAGACCACACGTGACTTGATCAGCAACACCAAGCTCAGAGAAATAGTGAGAGTGACACCAGCCCACCAGCATATTCATTAACAGGGAATTAAGTGGTGTGGTTGTGTGACCAGAGAACAGCCCCCAGCAGATAACTCGACAAACATACCTTAAAGTTCGGGCTATAAACTGCGACTTTTTCCCCAGCTTTAACCCCTGTGGCTTAAAAAATGATGCGGCTTATTTGTGGATTTTTCCGAGCCCAGGAGCATCACGTTCTCGTATATTCTTAGCTTCTCTTTAAGGGGGCAGACCTACCCAGATTTGGGTACCGAGATTGTGATGTTCAGTGTTTCAGTTCTAATTAACCAATCACCATGATATTTGGCAGGAAGATACCTCAGACAGTATTCTTTGGATTGAATATCTTTGTTGGGGATGTGAGTTATGAAAAGTTGACAAAAATTAATTAGTTAAAAATGTTCTCGCGAAAATGAAAAAATATAGTACATACTGTGACATTTATAACTAAACATGTATTCATATTAGGAATTTGATATTTAGTGAGCAAACACATCTGTATAGTATGTATGGCATGTAGTAAAATCTTGGCTCTACTATCAATATTTTCTGTACAATCATCACACCAATTTTTAGAATAATTTTAATAAAAAAAATTATAACACAACTTTTGATAAAAATGTTTCTTTCAATCAGAACTGCACAATTTTACTACTGGCTATAGGTACCTGTCCCTGCTATATGTGTGCAAAATATCAAGGAAATCGGATGAAAACGTTTGAACATATTATGTCTGATGTATAAAATCTCGCGAAAAATCGCAAACTTTAATTAATTAATTTTTGCCAACTTTCCATAACTCACAGACCCAACAAAGATATTCAATCCAAAGAATACTGTCTGAGGTATCTTCTTGCCAAATATCATGGTGATTGGTTAATTAGAACTGAAACACTGAACATCACAATCTTGGTACCCAAATCTGGGTAGGTCTGCCCACTTAACTCATCAAAATCGTTTACCGTTCATGAATTTTTCGGTGAGCTCCATGTTAAAGTCTTAATTGTTCACGTTAAAGTGTTAACTGTTCAAGTTTTTAAATGAAATCCGCACACATTGAAGCATTCGGACTGGTATTCAGATCTGTTCTGTTCAAGCGTACACCCTCATCATGCCGAAAACACGACGTAATGCCTACGAAGCAGCCTTCATGTTGAAGGAAATCGACCTGGCCATTGAAAAAGTGCGGCTTATAAACAAATGCGGCTTATGTGTAAATATAGTTCAGATTTTTCTATAATTTAGTGGGTGTGCCTTATATCCGGTGCACCCACTAGCCCGAACTTTACGGTAATAATAATGATAATTTCAGTATTCATACAGCGCCAAATGAATAATGTTAGTGGATAGATGGTAGCTACGTTCATGTCTTATGTCTTTTTTCTTTCAGTCAGTCTGTCTTTCTTTGTGTCTTTCTTTCTTTCTTTCTTTTTCTTGTGTCTGTCTTTTTTTATTTTTGTCTTTCTTTGTGTCTGTCTTTCTTTGT
>JAPXFY010000022.1:39975129-39980129 GCA_030674185.1 Monoplex corrugatus
ACAAATTATTTGCAGCCATTTCCTCATTTCGGTAGAAAGTCCCATTTTAATGTAATGTGCACCAAAGAAAATATTTTTAATTCATCGTAGATAATTAGTTTGAGATGTTTCTAAACTGGAAGGAATGTACATGAAATATGAGGTGGACTGCATTAATTTTTGTATGGCGATGCGCGCTGGCTGACCACAGGTGCCGCTGATGAAATATGTTCAACAGATCTGGTGTGTGTGCGATTTTATTCCCTAGCCCTCAAGAACTCACACCTGTGTGTACAAGAATACACCAGGCCAACGTAAGGTCTCTTGGGGAGGAATTGTTAGTCGAGATGTGTGGGCTAGAAAACATCTGCTTCCGTACCGATACTGCTAAGTGTACCGATATGGCTAAGTATACCGATACGGCTAAGTGTACTGATATGGCTAAGTATACCGATACGGCTAAGTGTACTGATATGGCTAAGTGTACCGATACGGCTAAGTATAATGATACGGCTAAGTGTACCGATACGGCTAAGTATAACGATACGGCTAAGTGTACCATTGCGGCTAAGTATAATGATACGCTAAGTATACCGATACGGCTAAGTGTACCATTGCGGCTAAGTATACCGATACAGTTAAGTATACCAATAAGGTTAAGTGTACCGATACGGTTAAGTGTACCGATACGGCTAAGTATACCAATACAGCTAAGTATACCAATACGGTTAAGTGTACCGATACGGTTAAGTGTACCGATACGGCTAAGTATACCAATACAGCTAAGTATACCAATACGGTTAAGTGTACCGATACGGCTAAGTATACCAATACGGCTAAGTATAATGATACGGCTAAGTATACCGATACGGCTAAGTGTACCATTGCGGCTAAGTATACCGATACAGCTAAGTATACCAATACGGTTAAGTGTACCGATACGGTTAAGTGTACCGATACGGCTAAATATACCAATACAGCTAAGTATACCAATACGGTTAAGTGTACCGATACGGTTAAGTGTACCGATACGGCTAAGTATACCGATACGGCTAAGTATACCAATACGGCTAAGTGTACCGATACGGCTAAGTGTACCGATACGGTTAAGTATACCGATACGGCTAAGTATACATATACAAGCTAAGTATACCGATACGGCTAATATACCGATACGGCTAAGTGTACCGATACGGCTAAGTATACCGATACGGCTAAGTGTACCGACAAGGGGTTAACACATGTTGTCACGAATGACCCAGCAGCGGCGCAGGTTTTCTTTTAACCTACTGACTCCCGCACTCTATCCACCAACTGCAAAAACTTAACCCTTTGATTCCCTTTGATTTCACTCATGAAGCTGGTGGGTAAGGTGAGGGAATCAGAGGGTTAAGTTTTTGCTTTGCTGGCATGAACCAGAAAAAAACACGAAAGAAGAATACGAACGCGTATTTAATTCAACAAGACAAGACAGGCGCAAATTTTCGGCCAACTGGCCTTTGTCAAGCATAAGAAATTCAACAAGACAAGACAGGCGCAAATTTTCGGCCAACTGGCCTTTGTCAAGCGTAAGATTACAAACAAACAAACACCAGATACAAAACTTATGAGAAAAAGACTGAAACTTCCCTGCTGCTGTGTCCAATGTGAGAAAAGTGATAAACTGATAAGATGACATCATAATGTGTTTGAGTAACTATGATGTCAGAGCGGAAATGAGAACAATGACGCACTAGCGAAGAGTAGTGTTTGGAATGTAAAGGATACCAGTATTTAATAATGCATAAGAGAAAATATACGCATATGTTCGACAGAATGGAAAAATATTTAATCAAGAGGTATGGCTGATGTAAGTGGATCGTGCCTAGTGCAACGAATCTGGTCTGATCTTGGAATAGGAAGAAAAACATCCTAAACCAACAACCAAGGGGCTGAAGGGAAAACCTGAGTCCGCGGAGAAAAAAACCCTTAGATGTGGCTGGGCCTGTCTTGTGAAAGGAGAATTCAAACAGATTGAATTTAAAATAAAAATGAAAATAAAAATAAAAATATTAATAAAGAGGCATATGTGCAGCCGTATGGTTTTGCTAGCATAGTTAGCAATGTAGGATGCTGGAGTCAAAGGGTGGGATCAGAACAGTATGACACAGTTAGCCCTTGAAAACATGATACTGGTCATCATCATCATCATCATCATCATCATCATCATCATCATCATCATCATCATCATCATCATCATCATCAGGTGCCTTGCCGCATGGCGTTGGCGATCATGGACTTCCATCTGTCTCTATCTCTTGTTGCCTCAAGCATCTCTTCCACCTTCCCTGTCTTCAGCCACTCTGCAAGTCCGTCTAGTATCTTATCCCTGGGTCTACCTGGCGCTCTTTCCCTCCAGCTTTTCCGTTGTGACCAGGTGCTCCAATTCCCCTTTCCTCATAAGATAGCCTATAAATGTTGCCTGTCTTTTCCTAATCTTCCTTATGAACGATCTTCTTGTGTCTGCCTCCATCAAGACTGTCTCGTTTGTTTTCTTTGCTGTCCACGGAACTCTCAACATTCTTCTTAGAAACCACATCTCGGCTGCCTCAATCTTGTTCAGGCTTTCCTTGTTGACTGTCCACGCCTCACGGAATGGACTTGATAAATCAGAACGGACATTACTGAGCATGAAGGTTGTGACACAATAACAATGCAGGACCTGTTCAGGCGGGTGACCTGTAGTCATCTGACAGTTTTGTCGTAGAGTGGACCTTTGACCCCGAAGTGGTGACGGAATAAGAATAGAATAGGCACTATCGAAAATCCCAGTAGTGATCTAATAGCAGTGCTGGGTCTCCTCTGATGTGCGACATCAAGGGGTCTTTATACATTTATTTGTCTATTTGTTTGCTTATTTGTTGCTTGTTTGTTTGTTTCTTTGTTTGTTTCTTTGTTTGTTTTATTTTTTTTAAGGAATACGATGAATGTAACCAGGGCACGGTGATTAATTCAGAATGCCGAATAAGGCAGCGTAGGCGTAATGGCGGAGGAAGCAGGGAAGGCATAACACCACTCAGACGGCGTAGAAAATGGCACCAGAGGAAAAATATGAAGACAAATCGAACACTGTACAACAAACCTAATACTGCGTGTGGGTGGGTGGACGAGATGGGGACAGGGGGTTAATTTTGAACCATTATGGCAATGTGCTTTCATCCCATTTGCGAGAAAATGAATGAAAAGACTTCCGTCTGGACTGAAATAGTTCGAGACACGCGCGTGCGTGCGTGCGTGCACGCGTACGCGCGCGGGCACGCACGCACACACACGCACGTACTCACACACTCACTCACCCACTCACTCACTCTCTCTCTCTCTCTTTCTCTCTCTCTCTCTCACTCACTCACTCACTCGTACATACACACACATATACACACACACTTTTCTCTCTCTCTCTCTCTCTTGTACACACACACATCTACACACACACACACTCTTTCTCTCTCTCTCTCTCACTCACTCATTGTCTCTCTCTCTCACTCACTCGTACATACATTACACACACACACACCTCTCTCTCTCTCTCTCTTTCTCTCTCTCTCTTTCTCTCTCTCGCTCTCACTCACTCGTACACACACACACACTCTCTCTCCCTCTCCCTCCCTCTCTCTCTCACTCACTCGTACACACACACACATACTCTCTCTCTCTCTCTCTCTCTCTCTGGAGCACAGACAGAACAGACAGACAGCACTAATGTTAACGATCGACCACAGTTTCATAAGACACAAGGGACAAACGCCCACAAAAATGGTTACACGCTACTTTCCTTATCTCTGTCACCCTCTTGTCTGCCATGAAGACAGTGAAAACATCCTTTCAAAAGTTAACTGTACTTCAAACAAAAAAACTTAGATAAATGAATGACAAATGAAAATAAATAAATAGATAAATAAATAAAATGAATAAATAAATAAGAAGAATAAGCTAAATCAAATTTATTTCTCTCAACAAGAAATGAAATAACGAAATACTTTTGCTATATTCCTGTGCGCACACATCCCTTAAAAGGAGATTTCGGAAGGGATGGATTTGTGTAGTTTTTTTTCATTACTATTTTATATGTTTGTCGCAGAACTGTCTGACGCCCATCAATCATTGGTGAATAATGCTTGCGGGTTTCCAACAACATGTTTGCCATTGAACCCTGAGATCATTGTGTAATACACACCCGTTTATGAAGAGCTGTGGCCGAAATAAATAAATCATCAGAATCTCCCTCTCTCTCCTCTCTCTCTCTCTCTCTCTCACACACACACACACACACACACACACAAACACACACATACACATAATGCACTGTCAAGAGAGAGAGAGAGAGAAAGTGGGGAGAGAGACAGAGAGAGACTGGCAGACAGACAGACAGCCAGGCAGCTAGGCAGGCAAAGAGAGACAGAGGGCAGGGGAGAGAGAGAGAGAGAGAGAGAGAGAGAGAGAGAGAGAGAGAGAACGAGAGAGAGAGAGAGAGAAAGAGAGAGGAGAGAGACAGAGACAGAGAGAGAAAGAGAGAGAGAGAGAGAGAGAATCAGGTTCACATGATTTATTCATAAAAGTTATGGCCCCTCTGAAAGATGATATCGAAACGTCAAGATCGTACATTCATTCAAACGATTAGAATGTTCTAACACTTCCTATTCCAAACGCCTTGTATAGGTAAGTTGCAAATCGTTGCATGGTGCTGAAAAAGACAGAGATAGAAAGACGGACAGACACACAGACAGACATAGAAAGAAACAATGTAAGACAGCGTCGTGAAGACAGAGACATGCACACAAACTAATTCCTCTATAACTTGTAGTATGAAATGTAATCTTCCACAAAGGAATGAATCGCTTCGTTTATTCTTATTCTCATCGTTGCTTAAAGCCCAGCAGCGTGCAGGAAGCTGGTGGATAGGGTGAGGGAGCAACGGGTTAAATTGTTTGCTTTGCTAGCGTGGTTGACAATGAAGGATGCTGGTGGACAGGCTGTAGGAGTGA
>JAPXFY010000022.1:39992629-39995129 GCA_030674185.1 Monoplex corrugatus
TTATGCTCTCAAACAAACACTGTGTTCTTTTGCCTTCGCTATATTTCAGGATTATATCACGCTTATGGTGTCAAACAATTCGATCTTTTTGCCCTCATCTTACCTAAGGTAGTATACGCTTATGCCGTCAAACAAACAATGCGTTATTTTGCCCTCACTTTATTAAAGGGTTATTCTACGCTTATGCTGTCAAACACAAAATGCATTCTTTTGCCCCCATTTTATTAAAGGGTTATTCTAATATTATCTGTCAAACACATAATTCGTTACTTTGCCCTCACCTAATGTAAGGGTATTTTACCCTTAACGCTACACTTGTGCTGTCAAACACACAATCAATTATTTTGCCCTCAACTTATTAAAGGGTTATTCTAACATTATGTGTCAAACTAGCAATGCGTTATTTTGCCCTCAATTTACGGTACTTATTCTGCACTTATGCTGTCAAATAATGTGTTATTTTGCCCTCAATTGATGCAAGGTGTTCTACGCTTATGCTGTCAAATAATGTGTTATTTTGCCCTCAATTGATGCAAGGTATTCTACTTTATGCTGTCAAATAATGTGTTATTTTGCCCTCAATTGATGCAAGGTGTTCTACGTTTATGCTGTCAAATAATGTGTTATTTTGCCCTCAATTGATGCAAGGTGTTCTACGTTTATGCTGTCAAATCTTATTTTGCCCTCAATTGATGCAAGGTGTTCTACGTTTATGCTGTCAAATCTTATTTTGCCCTCAATTGATGCAAGGTGTTCTACGTTTATGCTGTCAAATCTTATTTTGCCCTCAATTGATGCAAGGTGTTCTACGTTTATGCTGTCAAATCTTATTTTGCCCTCAATTAATGCAAGGTGTTCTACGTTTATGCTGTCAAATCTTATTTTGCCCTCAATTAATGCAAGGTGTTCTACGTTTATGCTGTCAAATCTTATTTTGCCCTCAATTAATGCAAGGTGTTCTACGTTTATGCTGTCAAATCTTATTTTGCCCTCAATTGATGCAAGGGTTCTACGTTTATGCTGTCAAATCTTATTTTGCCCTCAATTGATGCAAGGTGTTCTACGTTTTGCTGTCAAATCTTATTTTGCCCTCATCCTGTCTAAGGATGATTCCAAGCTGTTGCTGGCAAACAGTTCTTTGTTCCATGTTAATAATCACTAGTGTTTTGGGGTTTACATTCAGACACTGTGTACTATTATAACATTTGAATAGTTATCTGTGTTTTGATTACAATGTTGCCAGATTCATTTCTAATGACTATATCAATAACGTGTGTACCTTGCCAATGTAATTATGAATCATGTTTTGTGTCTTTTGGGCACCATGAAGGCTTATCTCTTTCACTTTCATCTTCCCTTCATATGTACATTAACCTTTTGACTCCCTATCCACTACAAGAAGACGAAAAGCATTCTTACCAACAAATGCCTATCAATTAACATCAGGAAGAGAGTTCTTGAATGTTATATAGAACCAATACTGTCCTACGGTTGTGAGGCGTGGACAGTCAACAAGCAAAGCCAGAACAAGATTGAGGCAGCCGAGATGTGGTTTCTAAGAAGAATGTTGAGAGTTCCATGGACAGCAAAGCAAACAAACGAGACAGTCTCGATGGAGGCAGACACAAGAAGATCATTCATAAGGAAGATTAGGAAAAGACAGGCAACATTTGTAGGCATTTTATGAGGAAGGGGGAATTGGAGCACCCGGTCACGATGGGAAAGCTGGAAGGGAAGAGAGCACCGGGTAGACCCAGGGAGAAGTTACTAGACGGACTTGCAGAGTGGCTGAAGACAGGAGGGTGGAAGAGATGCTTGAGGCAACAAGAGATAGAGACAGATGGAAACCCATGATCTCCAACGCCATGCGGCAAGGCACCTGATGATGATATTGATCCACTAACTGCAAAAACTTGACCCTTTGACTTCCTCACCCTATCCACCAGCTTCTTACAGGAAGGGAGTCAAAGGGTTCAGTTTTTGCTTTGCTAGCATGGTTGACCATGTTCAATGCCAGTGGAGAGGGTGCAGGACTGAAAGGGTTAAGGAACCATCGTCCTGGTTTTATGCGTGCTAGGGTAAAAGAGTCTTCCATCTGCCTCTGACCTGACCAATGCCCCACCTCCCAACCTTACCATTACTGCTGATCACATATAATCATTGTCCCTTCTTTTTTCCGAGAAGATACGCTCGCAGGAAATTCATCAGTTCCTGTACAATTAATGAGAAACGAGAAAAAAAATGTCATTCTTCAACTTCTCTAGGGAAAACTGAGACACCCATATCAATCAGCCAGAAGACTATTAAACCATCGCTTAACGCTATCATGACAGCACCTGTAGCGCCAGCTAAGCTTCACTGTATGGCTTGCAGACAGGACACTACATCAAAATGGACACCACTGCTGACCTTTTAGTCCCTCCTCCCTTTCCCACAGCTTCTCAAGGCCACAGTGGCTACTAAGGTGACATGCTATCACGAAATGAGTCGCTAGTCACCG
>JAPXFY010000022.1:39997629-40000129 GCA_030674185.1 Monoplex corrugatus
CTCTCTCTCTCTACCTCTCTCTCTCCTCTCTCTCACTTCTCTCTCTCACCCTCTCTCTACCTCTCTCTCTCCTCTCTCTCTCTCTTCTCTCTACTCTCTCTCTACCTCTCTCTCTCTACCTCTCTCTCTCTACTTCTCTTCTCTCTACCTCTCTCTCTACCTCTCTCTCTACCTCTCTCTCTCTACTTCTCTTCTCTCTCTCTTCTCTCTCTACCTCACTCTCTCTACTTCTCTTCTCTCTCTACTCTCTCTCTACCTTCTCTCTCTCTACTTCCTCTTTCTCTCTACCTCTCTCTCTACCTCTCTCTCTACTTCTCTTTCTCTCTACCTCTCTCTCTACCTCCTCTCCTACTTCTCTTTCTCTCTACCTCTCTCTCTCTACCTCTCTCTCTCTACTCTTCTCTCTCTCTCTCTCTACCTCTCTCTCTCTCTCTCTACCTTCTCTCTCTCTCTCTACCTCTCCTCTCTCTACCTCTCTCTCTCTACTTCTCTTTCTCTCTACCTCTCTCTCTCTACTTCTCTTTCTCTCTACCTCTCTCTCTACTCTCTCTCTCTCTACTTCTCTCTTCTCTCTACTCTCTCTCTCTACCTCTCTCTCTACTCTCTCTCTCTTCTACCTCTCTCTCTCTCTACTTCTCTCTTCTCTCTCTACCTCTCTCCTCTCTCTACTTCTCTTTCTCTCTCTACCTCTCTCTCTACCTCTCTCTCTCTACTTCTCTTTCTCTCTACCTCTCTCTCTACCTCTCTCTCTCTACTTCTCTTTCTCTCTACCTCTCTCTCTACCTCTCTCTCTCTACTTCTCTTTCTCTCTACCTCTCTCTCTACCTCTCTCTCTCTACTTCTCTTTCTCTCTACCTCTCTCTCTACCTCTCTCTCTCTACCTCTCGCTCTCTACTTCTCTCTCTCTCTACCTCCCTCTCTCTTTACCTCTCTCTCTCTGTCTCTCTCTGTCTCTGTCTCTCTCTCTCTCTTTCTCTCCCTCTCCCCAAACCACTTACTGAGAAATCGAAACCGCCGAACATTCAATGACATTCAATGAAAACTGGTTTGAACAAAACAGCCCACAGACACGAGGAAATGAGAGCTGAAAAAATAAGACAAAAAGAATCAATCAACTCCAAGTCTTTATAACAGACAGTGTCCACCATTCTTTCTTTTAACCCGTTGACCCGCTGATTGCAATGGAAAACGGTTATGACACACTTTTTGTTTTATCAGAATTTTGTAAGGTTATTTCCCAACTCATATAAACGGCAATGACTGATTTCGGGTTTTTTTGGTTTTTGTTGTTGTGTTGTTTTTAATAATTTCCCCACTCATATAACAGCAGTGATTGATTTCAGAATGTTATGCATTCTTGTGAAAGTAAAAAAACCCAGCTGTGTCCATTACATCGTCCACATTCCGCATTCAATTTTCTTTTTATTTGTATTGTATTATCGATTTTAATGGAAATGTCCGTGTCTGTTTGAAGGTGGAATGGACAGGATGTCCTTGGAACTGCAAGTTCAATACATGTAGAGAATGAGCGGTGCAGATCTCACTCTGGTTTGCCATCGTTCAATCCGACTACGGACAAGGGCGATAATAAAGAGGGCAAACACTGGACTTCCAGTCAGGAAATCTAAAGTTTGATCAGGTCAGACATCTCCTCCTGATGGGTAGACGATGGAGATTTTTCCCATCTCCGTGGTCAACATTGTGCAGACCTAGTCCCTTCACGTGCATATGAGCCAGGGTCAAAAGGTGCTTTGGGGTGACTTTCCTAGTTAAAATCACTGCAACTAATTTTCTTGCCTTTGCACAGCCTGAACAATCCTAGATATTGAGCTTTAAATGTCAAATCAAATAGCAGACATGAATTCATGGTGGTTTAACAAATCATTTGGCTTTTCCAGAGGCAGTAGCTCATGCTTTATAGGGCATAGTTTCATCCGTGACAGGTGTCACATGAATGCTAAAAACTCAAATAGTTTCCAAAGTATCCATTTGATTCGATGCTGATGAGTTCTATTTAGACAGTTTTATGCAAAAAACTTGAAAGGCCCTATTTCATTGCAGTTTTTAATCATTTTATTCCACTGTGATTGACCAAAGAACTGTAGGCCTCTGACAGAAAAGTGTCACGAATGAAATCTTATATTTACACTTTAATGTTGCAGAATACATGAAAAAATTAGGCAAAAAACCCAAATGAAATTATAAACTAGTGAGTAACCTTGATAAGAAACTAAAAGAATACATCATCATCATCATCAGGTGCCTTGCCGCATGGCGTTGGCGATCATGGACTTCCATCTGTCTCTATCTCTCGTTGCCCCTAGCATCTCCCCCACCCTCCTCGTCCCCAGCCACTCTGCAAGTCCGTCCAACATTACTCTGGTAGGTTGGAGATGGAATTTCCAACTATCAACTTGACTGCATGGGTTTCAAATTAGTGTTTAATGGTCCCGTTTACTGGTGATTTTTCAAACATTAGTGTTTAATGGGTCCACGTTTA
>JAPXFY010000022.1:40007629-40015129 GCA_030674185.1 Monoplex corrugatus
CTTTTGTTTTTTGTTTTGTTTTTGTTTTTTTAATTGCTTCTTCATCGCTTTGTTCCTATTATTTCTGTTTTATTTCCTGGGAGTACTTAGAGTGTGACCACATACATACATTTACTTAACATTTGGTAATAAATACGAAAGATGTGCAAGGGAGTAGTACCAGAGAAAGAAAGAAAAGAGACAATGTAATTCATGTTGTGCATGCAAAGTATCCACAAAATTGACGTTGCCGATGAGGCCTGTTTCTGTGATCTGTATCACGTCAAATGGTTATTCAATTTAATAATCTACGCACATACATATGTATGTATATATATATATATATATATATATATATATATATATATATATATATATATATATTGTGTGTGTGTGTGTGTGTGTATATATATATACATATATATATACATACATATGTATATATATATATATATATACAGAGAGAGAGGAGAGAGAGAGAGAGAGAGAGAGAGAGAGAGAGAGAGAGAGAGAGAGAGGAGAGAGAGAGAGAGAGAGAGAGAGAGAGAAATAAACAGGAAAAAAATGAGGAAAAATTCGTGATCAATGATGAAAGAAGAGGGGAAAAAACAATTATAATTATCGATGAAAACAATCCTCAGTTCATTCATTCATTCATGAAAACAACGAATTAATGAATGAAAAGACAAAGAATGTAAAGAAAAGAAATACAGGCAGGATAACGAGCGAAAAGAAATTAACCAACCTACAAAACCAAACCAATGTGATTATCAATGTTAAAATAACCCAATCGTGTTCATTAAATATCTGATACTCTAATTGGGTCGGTATACGTCAGTCACACAGTGACAAATAATTACAAAACTATGGACTAGAAAAAGCCTTATAATCTTGTGGTGGTTGTTGTGTGTGTGTGGTGTGTGTGTGTGTGTGTGTGTGTGTGGTGTGTGTGTTGTGTGTGTGTGTGTTGTTTTGTGTGTGTGTGTTGTGTGTGTGTGTGTGTGTGTGTGTGTGTGTGTGTGTGTGTGTGTGTGTGTGTGTGTGTTGTGTGTGTGTGTGTGTGTGGTGTGTGTGTGTGTGTGTTGTGTGTGTGTGTGTGTTGTGGTGTGTGTGTTGTGTGTGTATGTGTGTGTGTGTGTGTGTGTGTGTGTGTGATGTTGTTGTGTGTATGTGTGTGGTGTTTGTGTGTTGTGTGTGTATGTGTGTGTGTTTGTGTGTATGTGTGTGTTGTGTGTGTGTGTGTATGTGTGTGTGTGTGTGTGTGTGTGTGTGTATGTGTGTGTGTATGTTGTGTGTGTGTGTAATGTATGTGTGTATGTGTGTGTGTTTGTGTGTATGTGTGTGTGTGTGTAATGTGTGTTTGTGTGTGTGTGCGTGTTTGTGTTTTCATGAATGTGTGTGTGTGTGTTGTGTGTGTGGGGGTCATGAATGTGTGTGTGTGTGTGTTTTCATAAATGTGTCTGTGTTTTCATAAATGTATGTGTGTGTGTGTGTTTTCATGAATGTGTGTGTGTGTGTGTGTTTTCATGAATGTGTGTGTTGCGTGTTTTCATGAGTGTGTGTGTGTGCACGCGCATGTGTGCTTACGTGTTTGTATGTATATATGTGTGTGCGTGGCGGAAACTGGTTCCAAGTGAGTCAGGTGATTTCTTTCTCACGGGGTTTGAGAACACAGCCAGCCACAGAGAGAGAAATACAGAGACAGAGACAGAACAAGACAGAGACAGAGACAGACAGACAGCAGACAGGCAGGCAGGCAGGCAGGCAGGCAGGCAGGCAGGCAGACAGACAGACAGACAGACAGGCAGGCAGGCAGGCAGGCAGGCAGGCAGCAGCAGAAGAGAGAGAGATAGGCAAAGGCAGATATCAGCTGGAGACAGAAGGATTATACATATTTCATGATATATACACACACACGCACACACGAGGTCAACTTTAATCAATCTTCCCTTATTGTAAAAAGAAATAAAAGGAGAGAGACAGACAGACAGACAGAGAGACAGAGAGACAGAGACAGAGACAGAGACAGACAGAGAGAGACACAGAAAGAGCAAAACAGAGAGACTGACTGATCGATCGATAGTTCGATCGGTTGTTTGGTTGGTTTTTGGTTTGGTTTTGGTTGTGTTGGTTGGTTGGTTAGTTGGTTGGTTGGTTGGTTGGGTTGGTTGTTGGTGGTTTGGCTAATCTTTAGTTTCAATCAGTGAAGGCAATGTCACAAACATAGCAGAGAAAGAGAGGGAGGATTGATATGCAGAAGAAAAAGGTTATGTAAAAACACAGTAACGACGTACATGTTAGTAACTTGAAGAAATAGCCACAGTGAATCCTGTTTAACAATTTTTAACTGGATACGTGAAATGGATTGAAAATGGAGAGAGAAGGGGTGTAACAGGAAGAAAACAGATTTTTTTTTTTCGGAAATGGGTGGGGGTGGAATTATTTTACCGAGTCAATAGCGCTAATTAAATTAATTATCTAGGACCTGTCACCGTCGTGTAGTTTTTAGCGGAACGGACTACTGACTGGAAGGTTGTGGGTTCAAATCGCCATCAGTTCCTTCAAAACTATATCACTGAGGGATTTTTCGGCTCTAACCGACTACTACCCTGAGTAGTTGGGCGTGCTATGGGCTCATTGGGAAGACTGGGACCACACAGCCAAGTCCAATCCACTTTACGGACGCGTCATTAAAGGTGTTGCTCAAATCTTTTGACCAGCACCACGGGTGTCTGTATCTCTCGGGCTTGACTGACGCCAGGATATATTACATTATGAGAGTAAGCGTAGACTACAGCCCTGTCACGCCGTCTCAATCCTAGATGGAACTCCATAGCATCATGATTATCATCCTCATCTTCGCATTGTAAAAACACTGTGCCAGCTCCTGTGGCCATTAAGGTGGTGTAGGAAATGGGACGAAAAAAAACGTTGAGAAGAAAGGTGACCTTCCTGAGTGCGATGATCCTGAAAAAAAAAGTAATGAACTAGGACATTACCGATATACCTAAGATATTTTATTCTTTGCTTTATTGTTTTTTTTCTTTCTTTTAATCCACTGATTAGCTTGGTCACTGGGAGATGGGAAAGGATGAGGTGGGGGGGGGGGGGGGGAGCGGTTCAGTATTGGAACCAACCATGAAGTCAGTGTCATTGGCAAACCGTAGCGCTTGCCAGCAGTACAGATGAACATTAAGTGATTGTGAAGGATTTTCTGCATGAAGTCTATCCAGGAAAGACGTTAAACAATAATGGCGATAACAGACATCCCTGGCCTACTCTTCCAGTGATTTGAAAGAACTCTATCAGTTAACTGTTCAGAAGCATAGTGGTGCTTATGTTCTCGAACAGCGTCTCCATGATTTGAAACAGACCTTTGCCAGAGGCTTTTCATTCCAAACATCGTTGAATGCTTTATAGAAGTCGACAAGCGGTTGGTAAAGATCATACTGACGTTGTAGATTCTTTTTCTTTCACGTTTTGACAGTTGACATTTTCATACTTATGCTAATATCATCCTTCATAGAAAATTGTTCTCTCTCTCTCTCTCTCTTCTCTCTCTCTCTCTCTCTCTTCTGTGTCTCTCTCTCTTTCTTTCTGTCTCTCTCTCTCTTTCTTTCTGTCTCTCTCTCTCTCTCTCCCTCTCTTTTTCTGTCTCGCTGTCTCTCTCTGTCTCTCTCTCTCACCCTCTCTCTCTCTCTCCCTCTCTCTCTCTCACTCTATCTCTTTCTCTATATCTCTCTCTATCGCTCTATCTCTCTCCCTCTCCTCTCTCAATCTCTCATCTCTGTCTCTCTCTCTATCTCTCCCTCTCTTTTTCTGTCTCTCTGTCTCTGTCTCTCTCTCTCTCTCACCCTCTCTCTCTCTTTCTCTCCCTCCCTCTCTCTCTCTTTGTCTCTCTGTCTCTGTCTCTCTCTCTCCTGTCCTCTCCCTCTCTCTTCTGTCTCTCCCCTCCCTGTCTCCCTCTCTCTCCTCTCTCTCTCTCCCTCTCTCTCTCCTGCTCTCTCTCTCCTGTCTCTCTCCCTGTCTCCTCTCTCCTCTCTTCCCTCTCTCTCTCCCTTTCTCTCTCTTCCTCTCTCTCCCCCCCTCTCTCTCTCTGAACACTACCCCCCCCAAAAAAAAGCAAATAATAAATGGTATCACACTATCTCTTTTATGTCAGTAATCCTTAAAAAGGACATTAGAATGAATATGCACACTTCACCGGTTGAAATCATGTTGTCGATTTTCTATCGATCAACATTGACTGTTCTCCTTCCCATTATCAACCACGTTTCCTGTTTGTGTGAAGACAATGATCACACCACTGCACGACATAATCTGCTGCAACATTTTACAAGTGGAATTCACCACTCAGAACACTTCTGTTTTTATCTCGTTCCCTGCTGGGGGAAAGTTCATTGCATTTTCAACAATTCATAATGTGTAAATTGTACAGGGGAACTGGCGAACATGTGATCTTTTAAGCCGCTTTTAAAAGAAATACTGAGATGTTTGTGTGTGTGGTGTGTGTGAGAGAGAGAGAGAGAGAGACATAAAGAGACAGAGACAGGAGAGAACGAAACAAGACAGACAGACAGAGACATTGACAGAGACAGATAGAGACAAACAGAGAAGACAGACAGAGACAGACAGACATACAGACATACAGAGACAGACAGACAGAGACAGCGGGACAGACAGACAGAGGCAGAAAGGCACAGAGAGAGACAGAGACAACAGACAGACAGAGAACAGAGAAACAGAGACAGACAGAGACAGACAGACAGAAGACAGAGACAAGACAACAAGACAGACAGACACAGAGAAACAGAGACAGAACAGACAAACAGCAGAAGACAGCAGACAGACAGGACAAGACAGAGGACAGAGAGGAACAGACAGAGACAGACAGACGAGACAGAGACAGCGAGACAGACAGACAGGACAGAGACAGAGCAGGAGACAGACAGAGACAGAGACAGACAGACAGACAGAGACAGAGGACAAGAGACAGCGAGACAGACAGAGACAGAGACAGACAAAGAGACAGGAGACAAAGAGACAGCGAGACAGACAGAGACAGACGAGACAGAGACAACAGAGACAGGGACAAAGAGACAGCGAGACAGACAGGACAGCAGAGACAGCAGGGGACAGAGAGAGAGAGAGAGCGCGGGACACACACAGAGACAAAGAGATCAACAAAACAGAGAAATGACGGGGAAAGAAGAGCAATAATTCTTTTACTGTTATTTCAATTTTTTATTCTGCGGCATCGGACAAACATTTGTGTAAATTTCAGTCTGTCAAAAACGTTCTTTTCCAAAGGTCCACCCACGCAGGGTCTTATTTACTCAAGCTCTTTGCCACCGCCATGCCTCTTGGTGAAAAGCCAAAGCATGGAAAGACACGTGGGGCTTAACACAAAAGCCAACAGCTTTCCTTCCAATGTGACCATTCAACAGTCCCATGGATAAATCTTATAGGAGTGGCTAACCTCAAGGAACAGAAATGGCGTTATCTTCCCAGTTGGCGTCTGCAAGTCTGTTTGCTTCTCTTCTTTCTTGTTCTTGTCATCCCTCTTCTTCTTTTCAAACTTTGTCATGTCATGTTTGAGTGAAGTATTGCATGTTGTCTCACTTGTTGCTTTTTCTATTTCCTCCTCCTCCTCCTCCTCCTCCTCCTCATCATCATCATCATCATCAATCATCATCACCATCGTCATTATCTGCATCAATATCGTCATTATCGTCATCGATGCAGTTTGAGTTAGGGTAAAACACTCTGATCCCCCCGACTTCCCCCCCCCCCCCCCCCACCCACCCACCACGTAAAAATTAAAGAAAGGCCATGCTGTGTTCACTAAAGCATTTGTCACGACTGGGCACTGATTCTCAGATGGTAAAAATCTGCACATAAAGAGAAAAGAAATCTTTGAAGACGCATTTATGATACAAGAACATAAATGCTAGTCGAATGATTCAAATCATCCCATCGAAGAAATCAAATTAGGCGAGTGTACTGAGACAAAGACAGGAAGACAAAAAGAATGGTAAAGAAAGACGCTAAACCATCAGAACTAATCTCTAAAAAAAATGATACAAAAAGTTTACTCTGTGCATGTTGCGGTGGAGGGGGGATTTGGAGCACCTGGTCACAATGGGAAAGCTGGAGGGAAAGAGAGACCAGGTAGACCCAGGGAGAAAAATGCTGGACGGACTTGCAGAGTGGATGGGGACGAGGAGGGTGGGAAAGATGCTAGGGGCAATGAGAGATAGAGACAGATGGAAGTCCATTATCACCAACGCCATGCGGCAAGGCACCTGACGATGATGATGATGTTGTGGTGCAATGATTTACAGGGAAAAGGAAACTTACATCACGACTTTTCCACAGGATATGGGAAACACAAATGTAGGAAACACAAATGTAGGAAACATGAAGAGAACAGAGGAAGAAAACGACCAGCTTAGGGGCGTATATAACAGAAAATAGGAGAAGAAAGTGAATCATTACTGACAATAGAGCCAACAGAACCAATAAACGCCAGTGTATATGGTTGTGCAGTTTTATTAAGCGGGTCTGTCATATAACTGCTGGCAGATTTGAGCGGAGCGCATGCAGAACTGAGTGCAAAGAATCCTTCTTGAAGAAACTTCGACCTGTCAATTCTAATCACAAACTAATTTTCTTAAAGAAACGATGATGCCAGGACAGAGTATAAAAGCGATAACTCTGTTTCTGAGGTAGGATGATCAATTACTCACCATCTTCATTATGAGCATAAGGACATGAACAGACACACGGACAGGGGAAAGAGAAGAAAGAAAGTAAAACAAGAAATTAGAACAAAACTGGAATGAAAGCTCACCCGCATCCTCTGCAAGGTTAATTAAGCACAAAGAGACACCTCTGTAATACGCCAACACGTTGTTATCCCAGGGCTAGGTGCCTTTCTATCTCCTACAAGACTTTTCTTATTTTAGTCCTTTTCTTCCACTAGACAAAAACCGCAAGGAAGTTTTGGTCTTTTTCTCCTATTTTGTTTTCTTTTATGATCTTACGTTTACGCTTGACAAAGGCAATTTGACCGAAAATTTGTGCCTAGTTTTGTCTGGTTGTATCAAATACGCCTTCTGATTCTAATTTCGTGTTTTTCTGGGTCCTGTTTGTTTGAACATGGGAGGTCGTGTTCGTTTTGGATTTAAAATTGTTTGATTGGTTTTGCAAGAATGTAAAACTGAAATGATTTCAACAGATTTATTTTTAGAACATTTAGAAGGCAGAGACACGTTATGCAGTAAGGAACCAGAGCATGACCACACAGTGGATCTAGGGCAATCTAAGTGTCATTATCATCATCATCAGGTGCCTTGCCGCATAGCGTTGGCGATTATGAACTTCCATCTATTTCTATCACTTGTTTTCTCAAGCATCTCTTCCACCTCCTTGTCCCCAGCCACTCTGCAAGTCCGTCTAGTATCTTTTCCCTGGGTCTACCTGGTGCTCTCCTCCCTCCAGCTTTCCGTTGTGACCAGT
>JAPXFY010000022.1:40025129-40035129 GCA_030674185.1 Monoplex corrugatus
ACCGAGCCTTCCGTTGCCAGGCCCCACTTGTCTGGAACGATCTGCCTTTTTCTCTCCACTGTTCATCATCTCTCTCTTCTTTCAAGGCGGGCCTCAAAACTCATCTTTTTGATAAATACTACCAGTAATGAAATATATTTTTTTTTATCTTTCTGATTTAGTAATGTATATATTAGTACTTGCTTGCAACAGATGTGCTAGTGTGTGTGTTGGGGGAGGGAGAGGGACTAGGAGTGGGAGTTAGTATAATTGACCACTTGGCATAGGGCTGACTGGGAAAAATGAACTAATTAATGTAAAGCGCAGTGAGTCTTTACCTATGTGTAGGAGAATAGCGCTATATAAAAGTCATTGTTATTATTATTATTATTATTATTATTATTATTATTTTATATTATTATATTATTATTATTATCAAAACCTCGGTTGAATTCAATGTCGCACAAGCACGAAATCTTACCTAACTCGATGAGTCAGGACAGATATATACGAAATATTTTTTGCTGTCAGCAGCCTATGATAAGGTAACCTCTAAGGTGATCTTCATATGCAGTGTCGTGTTATCTCTTTAACAATTCAACAGAGCAAGAATTTCAAACTGAAGGGTAAGGATCTTGAAACAACTTTGAAATTTTGAAATTGAACTTTTGATTTAGTTCCCAATGCGTGTATGATACTGACATATAAGGATCCATATCTTTAACAACTCCGACATTTTGAAAATGAACATTTGATTTAGTTCCAAAGAGATTACCTATACAGGTTTGTAAGGATCCATGCATTATGAAATAGAACTTTTGATTTAGTTACGAAGAGATTAATTATACTGGCACCGTTCCGAGATCTGCTAGTAATTATCTGACAAATTCCTTCAGCCTACCGGTCTACGTGACGAAGTGGTGCGCAACGAACTGTTAGTGTTATTTTTGCTTAAAGCCAAGCCGACTGCACAGAGCCATGCCGGGGCTATAACCATTTTTCGAAAAATTGTCTGTGCCTCACTGGAGAAAAAAAAAAATAACGCCTAGTGGTTTGGAAATTGTGGATTTAAAACTCCCATAAAAAATTATTTGGGATTTTTTTCGGTCCCGGCCGAAAACCCACCCAGCGTTAAGCGTGTTGTGTTGAGAATACTGGCACCATGCCGCCGATTTCCTCCAGTTTATCGTGCATCGTTGAGGGTTTTGCTCAAATTTCATCAGCATCTCTGCAGGTGTACGTATCTCTCAGGCCTGGTTGACGCCAGGATATATTTTGATAACAAGCACAGAGTGTAGCCCTGTTAAGCCATCTAATTCCGAAGAGAAACCATAGTATCATTGTTGTTTTGATGGCCACAGCTCTGTGAAAAACTGCCCTTAGGAGAAGAGTGGCAGAATGGTTTAGACGTTCGCCTGCTACTAGCTAAACTCGAGGTTCCTGGGTTCATTTCCCGTTGAGGCTTCGACTTTTTTCCTTAGTCTGACTGGAAAATCGAACTGAACGTCTAGTCCTTCAGAAAGGGACGAAAAACGAGTCGGATCCGCGTGCCTTCTGGTCTGCGCACACTAAAGACCCTACGGTAGTTGTAAATCGTGAAGAGCATGGCATTCGTCCGGCTGCCCTGGTATCAAACATTGGAGAGATACAGTAGGGTGATTTCCCAGGTCCCTCCCATTGAACGCCAATTAGCTTTCTTGCCTTTCCGAAGTCTTAGTTTAAAAAAATCTTGGGTGGCGCTGCACTCGGCGATGATTTACCAAAGAGGAGAGCAGCCCGAGTTTCACGTGGCAGATCCACCGTGAGAAAAGGCCTGAATATGAATATGAATATAAATATGAATATGAATATGAATATGAATAACCACAAAATATGGATATAAATCATAATTTAAAATTGCGGAGTCGCAGCCATGGTGCAATGTTATTCTGCATTCAAACAGAATCTTATTTATGTCCATTTTGATAGGATTTCCACATTGGAGCGGGTGCTTGCAATTTTCCTTAAATAATATTTTCTGTTCTCTGTCCCCAGAGAACGTAATATCATGCTATCATCCAATTCAGTATTATCGGTCACAGTCACTGCACAGTACATTTCCATGAGCATCATAATGGAATTTCACTGGTTTGTATATTGATACGATCATGACTTTAGATCAATACTTGTTGCTTTCAATAACGAACCCTCTCAGATTACTGCCAAGAGATAGCGCAATAAAACCCTTTATGGTTTCATGTGGTGGACCCTACTGAACAATACGTTTCTAAGGGTGCCAGGCCAGAATTGCTCTGGTCTGCTTTTTGGTGATTTAGAAGTCTAAACAGAACCTCTTGCTTTGATTGAAATAAAAAAAAATGTTTCCATTTCTTGCTGTAAAGTTTATAGACAGACAGACCGACAGATAGACAGACAGACAGACATATAGATAGATAGATAGATAGATAGATAGATCGATAGATAGATAGATAGATAGCCATATAGATAGATAGAGAGACAGACAGATAGATAGATAGATAGATAGATAAATAGATAGATAGATAGATAGGTAGATAGATAGATAAATAGATAGATAGATAGATAGAGAGATAGATAGAGTAGATAGATAGATAGATAGATAGATCGATAGATATGATAGATAGATAGACAGATAAGCAGACATATATACAGATATAGCTATATGTATAGATCATCCAGCTGACAAGTTGTATTAAAATCACAATCACTGTTGATCGATTTCCACGAACCACAAAATTGAGAAAATGATTAGTGTGGCTTGATTTCCAATTTTTACCACTTCCATCGTCTGTCGGCTGGAAGCTGATCCAATCAGTGCACATTCTGACAAGGCCTGAACAGAGTTGTAACTTTGATTAAGGAACCATGCCCAGTTCCACATTTGAAAGATTTAATGAAAATCCCATCAGATTCGCAGGAAGACTGACGTCACTTGTGCAGTTTTACTTTTACTTTTTTCCCCTCCCTTTCCAGACTTTCTTGCTGGAAACGTACATCCACAAAATTGAATTACCACGTACTGTCTTTGGTCTGGTCTGTGTGACTTGTCATCAATGTGTCTTTACTTCCCACAGAAGTTTACGAACTTGCTCCCCTACCTCTATCTATCTCCTTTTGACATAAGATACTACCCAGTTTACTGTGTGCTACACGTTCATGTTATCCTCTGATCTTCTGTGCTCGTCACACTGTATATTACGGTCAAAATGATTTCAACATTTCCATATAGAAATAAGTGTAATAGACTGACAAAATCAAAATGATATTCAACATTTCTTTATAGAAAAAGACTGACAGAGTCAAACTGATTTCAACATTTCTTTATAGAAGCAAAGGTAATAGATTGACAAAATCAAAATGATTTCAACATTTACCTTTTATTTTGTGATCATGGAAACAGTTGTTTTTAAATATTCCTTACATATAACAAAAACAGACTGCTTCTCGCTCTTCTGTGAATGCAAAATGTTTTAATATGCTTATGCCATTACCCTGCAAACATTAGTGTTCTTGTTCTGGTTCCGACTCCCTGTTTGTTCTCCCCCGTTGTCATTCACCCAACAGATGTCAACTCTCGGTGATGTTTCTTTTCTTATATCGTCAAGAAGGAATGCGTTTCTTCTGTGTAGATTTTCTTCCAAATATCTGCCTTATCTTGTCCTGTTGAACAAAAACTTCTGTACATTGGTGTACTTTGTGTATGGAGAAAGTCTGTCTTGAAACTCTGAAGTTCTGACGCACTGCTCTTTTGGCTTAGCGTGATTTCTGGGAAACTTTTAGAGTGCCACTACTTTGTACATTGTGTACGATCGTTTGATGGCCTTGTGAAAACGTTTCAGTGCTTTCGATTATGTTCTGGACACACAACTTTTTCAATCCCTTTCAATGCCTAAAGATTGGTAATGCCATGGCCATTCTGTGAGTGTTCGTGTGAGGGGTCGGGTGGGGGTGGGAGGGTGGTTGCCCACTTTTCCTGTCAGTAGCCTGGGTACGAACAATACTTATGACTTCCGAAAGAATTCCTAGTTCGTATATTTTTTCTAGTAGCACAGTAAGTTTCTACATTCGCCAGAATAGGAGGCTTTGGTGGTATGGCATGATTACTTTTTCCCTTCAGCCCCCCCCCCCCCCCCCCCCCTGATTACTTTTCAATTCAGTCCACACCACTCTTTCTCCCCTGAGATTTTACTGCTGTAAAACTTTGATTGGATGCGAAGAAGTCGACAATGCCTGTAGCTTTGATTAACCCTTTAACTCCAGCACCTTGTCCATCAGCATCCTGAATCGTCAAACATGGTAGCGAAGCAAAAACTTAACCCTTTGACTCCCTTTGGCTTCCTGCAGGAATCTGGTGGAAAGGGCGAGGATGTCGAAGGGGTACGTTTTTGCAGTTGGTGGATAGAGTCTGGGAGTCAAAAGGTTATTAAGTATCTGTTCTATACGCTGGAGGGGAGACTTCAGAGAAATGCCATCAGCATTGCAGGCAACTGGACGCCACCTCTGTATCTTTGCTTTTCATCTTCCGGATTCTCTTTGGATTAAATTGGATTGGACTGGACTGGATTCTTTTTTTCCCGTTACAATTGGATTTTTTTTGCGTGAAATTTGGGAACGCTTTATCCCTGGAAGTCATGTCACGACAGTACAATGTCATCCTTTTTGTTCATACTTTCTGTATACTGACGTTTATGTTTATCTACGAAAGTGAATTTTTTACAATTTTGACAAGGACAACGCTTTATTGGCATGGGAGCTTTCACGTGCACCAAAAGCATGCTACATATAGAACCTCGATGTACCGTCCCATCCGAAAAACAAGTACCCAGATCACGTCATCATCATCATGTGCCCTGCTGCGTGGCGCTGGCGATCATGGCCCTCCATATGCATCTATCCCTTGCTAGGTGCAAGCACATCTTCCACCCTCTCTGTCCTCAGCCTCCTGCAAGTCCGTCCAGTATTTTCTCCCCGGGTCTACCTGGTATTCTCTTTCCCTCCAGCTTTCCAGACCACGATGGGGTCGAAAAATCTCTGTTCAAGAGGGAATCAAACCCAGGTTTCTTGAGTCCTAGGAGGGTGCGTTGTCTAGAAGGCGACAAAAACCAATTTCATCCTCCTTCTCTGTTGAGCCATCCTATGGTTAAACTTTCAGTCCGTTTCGGGGCTTTGTGAAGTACCCTCCTTGCCCATAGGAATGTACTACTGTAATTCGTCAGATGCTGCCTTTGTTGAAGGTGAACATGTGCAGATGTCCAGACTTGTGCATGTTTGCGTATTGTCTGAAGAGCTTACCTATTTCATCTGGCTCAGTTATGCGTAGTTTCTGAACATCTGCACCGATCTAGATTGTTCATATGTGTATATTTTTCTGAACATATAGATGTCTAAGTTTGTTCATATTTGTGTATTTTTTGAGCATATAGGTGTCTAGGTTTCTTCATATTTGTGTATATCTTTTGAAATACAGACTGTCTAGGTTTGTTCATATTTGTGTATATTTCTAATATACAGAATGCCTAGGTTTTTCATATTTGTGTATTTCTCTAAACATGAGTGCTAGGTTTTTCATATTATGTGTATTTTTCTAAACAGAGTGTCTAGGTTTTTCATATTTGTGTATTTTCTCTAACAAACTGTCTAGGTTTTTCATATTTGTGTATTTTCTGAACAAAACTGTCTAGGTTTTTCATATTTGTGTATTTTCTAAATCAGATGTCTAGGTTTTTCATATTTGTGTATTTTTCTAAATGCAGAGTGTCTAGGTTTTTCATATTTGTGTATTTTCTAACTACAGACTGTCTAGGTTTTTCATTTGTGTATTTTTCTGAATATATAGTATGTCTAGGTTTGTCATATTGTGTATTTTCTGAACATACAGACTGTCTAGTTTGTCATATTTGTGTATTTTTCTGAACATACAGACTGTCTAGGTTTGTTCATATTTGTGTATTATTCTGAAATAAGTGTCTAGGTTTGTTCATGTTTTTTGTATTCTTCTGAACATATAGGGTGTCTAGGTTTGTTGATATTGTGTATTTTCTGAACATATAGATGTCTAGGTTTGTTCATATTGTGTATTTTCTGAACATATAGGATGTCTAGGTTTGTTCATATTGTGTATTTCTTCTGAACATATAGGATGTCTAGGTTTGTTCATATTTGTGTATTCTTCTGAATATATAGTATGTCTAGGTTTGTTCATATTTGTGTATTTTTCTGAACATATAGACTGTCTAGGTTTGTTCATATTTGTGTATTCTTCTGAACATACAGACTGTCTAGGTTTGTTCATATTTGTGTATTCTTCTGAACATACAGACTGTCTAGGTTTGTTCAAGTATGTGTATTTTCTGAATATATAGACTGTCCAGGTTTGTTCAAGTATGTGTATTTTCTGAATATATAGTCTGTCTAGATTTGCTCATATTTGTGTATTTTTCTGAACATATAGACTGTCTAGGTTTGTTCGTGTGTATTTTCTTGAACATTCATATTAGTGTATTTTCCTGAACACCTGCGCCTGTCGAGACTTGTCTAGTCTATATCCTTTCCAATCATCTTCTGTTGTTTTGTTCTTTGCAAACGAAAAGTTTGTTTTTGAGTTGTTCAATCTGTCAGTTGCCGTTCTTTGACCTAAGTCGGCGTCTGGAAATGTTTAATGCTACGGCTTTTCCCCTGAGGGTAGTCTGAGGTGCAACCACTTCAGCTGAGTTATGACGATGCTTTGAGACTTGTAATTCTCCTGGAGAGAGAGAGAGAGAGAGAGAGAGGGGGGGGAGAGACACAGAGAGAGAGAGAGAGAGAGCAAGCGAGACACACAGACAGACAGACAGACAAAGACAGACAGACAGACAGACAGACAAAGACAGACAGACAGACAGACAGTCAGTCAGACGGACGAAGGTCAGACATATAGGGATAGACCAGACAGACCGAAATTGTTAATAATCAATGGTATCCTGGATCTGTGTCTGTGTGTGAGTAAGAGAGAGAGGGGGGTGAGAGACACACACACACACACACAGACAGAGACAGACAGACAGATAGGTAGACAGACAGATAGACCGTGACAAAAAAAAAAAGACAGAGAGAGAGACACACACACACACAGACGGACGTGACAGACAGACAGTCAGACCGAGATTGATTGTTCATTTTATGTCACACTGGACCTGTGAGAGAAAGAGACAGAGAAAGACAGACAGACAGACAAACAGACTGAGACAGGCACAGACAGAAAAATTCTATGTTGCTTGTAGATTGACGCCCGAGTAAACAGAGTAACACGCGATACTTCCATTCGGAAAGTTTGGGTTCGATCCTGCCAAGGTACCTCCCACCTGATAGACAAAGACTGGAAATGTCCAAAGTCAACATGTGTGCAGGTCTGTTAGCTCCTACACATCCTACGTGTGTACAGGTACACAGAACATCAACTCATCATTATCATCAGGTGCCTTGCCGTATGGCGTTGGCGATCATGGCCTTCCGTCTGTCTCTATCTCTTGTTGCCTCAAGCATCTCTTCCACCCTCTTTGTCCCCAGCCTCTCTGCAAGTCCGTCCATTATCTTCTCCCTGGGTCTACCTGGTGCTCTCTTTCCCTCCAGCTTTCCCGTTGTGACCAGGTGCTCCAAGTCCCCTTTCCTCATAAAATGGCCTATAAATGTTGCCTGTTTTTTCCTAATCTTCCTTATCAATGATCTACTTGTGTCTGCCTCCATCAAGACTGTCTCGTTTGTTTTCTTTGCTGTCCATGGAACTCTCAACATTCTTCTTAGAAACCACATCTCGGCTGCCTGAGTCTTGTTCTGGCTTTGCTTGTTGACTGTCCACGCCTCACAACCGAATGTTATGTAGAACCAATAGTGTTATACAACAAGCAAAGCCAGAACAAGATTCAGGCAGCCCAGATGTGGTTTATGATAAAGGAAACCAGACAAATTTCTCTCTCTCTCTCTCTCTCTCTCTCTCTCTCTCTCTCTCTCTCTCTCTCTCTCTTTCTTTCTCTCTCTCTCATATTAAATGAATCTCATCCAATTCCATGCTGCAAGAAGTTAATGACATTCTTTCAAGATCAGAGGCTGCCTGCCGCCATTTCAAAGAAGAGACAGAGAGGAACAGAGACAAGCACACACATAGAGAGAAAAGGAGACAGAGTGGTAGGACTAGAGGAAACATGCATGTGTGCGAGTACGAGCGAGACAGACGGACAGACAGACAGACGGACAGACGGACAATAGACAGACAGACAGGCAGGCAGACCGACAGACAGAGTACATGTGTGTATATCTGTGTGTGCTCGTGCGAGCGTGTGTGTATTATGTGCGCGCGCGTTTGTGTGTGTGTGTGTGTGTGTGTGTGTGTGTGTGTGTGTGTGTGTGTATGTGTGTGTTGTGTCACTGTGTGTGTTGTGTGTGTGTGTGCGTGTGTTTGCTTTTTGTTTTGTTTTTGTTTGTGTGTATGTGCGTCTTTGTGTGTGTGTGTGTGTGTGTTGTGTGTGTGTGTGTGTGTGTGTGTGTGTGTGTGTGTGTGTGTGTGTGTGTGTGTGTGTGCGCGCGCGTAAACGATTACTGTTAGTTATAATAACTGTTAGTTATTTTGTCCAATGTCTTTCGATGATAGATCCATACAAAGTTACGTCATGGACGTACTCAGTCCAGTTTTACAGGGGCTTAAATGTCGCACAAGCACCAAAGAGGCTCCGAGAGAGATCTCTACCAGTCTCTCTTTGCAAGCACTTTCAGTGAGCGTGAGGACATCTTTTCACTAGTTACCATTTTATGCGATTCAGAGATGACAGCACAGTCTGTGATTTCGAGTTAACAACTGCAAAAACTTCCTCTAGCTTCCTGCAGGAAGCTGGTGGATAGGGTGATGGAATCAAAGGGTTAATTTTTGGCTTTGCTAGCATGGTTGACAATGAGAGATGCTGGTGGACAGGGTGCGGGAGTCAAAGGGTTAAATTAAACATGCTTTTAGATTCCCTTGCCAGTATCCAATTTACAATCGTATTGTTAACCACCTCACAATCAATTTGTCAGAGTAGAAAATACAGATAGTATGACACGAATTTATCTACAACTCATCGCTCCTGTCACTTTCAATCATTCAAGAGTCTGACAGGTGTACAGTTTACATGAGTGTAGAGCTTATACAATATTAGCCATTCAGACTTTTTAAAAAATGTCAGAGGGGTTGTTTGTTTGTTGAATGCTTGTTTGCTTGTTTGTTTGAATGGTTGTTTGTTGTGTTTGTTTGTTTGTTTGTTTACTTGTTTGTTTGTTTGTTTTAGGAAAAGGTGAGTAAACCAATAATATCTAGTGCACATTCAAAAGTCCAATATCAACCAGTTTCTGTGCATTTCATAACAGAACAGTTTATGGCTTGACTTCACTTCATACTTCGTTTTGACAGGCGTGATGGTGAAGTGGGTAAGATATCAGAATTCCGATCAGAAGGAAAGGGTTTGATCCTGTCTGGATATCTCCAGTCTGGTGGATAACGAGTGGAAAATGTTTCCGACCTCCCATATCAAGGAGTGTGTAGATCTGTGAGTCTCTGAACACTCGTCATGTGTATACGCACGAAAAACATCATTTACGCACGTTAGAGTACCTGTAAATTATGTCAGTGTCCGGTGGCTCGTACAAACACTAAAATACCAAGCATGCATACCACAAGTACGCAGACTGTGCAGCATCATACCGTTTTCACAACGTAGGCAAAACGAAGATGAAAAGCATTCTTACCAACAAATGCCTATCAATTAACATCAGGAAGAGAGTTCTTGAATGTTAGATAGAACCAATACTGTTGTACGGATGCGAGGCGTGGACAGTCAACAAGATAAGTCAGAACAAGATAGAGGCAGCCCAGATGTGGTTTCTAAGAAGAATGTTGAGAGTTCCATGGACAGCAAAGAAAACAAACGAGACAGTCTTGATGGAGGCAGACACAAGAAGATCATTCATAAGGAAGATTAGGAAAAAACAGGCAATATTT
>JAPXFY010000022.1:40050129-40052629 GCA_030674185.1 Monoplex corrugatus
CAACCAGTTGACACTAAATGAGCATTTGACTTTAAGGTGTGCTCACAGTTAACACGGAATCCTGGGCAACCCAATTCCAGTTAATAAACATAAACAAAACAACCCAGTACGTTCAAGAAGTTGGGTTCATCCTTCCCAGGTACCTCATGTGATGTGTAAAGGGTGCAGATTTTTCCCCTTCTCCAAGGTCAACTTTGGCATAAACTTGCTGGTGCCTGAGACCTCTTTGTGGGTATGTGCACACAACATCAAACATGAACCTGGGTCAAAAGGTGCTTCGGGGTGACTTTCCTAGTTCAAATCACTGCAACTAATTTTCTTGCCTTTGCACAGCCTGAACAATGCTAGATATTGAGCTTTAAATGTCAAATCAAATAGCAGACATGGATTCATGGAGGTTGAACAAATCATTCATTAGCCAGTCAAGTTCATATTTACACTTTTACTCAAATTTCAGCCTTCCTTCTACAGATAGGTGTAATAGGCTGAGAATAAAGTTTGGTGTTAAACCAATGGTTGTACCTATGTATGTATTCTTTGGTTTCTTATCAAGGTTACTCACTAGTTTATAACACGTTGAAGATCCTTTGGGACACGCCAATGTCCGCTGGCTTATGGAAACATAAAAACACCCAGGATGTACGCTCATCAAAGATCGAGTATGCAGACTATGTAGCAACATACCACCTACAGTGTGTGGACATAAAAAAGAGCATGATACGCGTAAAAAAAAACCATAACCCGGAAGCTTAGAAACAATACACCCATATGTGTCCACTATGAGTGGTGCTGCGCCATGACGACGCCTGCTCTTTTGGAAGAGCAGCTCAAATTTCATACGTAAATCCGCTCACTATAGTAAGAAAGAAATAAACATAAACGTATAAAAAAACTATTGTCCACAGATTGTATAGTGATCTGTGGAGTTTCCATGGACAAACCAGATTGTTTACCTTTTCGTTTTGTTTTGTTTTCCTTTTACAATGAAAACAAAGCCTGTACTTTAGATTGAATAATCAACATCATCTTTGTCATCATTCCTTCTTCCCACAATTCCTTCTTTGAGTAATTCATTCAAAACATCAATTTAAACCAAAAGAAAAATCATATACACCAAAAAGAATGTTAACATAGGCAGAGAACGGCCGGTTTTTAATATGGCATGGGACTGAACTCATGATATCAGCTCTATCAAGCTGAAGTGAAAACTGTTTTAACACATCTGTCTCTGTTTTAAATGTTTTCTTTATAATCTGATTGGTTTTTGTTTGTGTGTGTTTGCTTGTTTGTTTTTTCCTGGCTTTTCCTTGACAAATGTTCTGTGTCTATTTGTATGTTCAAATACAGAAAACTTTCCAATGCTAACAGTATTACACATTCTATTTAAATGAACTAAAGTGTTGTAATTTTGATGAAAGTGATATTACACAACTGGAACTTTATAGCGTCGAGCAGTTCCAGTCCAGCCAGCCAAACATATAACAAACCAACAACAGATTAACCAACTAACCAAACTATCAGTCAGCCAACCATCCCATCAACCAACAAACCAACAAACAAAGAGTCAACCAAAATCTCACTATGAAAATTTTCTTCTTCTTCTTCTTCTTCTTTTCCTTTTACTTCTTTTCCTTCTTCTTCTTCTTCTTCTCCTTCCTCCTCCTCTTCTTCTTCTTCTTCTTCTTCTTCTTCTTCTTCTTCTTCTTCTCTTTCTTCTTCTTCTTCTTCTTCTTCTTCTTCTTCTTCTTCTTCTTCTTCTTCTTCTTCTTCTTCTTGATGTTTTGATTTTTGTTGTTCTCTTACTTTTCTTTTTACAAATCGGAAAACAAAAACAAATGCTATATGCATCGCCATTGACTATAATCCCAAACCTCTTCTACCACAAAACACCTCTCCTCTCTCTCTCTCTCTCTCTCTCTCTCTCCTCTCTCTCTCTCTCTCTCTCTCTCTCTCTCTCTCTCTCTCTCTCTCTCTCTCTCTATCTATCTATCTATCTATCTGTATCTATCTAGCTAGCTAGCTATTTTGCAGAAAAAGAGGAGAGTGTGAAGGATAAAACTCAATGAAAATATAACAACGAAATATAAGAGAAGCAGAAAGAAATAAAAATACCCTCCCCCCCCAAAAAAAAATAAAAAAATAAAATAAAAATAAAGATCAAATACAAGAGATAGAATATTTGTTTTTAAAAAAGTATACACCACGATAAAAAAAAAAGAAATAAAAATACCAACAACAAAAAATAAATAATAATCAAATACAAGAGATAGAATATTTGTTTTAAAAAAAAACCATACAACACGAAAAAGATTAAAAGAAATAAACACACCAACAACAAAAAATTAATAAAAATCAAATACAAGAGATAGAATTTAAAAAAAAAAAAAAAGCACACACCACTATAAAAACATACCCAAGGAACTACACTGTACAAGAGAGAAAGGAAGGCACATACAGCACAATGAAAGTATAACAAAGAAATTAAAGAGAATGACTTTGG
>JAPXFY010000022.1:40062084-40067084 GCA_030674185.1 Monoplex corrugatus
TTTTTTGGGGGTTTTGGAAAACAATTTAAAAATTTTTTTCCCCCCCCTTTTCCCTTTTTCAAGGAGTGGTAGATCTTGAGTCTAAAAACCCCCCTTTCCCCCCTTTAAAAATCCCCCACGAAAAACATAAAAAAAACCCGGGGGGAAAAAAAAAAACCAAAAAATTATGTCAGTGTCCGGGGCTCAAAAAAAACACAAAAACCCCCAAAAAGCATGCATACCACAAGTACGCAACGGGGCACAAAACCGTTTTCACACGTAAAAAAAAACAAAAGATAAAAGCATTCCCCCCAAAACCCAAATGCCTATCAATTAACATCGGGAAGAGTTTTTTTAATGTTAATAGAACCAAAACTTTTTGAAAGGGATGGGGGGCGGGACATCAACAAGAAAGCAAAAAAAGAAAAAAGGGAGCCCAGTTTTTGGTTTCAAGAAGAATTTTGTTTGAATTTCCATGGACAGCAAAAGAAAACAAACGAGACAGCCCTTGATGGGGGCAGACACAAGAAGATCAAAAAAGGGAAAAATTTAGGAAAAAAAAAAGGAAATTTTTTTAAAGGCCATTTTATGAGGAAAGGGGGGAATTGGGAACAGGGGGTTTTCACGGGGGGAAAAAAGGGGGGGAGGGAAAGAACCCCGGGGTAGCCCAGGGGAAGATACTAACGGACTTGCAAGGGGCCCCTGAAAAACAGGGGGGGTGGAAAAATGCGGGAAGGCAACAAGTGATAGAGACAGATGGAAGCCCAAAAACCCCCCAAAAGGGCCATGCAAAAAGGGGCACCTGCGATGAAGATAAATAGGCAAAACAACGTGCACCCACGTGTCCAAAAAACAAAACAGAACGCTAAAACAAAAGTCCCCCAGATAAAAAAGGAAAAAGCTCCCCCCCCAACAAACAGATCTTATAAATGCAAATTCCGAAAATTTGAACACAGCCCCCTTTTCCTTAAAAAAATCACGTCCTTTTTTTTTCTGAATCAAATATTTTTATGAAGCCTAATTCTTTCATCTTCGCAAACAGATTTGACGGCTTCTCTTTATTTTTTTCCAGACTTTCTTCTGGGGCCATCACATTTTTTGGGAGATCCCTTTGGGGGTTCACCTTTTTTTTTTTTTTTTTTTTTTTTCCCCCCCATTTTGGGGGGCCATTTTTTTTTAACAATAAAAAGGGGATGATGATTTTGACGAAAAAAAAAAATAATTTTTTTGGGTGCTAGGGGCGTTCCACTATTTTTGGGGAACCCTTTACGGGGTTGTAGTCATGCTTACTGTCATAAAAAATCCTGGCATAAATCATCCGAGAGAACAAAAGACCTGGGGTTTTTTTGGCCCAAAAAAATTTTTAAAGGGCAATCCCCAAAAAAGATGCCCCCCCAAAAAAGGGGGTAAGACCGATTTTTGGGGCCCCCCTTTTTCCCAAAAGCCCACAGCATTCTCACTCCGAGTAGGAGTCCTGAAGCCGAAAACCTCACAATTATTTCTAAAAAAACAAAAGGGGAAATTTAAACCCCCCCGCCCCTTTCATCGTAGTTTCCTTTTTCCAACTATTACATCATACCACGGGGCATCTTTCCCCAAATTTTTTTTTTGGGAAAAAAATTTCAATTACATAATAATCAATTGCCATCTCTGCATTCGCCCCGGTGGGGTGCTTTTTTATTTTAATTCTTTTCCCCCCCAGCAAATTTTAAAATTTTTTTTAAATTCCGGGGGCCCTTTTGGGTTTAGTAAAATTTTTTCATAGTTTCCCCTTTATCCCCCCCAAAATTCCCGCAAAAACCACCCTTTTTAAAAAAAAATGGCTATAACCCTTGGGGAAAAATCCACTAAATAAGTTTTGAAAATTTTCCCCGTATCTACTTTTTAGGGGTTAAAACTCTGAGAAAAACTAGTAAATTGAAATATCTATTTTTCAACACAACTTTCCCAAAGGGCCTTTTTTAAAGGGGAAAAAGGGGAAATTTGGGGGGAAAAAAGGCCCCCCAAAAGGAAAGCTGGAAAAAGGGAAACACCATGTAAAAACCCCCGAAGAAAAATTTGGAGGGGTTGCAGATTTTGGGTGAAGACAGAGAGATTGAAGAGGTGCATGGGGCAACAAATAAAAAACAGTTTTGGGAAAGGGCCCTAATCGCCAAACCCATGTGCAAGGCATTTTATGATGATATGTGATGAGATGATGATGATAAGATGAGATATGATCTTTTCGTCAGCCCCCCTTTCTTTTAAATTTTTAAAAAACGGGGGGGAGGTATTCCCGGGGGGACCAAAAGGGGGTAAACCCCCCCCAAAGGGGGGCCCCCTCACATCATCATCATTTGCCTTTCCACAGGGGGTTTTTCGATCAGGGCCCTTTTTCCCTCTTTTTTTTACCCCCCGGTTGCCAAAAAGAAAACCCCTTGGGGGAGGGTCAAACTGAGGAGAAAAAGGAGCCTCAAAGGGGAACCCAACCCGGAACCTCGGTTAAGATTTTGGGAAAAATTGGCAGACAACTCAAACCCCTTTTGCCAAAATTTTTCCAACTCTTCCCTTTCCCCTGTCAGTGTGAAACGATTAGTTGAAAATTTTTCCCAAAAAGCCCCTTTAAGGGTTTTGGCAGTGTGATACGATTTTTTAAAAAATTTTTTCCCCCAAAAAACCGAATGTGGCAGGGTGATACATTTTTTTTACGTTTTCCCAAAAACCCCCAAAAAGGGGTGTGAAAGTGTATACTTTTTTTTTTCCCCCGATTTCCACAAACCCTTTTAAAGGGGTAAAAAGGTAAAAAAAATTTGTTGAAACGATTTCCAAAACCTGAAGGGTGTGCAGGTGAAACTTTAAAAATTTTTTCCCCCAACCTAAAAGGTGGTGAAACTGTAAAAAAATTTTTTGGGCACCCCCGGGGGACTATGTTAACAACCCCCCTTTTGGGGCCGGGGGAAAAAATTTTTCCCCGTGAAATCCTTTTAAAACCCCCCCGGCGAAAAAACCCCTTTCCCTCTGGCCCTCTTTGCCCCCCGTTCCAAATTGTCTTTGCTCTTTTTCAATCCCAAAAAAAATTTTTAACCCTTTCCCCCCCGCACCCTATTTTTCACATCATGCTTTGCAACCATCCCTAGCAAAGCAAAAAAAAACAAAACCCCTTTTTTTTTCCCCCCACCCTATCCACCTTTTTCCCCCTGGAGGCCCCCAAAAGGGGGTAAGTTTTTGCATTGGGGGATAGAGGGGGGTCAAGGGTTAATTTTTTGCATTTTGGTGGATAGAGAGGGGTAAAGGGTTAATTTTTGTTTTTGGTGGAAAAAGAGAGGGAGTCAAAAGGGTTTTTTTTTTCAGTTTGGTGGATAGGTGCAGGGGGGAAAGGTTAAGCATTCCCCCCTCACTTCCTCATCCCCCCTTTTCTCTGTTCAGCTTTTCCAAAAAACCTCAACGTGGGTCTTGTTTGCCAAAAACTTTGGCTAAAAAAACCCCCCCGGGAATTTTTTTGAAAAAAAATGAAAAATTAAAAAAAATTTTTTAAAAACCCCTATAAAAATTCCATGCCAAAAAAAAAATTTTACCGACAAAAATGAAACAACCCTTACAACTATTAAATAAAAATGACAACTTTATAATACATGACAACAGGAAAATACATGAAAAACTATGTATAATAAAATAACAACAATAAAAAAAACACAAAAACTTTTCTGTCGGGGATGTTTTTTTTTTTTAAAATTTGGGGGTTCCCCCCCATTGCTGGTGGTCCTCGTCCCCAAAAAAAAACCCCAAACCCCCCCAAGAATTTCAAAAGGGCCCCCGGATCCCTTTTGAACGAATTTTTTTGGGGGGGTTTTAACCCGTTTTTAAAAGCAAAATTTTTAAAAACCCGGGGCCCTTTTTAAAAAATTAAAAAAAAAAAAAGGGGCCTAAAAAGGGGGTTTTGCAAATCATTAAAAACATATCACCGAAAAAAAAATTTTTTGGACAAGACAGACAGAAAAAATTTTTTCAAAAAAGGACAGAGAGGGAGAGAGCCAAGAGGGGGGAGAGAGACAGAGAGAGAAAAGAAGAGAGAAATAGAAAGAGAGAGAGAGAAGAAGGAAAGGGGAACAGACAGCAACAAGAAGACAAAAAGTTTAAACTAATAGAAAACGGAGAAAAAACTGAAATTTCCCCCCAACCCCTTGGGGGGAAAAATTTTGACACAACAGTTTTTGGGGTTCAATTTTTTGTGCTGCACAAAAAGAAGAAGAGAGAGAGAGAGAGAAGAGAGAAAAAGAGAGAGAAGGAAAGACAAAAAAAATAGACAAAACTATTTAGTCCTGACGGAGTTTTTTTTTTGTTTGTCCAGGGTTGGACAAATGACATGATAGTGTTCGGTCCTTTTTTCCGATGTCGCAAAGAGAGAGAGAAGAGAGAGAGAGGGGGGAAAGAGAGAAAGAAAGAGAGAAGAGAGAGAGAGAGAGAAAAAACCGACAAAAAAGGGGAAACACAGAGAAACAAGAGAAAAAACCCCCAAAAACCCCAGAGAAGACAGAGAGAGAGACAGACAGACAAAAAAGGGGAAACACAGAAAAAACCCCAGACAGACAAAAAAAGAAGAGACAGAGAGAAGAGAGAGGGAGGGAGGGAGGCACAGAAAAAGAGAGAGTTTTTCCCCAAAAGGGGGAACACAATGGCTGTGCAACACACTTTAAACAAAAAAAAAGAAGCAGTGAATCCTCACTCTCAGAACTTTTAAAATTCTAAATCATTCCTTTGCAGACCCACTTTTTAAGACAGGACGTGACAAAAATGACCATCAACATTTTTAAAAACTGGGCGGTATCACATGAAGGAAAAGTTTGCGGGGGCAGGTTTCCCCCCTTTTTCCTTTTTTTCTTTTTCTCACGTCTACTGGTCACCCCAAAATTTTTTTGGGATGAATTTGACCGTTTCTTTCCTACCTCCCCCCCCTCTCCCCCCCCCTTCCCCCACCACCCCAGTTTCCGCCCCGCTTGTCTGTCTTTTTTTTTTCCTCTCTCTCTCTCTCTTTTCCTCTTCTC
>JAPXFY010000022.1:40084584-40097084 GCA_030674185.1 Monoplex corrugatus
GGTTGTGAGGCGTGGACAGTCAACAAGCAAAGCCAGAACAAGATTGAGGCAGCCGACATGTGGTTTCTAAGAAGAATGTTGAGAGTTCCATGGAGAGCAAAGAAAACAAACGAGACAGTCTTGATGGAGGCAGACACAAGAAGATCAATCATAATGAAGATTAGGAAAAGACAGGCAACATTTATAGGCCATTCTATGAGGAAAAGGGAATTGGAGCACCTAGTCACAACAGGAAAGCTAGAGCACCAGGTAGACCCAGGGAGAAGATATTGGACGGACTTGCAAAGTGGCTGAAGGCAAAGAGGATGGAAGAGGTGCTCGAGGCAACAAGAGATCGAAACAGATGGAAGGCCATGATCGTCAACGCCATGTGGGAAGGCACCTGATGATGATGATGATGATGATGATAATGATGATGATGATGATGATGATGATGATGATGGACGGAAAGAAGTACATGTTCAGCTGTCGTTGTGAATGTATCTGTACAACTTCAGAAAAACCTATACATTTTGCACATTTCTGTTGCTTTTTTTCCCTTTCATATATGAAATTACACAGTGAAAACACTGAGTTCAGTGACATCTTTCTGTGGAATAAACTTCAGTCGGTTATCATACAATTCAGAAAAATAAAATGAAACCCATCACTTGACATAGTGTGATTACCAAAGTTACATAATCCTTTTTTCTCCGTCATTTCCTCTCCGTCTGCCTACCTAACTCAGTCTGAAATATGTGACAGCTGAATCGAAATTTAATCAAAGAGAAACAAAAGTATAGATATTTCGTTACTCTGTAATTATTTCTCTTTTCCATATTCGATTTTGAAATTTCGAAACAATGTCCATAATTCATCATTATTTTCCAAGCTATCTTATGATTTTGCTGATAAGAGCAAAAATAACATTTTTACAAAATCTGGATTCGTTTTCAAATAAAAAAAAAAAAAAAAAAAATTTTGAGATTCACAACCGAAATCAAAACGTGTGTCTGACCCAATCTTCCGTACCTTCCTCCCAGTCACTCAGTCTCTCCATAAATTTCAAGGACACAACAAGAATGGCTTGAGAACATCGAAATAATCAGTAGTGTATAGCGTACTTACCTTCACTTCAGTCTGAGTCTTCTGTCACACTATATACCTGGTCCATCAGCTTGTCAGTGACAAGATTATCACTGCCTTCTGTCACACTCTATACCTGGTCCATCAACTTGTCAGTGACAAGATGGTCACTGCCTTCTGTCACACTATATACCTGGTCCATCAACTTGTCAGTGACAAGATGGTCACTGCCTTCTGTCACACTATATACCTGGTCCATCAGCTTGTCAGTGACAAGATTATCACTGCCTTCTGTCACACTATATACCTGGTCCATCAGCTTGTCAGTGACAAGATTATCACTGCCTTCTGTCACACTATATACCTGGTCCATCAACTTGTCAGTGACAAGATTGATCACTGCCTTCTATCACACTATATACCTGGTCCATCAGCTTGTCAGTGACAAGATGGTCTCTGCCTTCTGTCACACTATATACCTGGTCCATCAGACAAGATTATCACTGCCTTCTGTCACACTATATACCTGGTCCATCAGCTTGTCAGTGACAAGATTATCACTGCCTTCTGTCACACTATATACCTGGTCCATCAGCTTGTCAGTGACAAGATTATCACTGCCTTCTATCACACTATATACCTGGTCCATCAACTTGTCAGTGACAAGATGGTCTCTGCCTTCTGTCACACTATATACCTGGTCCATCAGCTTGTCAGTGACAAGATGGTCTCTGCCTTCTGTCACACTATATACCTGGTCCATCAGCTTGTCAGTGACAAGATGGTCTCTGCCTTCTGTCACACTATATACCTGGTCCATCAACTTGTCAGTGACAAGATTATCACTGCCTTCTGTCACACTATATACCTGGTCCATCAGCTTGTCAGTGACAAGATTATCACTGCCTTCTGTCACACTATATACCTGGTCCATCAGCTTGTCAGTGACAAGATGGTCTCTGCCTTCTGTCACACTATATACCTGGTCCATCAACTTGTCAGTGACAAGATGGTCTCTGCCTTCTGTCACACTGTATACCTGGTCCATCAACTTGTCAGTGACAAGATTATCACTGCCTTCTGTCACACTATATACCTGGTCCATCAGCTTGTCAGTGACAAGATTATCACTGCCTTCTGTCACACTGTATACCTGGTCCATCAGCTTGTCAGTGACAAGATTATCACTGCCTTCTGTCACACTATATACCTGGTCCATCAGCTTGTCAGTGACAAGATATCACTGCCTTCTGTCACACTATATACCTGGTCCATCAGCTTGTCAGTGACAAGATTATCACTGCCTTCTGTCACACTATATACCTGGTCCATCAGCTTGTCAGTGACAAGATTATCACTGCCTTCTGTCACACTATATACCTGGTCCATCAGCTTGTCAGTGACATGATTATCACTGCCGTCTGTCACACTATATACCTGGTCCATCAACTTGTCAGTGACAAGATTATCACTGCCTTCTGTCACACTATATACCTGGTCCATCAGCTTGTCAGTGACAAGATTATCACTGCCTTCTGTCACACTATATACCTGGTCCATCAGCTTGTCAGTGACAAGATTGTCACTGCCTTCTGTCACACTATATACCTGGTCCATCAGCTTGTCAGTGACAAGATTATCACTGCCTTCTGTCACACTATATACCTGGTCCATCAGCTTGTCAGTGACAAGATGGTCACTGCCTTCTGTCACACTATATACCTGGTCCATCAGCTTGTCAGTGACAAGATTATCACTGCCTTCTGTCACACTGTATACCTGGTCCATCAGCTTGTCAGTGACAAGATTATCACTGCCTTCTGTCACACTATATACCTGGTCCATCAGCTTGTCAGTGACAAGATGGTCACTGCCTTCTGTCACACTATATACCTGGTCCATCAGCTTGTCAGTGACAAGATGGTCTCTGCCTTCTGTCACACTATATACCTGGTCCATCAGCTTGTCAGTGACAAGATTATCACTGCCTTCTGTCACACTATATACTTGGTCCATCAGCTTGTCAGTGACAAGATTATCACTGCCTTCTGTCACACTATATACCTGGTCCATCAACTTGTCAGTGACAAGATGGTCACTGCCTTCTGTCACACTATATACCTGGTCCATCAGCTTGTCAGTGACAAGATGGTCTCTGCCTTCTGTCACACTATATACCTGGTCCATCAACTTGTCAGTGACAAGATTATCACTGCCTTCTGTCACACTATATACCTGGTCCATCAACTTGTCAGTGACAAGATTATCACTGCCTTCTGTCACACTATATACCTGGTCCATCAGCTTGTCAGTGACAAGATTATCACTGCCTTCTGTCACACTATATACCTGGTCCATCAGCTTGTCAGTGACAAGATTATCACTGCCTTCTGTCACACTATATACCTGGTCCATCAACTTGTCAGTGACAAGATTATCACTGCCTTCTGTCACACTAATATACCTGGTCCATCAGCTTGTCAGTGACAAGATTGTCACTGCCTTCTGTCACACTATATACCTGGTCCATCACTTGTCAGTGACAAGATTATCACTGCCTTCTGTCACACTATATACCTGGTCCATCAGCTTGTCAGTGACAAGATGGTCACTGCCTTCTGTCACACTATATACCTGGTCCATCAGCTTGTCAGTGACAAGATGGTCTCTGCCTTCTGTCACACTATATACCTGGTCCATCAGCTTGTCAGTGACAAGATTATCACTGCCTTCTGTCACACTATATACCTGGTCCATCAGCTTGTCAGTGACAAGATTATCACTGCCTTCTGTCACACTATATACCTGGTCCATCAACTTGTCAGTGACAAGATGGTCACTGCCTTCTGTCACACTATATACCTGGTCCATCAGCTTGTCAGTGACAAGATGGTCTCTGCCTTCTGTCACACTATATACCTGGTCCATCAACTTGTCAGTGACAAGATTATCACTGCCTTCTGTCACACTATATACCTGGTCCATCAGCTTGTCATGACAAGATTATCACTGCCTTCTGTCACACTATATACCTGGTCCATCAGCTTGTCATTGACAAGATTATCACTGCCTTCTGTCACACTATATACCTGGTCCATCAGCTTTTCAGTGACAAGATGGTCTCTGCCTTCTGTCACACTATATACCTGGTCCATCAGCTTGTCAGTGACAAGATGGTCACTGCCTTCTGTCACACTGTATACCTGGTCCATCAACTTGTCAGTGACAAGATTATCACTGCCTTCTGCAGACTGTTTCATTAGTAACACTGCCAGTTCCTGAGTCCGCCTGATCTCCAGATTATCTTAAAGCTTCGTGTGGCTTTTAATTAATTTAACACGACTTGTTCTAAAGATGCTGACGTGACGGTCGGTACCCATCAACTCAGACAAATGAAAGTCACCCTACTCTGGTCTTTTTCCCTCTCCTCTCCCTCCCTCCTCCCTCCCTCTCCCCTCTCCCTCCCCTGTCTCTCTTTCTTTCTCTCCCTCCTCTCCCTCCCTCCTCTCTCTCCTCCCTCCTCTCTCCTCTCCCTCCTCTCTCTCTCCCTCCCTCTCTTCTTCTCTCTCCTCTTCTCTCTCTCCCTCTCTCTCTCTCTCCCTCCCTCTCTCTCTCCCTCCCCTCTCTCTCCCTCCCTCTCCTCTCTCTCTCCCTCTCTCTCTCCCTCTCTCTCTCTCCCCCTCTCTCTCCCTCCTCTCTCTCCTACTCTACTCACACTCTCTCTCTCTCTCTCCTCTCTCTCTCTCTCTCTCTCCTCTCTCTCTCCTCTCTCTCTCTCTTTCCCTCCCTCTCTCTCTCTGCATGCAAGACACTGTCGATTGTAATTCAGTGTAAAACAGCAAGGGCTAGCTATAACACTGGTGCAGCGGGGCTTAATCTTACTGTGCTTGAATAATGAGGCGTTTTCAATCCAAAACAAGAGTGATTGCCCGCGTTCAAGCAAACAGGAACCAGAAAAAACACGAAGGAAGAAAACGAACGCGTATTTAATACAACAAGACAAGACAGGCGCAAAGTTTCGGCCAACTGGCCTTTGTCAAGCGTAAGATTACAAACAAACAAACACCAGATACAAAAATTATGAGAAAAAAGACTGATACTTCCCTGCGGCTGTGTCCAATGTGAGAAAAGGAAAATTTGGCCAGCTGGCCGAAAATTTGCGCCTGTCTTGTCTTGTTGTATTAAATACGCGTTCGTTTTCTTCTTTTGTGTTTTTTCTGGTTCCTGAAGCGTTTTCAAGTTTAAATTCCCTTTCAGGCATTCTTTTGATCAGTTTAAAGAGCACAATCTTAACTGGCTTCAAATACATCTACACAAAAAAGCATACGGTTTATTTACCTTGGCTTCTGCCTTTAACCTTCTCCCACAGTGTGAACCTAGGCCATGGGTTTATCAGTGACAAAGTATCAACAAGCACCTTCAGAAGTCAGCTTCATTAGTACCTGTCAGTTCTTGGGTCTGCCTGATCTCTGGAATACCCTGAAGTTCAGCGCAGCTTTTAACACAGCTACTATGGTTAGTGACCATTTTCAAGTACTTAACGTTGTGTGACTATTGGCGTTTGTTTAGCTTTCATTAGGATTTAGGTTGTGGACTACAGACGCTGACTCGACGGTCGGTACCCATCAACTCAGACAAATGAAAGTCACCCTACTCTGTGCTCTCACCCTCCCCCCCTCTTTCTCTCTCTCTCCCCTCTCTCTCCGTCTTTCTCTCCCTCCCTCTCTCTCTTTCTTTCTCTCCCTCCCTCTCTCTCCCTCCCTCTCTCCCCTCCCTCTCTCTCTCTCTCTCTCCCTCCCTGTGGATTCGGGATCTGATATTTCGAGTTCAATCCTAGCCCGCAACATTAAGAACTGGCCTGTTCGCTGCCCATCTGAATGTTTCCATCATTCGGGTGGTAACAGCTTAATATTTCATATATATAACGGTAACAGCTGTTTAATTATTTTTCACCTTATTAATGACATTTAATGAATTACGGTAACAGCTGTTTAATTAATTTTTCACCTTATCAACGATAGCGTAATGAGTAACGATATCACTGTTTAAGAATTCACTGTTTAAGACGCTATATGAGTAAGAACCAGTGTTTAGATTTCACCTTGTTAATGACGCTATAATGAGTAACGATATCAGCTGTTTTAATGAATTTTCACCTTGTTAATGACGCTATAATGAGTACGGTAACAGCTGTTTAATGAATTTTTCACCTCATTAACGACACTGTAATGAGTAACGGTAACGGCTATTTCATAACCATGAAATTGTACGGTAGTGAAGCAGTAGAAACATTTTTGTTGTTTTTTTGTCTGGGGGTGGTGAGGAGGTGGGGGGGGTGAACGGTATTGTGAGGGTGATGCCCATCTCCTCTCCCTCGCTGTTTCATTGTATCATCTTTCCCACTTTCCCACCAATGAACAGGGTCAGGTATGCATTCACAGCTGGATGGATTGGAAGCTGCATGCACAAAGCTGATGTTGTTGTCGTTGCTTTGGGTTCTGTTTTTGTTATTGTTGTTTTTGTTGTTGTTGTTGTTGTTGTTTGTTGGTTTGGGTTGGGGGGGGGGGTGTCTTTTTTTCGTGTTTTTTTTTTCTTTGCGCCTGTTTTGTCTTGTTGTATTAGACATGCATTCTTATTCTTCTTTCGTGTTTTTTTCTGATTCCTGTTTTGCTTGAACGCGAACAGTTACACTTGTTTTGGATTTTGTTGTTGTTGTTATTGTTGTTGTTTCTATACTGTTGACCCAGACTCGACTTTGTGCATTCTGACTGAAGGGCGGGGGACCTCTACCTCTAACCAATCGTGCCGCTTAGGTCGAATGGTGCGTGCTGACTTGTGCTTTGAGTCTTTCAACGTCAGTGTGTTTTTTTCCTGCAGACGCTGTTTTCTGTGTTGTCAGTTGCTTGTCTTGGAAAACAGCTCATCTGTTTATGTCTGTCATCACATTCGGCGTTGGTCCTAACGTAATGTCTAAACCACAAACACAAACACACACACACAGACACACACACACCACCACACACACACACACACACACACACATACACACAACACACACACACACACACACACACACAAACACACACAAGACACACACACACACACAAACACACACACACATACACACACACACAGACACATACACACACACACAGACAACACACAGAGACACACACACACACACCACACACATGTACACAAACACACACACACAACACAACACACACACACACAGACACACACAGACATACACACACACACGCACGCACGCACATACACACACACACACACACACACACACACAGCCTGGAGCTAAAAAACCATCACCAACAGTAACGGTAAAAGTCATCGTATGTCTGCCGCTGACTAGTTTTACATCTTCTAAGCTGTAAATGCCCAGCGCTGAATGAGTATGCAGACTGTGCAGTAACGTATGCCTGCATAGTGTGGGCAAAACAGCGTACAAATACAAATGCAAGAAAAATCGGAAAATGCGCACGCGTGTCGCGCGCGCGCGCACGCACACACAAACACACACACACACACACACACACACACACACACACACACACACACACACATACACACACACACACACACACACACATACACACACACATAACACACACACACATACACACACACACACACACGAATGCACGCACACACACACACACCCACACACACACACACACACACACACACATACACACACACACACACGGACACACACACGCACACACACATACACACAACACACACACATATACACACGCACACAAAACCAACACACAAACATACACACACACACACACACACACATATACACACACATATACACACACACACACACACGCACGCACACACACACAAACACATACACACAACACACACACACACGCACACACACACACACACACACACACATACACACACACACACTTACATACATGATCATAATGAAAAATACAGCTACAGACCAAAGATAAAGACTTTCCATAATGTGCCTAACGCGAGCTATTTGAGACCTCAACTTCTCTTTAGATCAGTATCATAAGTGATTCCCATCAAAGAGTATAGTACCTACAGATTCCCATCTCCTCTTCCTCGTTGCTTTACCTTTCTCGCCCCTAATTCGGGACAAGTACCTTTCTGCCAACTGGGTGGACTGGAGAGTGACACGATTAGTCCACAGCACTGATCTGGTCATCCATCCTTTTGACAACCACGCTCGATGGTGCTTAACCTCAGCGTTTGGGAAAGAATGTTGTGCTCGTTATGTTATCTTGCTACAAAAATTCATCCCATCACGATCATTGACTTTAACTTCTACAAGTTACTTTTAATCCGTACTAGATAACGAAGCAGGTTTCAATGCCAGCAAATACCAACAGTGAATTGTACCATCACGAACTACAATGCTCCCATTTAAAGGACGCATCCATGTTGAAAGATCGTCAGAAAAGTTTTCAAAGCGCTGTCAAAAACCCGGTCTTCCTCGCTTGTCACTCAGTCAACTGGCAACAAAAGGCGCCAGGAAGTGGCGGAAGTCTCGTTCCCTTATAAATCAACGAGATTCTCGCGAGATGTACGATATTTTTAGAAAACGAAAGTACTGAAACAGGCCAGTCGTTAGCGGCCGCTGTTGGGCGTTTTGCCCATTTCTCCGGTCGGACGCTTTTGGGCTGTGCACTCGGGAGAGGGTTAAGTGTCAAGCATCAACATACAGCTATCACCAAAGTTCACTCCATCGTTTACTATCCACTTCATGTCAGAGCAATACATTATCCAGACAATCAGAACGTCCGGAAAATGGTGAAGTGTCCAAATATAGTGACAGCGGTGGCAGCCCATCTTAACAAACTTGTTATCTGATTCAGTGCCACATCGGCATGTCCTGATAAACGGAACAGTCAAAAGGTCTTGGCCCAACACCGTTGGTGTCTGTGTTTCTCAGGAAGTATTCAATAAAGCCCTGCAGCCTTAATGCACAAGTTGGTGTCTGTCTTTCTCAGGAAGTATTCAATAAAGCCCCACAGGCTTGATGCACAAGTTGGTGTCTGTATTTCTCAGGAAGTATTCAATAAAGTCCCACAGGCTTGATGCACAAGTTGGTGTCTGTATTTCTCAGGAAGTATTCAATAAAGCCCCACAGGCTTGATGCACAAGTTGGTGTCTGTCTTTCTCAGGAAGTATTCAATAAAGCCCCACAAGCTTGATGCACAAGTTGTGTCTGTATTTCTCAGGAAATATTCAATAAAGCACTACATGCTTGATGCACAAGTTGGTGTCTGTCTTTCTCAGGAAGTATTGAATAAAGCACTACGGGCTTAATGCACAATTTGGTGTCTGTCTTTCTCAGGAAGTATTCAATAAAGCACTACATGCTTAATGGAGGATGGAACTCCGTAATTTAATCATGTTCACCTCCATTGTTATAGTTATCCTAAAAATAACATAATAATAATAATAACTACAATATTTATATAGCGCAAAATCTTGACAAAATCAAATCTAAGCGCTGAAACAGACACACACGCACGCACGCACGTACGCACGCACGCACGCACACACACGCACACACACGCACACACACACACACACACACACACACACACACACACACACACACACACGCATGGCTATAAATGGGGAGAAAGAATAAAAGCAATAAAAGCAAGAATAAAAGCAATGGCAAATTATAGAGAGCATATCATATACAATTATATATTATAACAATCAGGCTGCAGAGGGGGTTGAGTGAGGTTAGGATTTTATGCAGAGGAGAAAAGGTGAGTTTTGAGAGCGGACTTAAAGGAGACAAAAGTAGGTTGCTGACGGACTGAGAGAGGAAGTTTGTTCCAGGAGAGTGGACCAGAAACAGAGAAGGCTCGTGGACCATAGGTATTGAGCTTAATGCGTGGAAAGCGAAAAGTCAGAGGATCGGAGGCAGAGCGGAGGGTACGTGAGGGAACATAGATCTCAAGTAGGCTTGACAGGTAATCGGGGCTGCGTTATTGAGGCTTTTGTAGCACATGGTGTCTAGTTTGTACTGTATGCGCTTTGATACAGGGAGCCAGTGAAGTTGTGCCAGGAGAGGAGATATGTGGTCAGCTTTTTTCTTTTTGAGTACAAGGCGTACAGCATTGTTTTGAATGCGCTGTAGGATGTGAATGGTGGAGGCAGGAAGACCAGACAGGAGTGAATTGCAATAGTCAATGCGAGACATTATGAAGGAGAGAACGAGTTTTGCAGTTGTTTCGACAGAGAGATACTTCCTGTCCAAACTTCATAGTGCTTAATGCCCAGCCATCATAATAAACCACGTTTTGACCGAAATGACTCTAGTTTTTCGAAACATCGGAGAAGTTAGTTTATCTGTTGGTTTGTCTGAAATTTTGTGAACGTGTTTGTTTGGTTTTTTGTTTGTTTGTTTGTTGTTTGTTTGTTTGTTTTTGTTTTGTTTTTTGATTTTTTGTTTGTTTGTTTGTTTGTTTTGTTTTGTTTTGTTTTTTTATACTTTTAGGGGGTTTTGTTGTTGTTTTTGTTTGCTTTTTTTAACTTTTGTGTTCGCTTGACAAAGGCTCGCTGGCCAAAAATAAAATGTGCGTCAGTCTTGTTTCGTTAATTAAATACGCGTTTTTGTTCTGTTCTTATGTGTTTCTGGACCCCAGGTTTTGGTTAATCTTCTGTCGCTTCCGTGACTGGCGGCAGTTCCAGCTAAATACTGTGCGTTGATTGTCTGTGAGGACTGCAGCTGAAGGGAGATAATGGCAGTACAATCCCCTGCCATCGACAGATCTAGTTCTTTTCTCCTCCCCCCCCCCCCCCTCTGCCCTTCTTTCTCTCCACCACCTTAATGGCCACAGAAGTTGGGACACTTTTTACAATGCGATGATGACGATGAGGATGAGAATCATGATGCTGTGGAGCTCCACCCAGCAGTGAGACCGCGTGAGACGGTTGTACTCTACGTTTATTATCGTAGTATAGTACATCGTGGCGTCAACCAGGCCCGAGACGTACAGGCACCTGCGGTGTTGGTCAGAAGATTTTTAGCAACACCTTCAATGACACGTCCGTGAAGTGGATGAGACTCGCCTGTGTGGTCCCACAGTCTTCCCAATAAAGTCCATTACCACGCACAACTCTTGAGTAGCAACCGAAAAATCCCACGAGGATTTTTGAAAGGACTGATGGGGATTGGAACCCACAGTCCTGCAGTCGGTAGTCCATCGCGCTAACCGCTACACCACGGCGACTGGTGCACAGACTGATCTACGTTGTTCACGGTATGCCCACTAAAAGTTCATCTGGTAGCCAGTGTTGACTTGACTGCTGCAAATACCGACATACCTAGATAAGTGCTATGTTTGACAGCTGCAAAGATCAGCAGGGAAAGGTTCAAACACAGGTCATCAACCTACACCCACTCTTCTACGGGAACCGACTATCACCTTTCGACGCTGCATTAATCTTGTTCAGTTTTTACATGGCTCAAAAAATAAATGACCATTTCAACAACAACAAAAACCAAACCGTTTAAGCTTATAACTTGAACACTTACACATTTACACAGCTTTATCTCACCTAATTCAACTTTTTACATAGTTAAAATAAAAGCTTTTACACCTATACATTTACATTTACACACCTTTACAGCTTAACTTATTCAGCTTTTACACAGCTGAAAAAGCTTTTACGCTTATAACTTAAACACTTATGTATTTATATTTACACACCCTTATACCTTATTCAACTTTTACGGAACTAAAAAAGCGTTTACGCATATAATTTATACACACATTTACATTTACACACCTTTATATCTGACTTGATTCAACTTTTATACAGCTAAAAAGCTTTTACACTTACCGCATAAACACTTACACATTTACATTTACACACCTTTATATCTGACTTGATTCAACTTTTATACAGCTAAAAAGCTTTTACACTTACGGCATAAACACTTACACATTTACATTTACACATCTTTATATCTTACCTTATTGTGCTTTTACAGAGCTAAAAAAAAAAGCTTTTACGCTTATATTTTAAACACTTATACATTTACATTTACACACCTTTTACACCTGATTACACTTTCTCGTTTTGACAGCTTATACTCACAATAATCATCATCATGTGCCCTGCTGCATTGAAGATCATGGTCCTCCATACAAATCTATCCCTTCTCCCTGCATGTACATCTCCCACCCTCTCTGTCCTCAGCCACCCTGCAAGTCCGTCCAGTGTTTTCTCCCTGGATCTACCTGGTGATCTCTTTTTCTCTAGCTTTCCTGTTGTGACCAGGAGCTCTAATTTCTCTTGCCTCACAAAATGTCCTATAAATGTTGGTTGTCTTTTCCTAATCTTCTTTATTAATGATCTTCTTGTGTCCGCCTCCTTCAAAAACAATCTCGTTTGTTTTC
>JAPXFY010000022.1:40102084-40107084 GCA_030674185.1 Monoplex corrugatus
ACGTTCGAACCCACAACCTTCTAGACGTCACGTCAGTCCGTTGCACTAACCACCGTGCCATGGCGGCTGGTCGTTTCTGTGATATTTCCAGTTCCAGGTTTTCCGGGAAGTGTTCGTTCGTTATTTCTTTTAACGTCTATTCACATATGTGCTTTTAGACGAAAAAAATAAAAGCCAAGGCAAGTAAATGTATAAATGAATATGTAAGATAAGATAAAGAGGCATCTGTGGGATAAATGAATCTACGAAATCACAACAGCATTGTAACATATGAGGTAAAATAAAAATAAAAATAAAAACAACAGGTAGAAAGAAACTCTAGGGAGAGCTAGACAACAGAAGGTCTTCAGAGAAGTAACCCCCTTTAGACAAGTGCTTCGGCCCTGAATTCCTTACACTCTCGGGGGGCCGGGCCACATCCAGGTCATGACTCCTGGATGCCCTTCTGCTGTTGTCTATTTTTTTTTTCCCACGCCGGGGATCGAACCTGGGCGATTCTGCGCTTCATAACTGCGGTACGCGGTTTTACCAATGTGCTAACGGGGCACACATCATCTGTAGGGAATTTAATCCTTATGAAGTTCACTTTTTTGGTTCCTCCTTGCCCAGATCCAGCTTGAGCTCCTTTCTGCTGCCTCTGCCATCGCTTTAAGGGCTCTAGTCCTCTTCTTCCCAGAAATGGCGAGTTGTTTCATGAGATCATAAGCGGAGGTGCCCACAAACCCTCTTGCCCCGACCTCTATGGCGAAGATTTTGACCCGCAGACCTGCTTTCTTCAGGTGCTGGCAAGACCGGCGTATTTTTCGGTCTTGTAGATATGTGCTTCTTCCATTCTGCTTTCGTATGGCACAGTGAGTTCTATCAGAATCACTTGTTTCGAGGAGTCAGAGTGGAGAGCGATGTCTGGTCTCATGCCTGTCTTGCTGATGACATCTGGTAATTTCTCCACTCTGGGAGGTCTGCTGTACACTCCCAGTCGACTGCTCCATCCAGAAGACCCTTTGGCAATGTGCTGGTTGTAACAAAGTGCACACAACAAAGTGTTGTAACAGGGACTTTAAGGAGTAATAAAAAAAAATCTAACAAGCAAACAAACAGGAGTAGATGGGAGTTACAGGTATAAAACAATCGGCTTAATCAAAGAAAATGACCTACAGGACTGTGCAGTAAATGCCTAGCAATGTGTAAATACAGAGTGAAATCAGTATGTATCTGTTTTAAATTTACATGTATAAGTGATGCAGGGAAATAAGGTGGCATTCGCTGACAACACAAAAGGTGCCTATCAATTATCTGTGAAGTGTTCAACTCCCTGCTGTCGTCTTGGTACCTGGATAGGTTGGTGGGCATCTGTTTGAGGTAAGCTGCAATTCCCACTATGGGATGGATGGATCTTTAGTTACAGCCGTGGTATCAAGTCAAGATCTGATTAATGTCTCGAGTTCAATCCAAGCCCGCCATAACACAACACACACACACACCACACCACACACACACACACACACACACACACACCACACACACACACACCACACACACACACACAAAAGCACACACAGCGCCGCACACACACACACACACACACACAACAAGCACACAACACACACACACCCACACACACACACACACACACACACACACGCACACACACACACACACACTCACACACACACACACACAGCGCACGCACCACACACACAAACACACACACACACACATACACACACACACACACACACAAACACACACACACACAACACTCACACACACAACACACACACACACACACTCACACAACAAACACACACACACACACACACACACACACAACCACACACAAACACACACACACACACAGCACACACACACACACACACACACACACACACACACACACACACACACACAAATCACCAGCCTATTCACTGCCTTTTCTGACATTTTAATGGTGTCATCCTGTGTTTTTGGTAGATGTCTTTTCACTCCCTCTCCACTTCAAGAACTTACCAGCGCATAGGTAAGGTATTCTGCGAGATAATATTGCGGGCAGATTTGGGTGGAGCGTGTGTGCACTTGCCCGAGAGCAAATAAACCTTGAACAAACTCTAAAACTTCAAAACATCCTGCTATCTTCTCAGTACCTGAGTAGGGTGTTATGACATTTCGTTGATGGTAAGCCGTTTATAGAAGAGAGGGAGGGTGGAAAAACTAGGGGGAGGGAGGGGGATGTTGAGGTCTGACCTCTTGCTGGCACCGTTTCTTCTGTTGTTCTGCTGTTGGAGAGTTGTGTCTTTATCCGGTTTTCCCTTCAGCCCCTTGGCTGTTGGTTTAGGATGTTTTTCTTCCTATTCCAAGGTCAGACCGGATTTGTTGCACTAGGCACGATCCATTTACATCAGCCATACCTCTTGATTAAATATTTTTTCCATTTTGTCGAACGTATGCCTATATTTTCTCTTATGCATTATTTAATACTGGTATCCTTTACATTCCAAACACTGCTCTTCGCTAGTGCGTCATAGTTCTCATTTCCGCTCTGATATCATATTTACTCAAAAACACATTATAAATGTCATCTTAGTCAGTTTATTCCTTTTTTTTCACATTGGACACAGCAGCAGGCAAGTTTCAGTCTTTTTCTCATATTTTTGTATCTGGTGTTTGTTTGTAATCTTACCCTTGCCAAAGGCCAGTTGGCCGAAAATTTGCGCCTGTCTTGTCTTGTTGTATTAAATACGCGTTCATATTCTTCTTTCGTGTTTTTTTTCTGGTTCTTTTCTCCAAAATCGATAAAAGAAAAAACGAAGAAAAGAAATTAAAAGGAAAAAAGGGAGGTTATATAGAACCGGACAGGCGACACGTAAAATCGCTTTGAAGTCTCGTATCTAGGCGCCAACGCGGGCCAAGACGAGTTTCAGTTCCAGTTGATCAAAGACAGAGTTACAGTGTTGACAGGATTTCATAGGAACTGGCATCACGAATACCACGCGACGGAGAGATTCTAGAATACATATGACAAGAGCCACAAGTCTGCCCATAAATTGTACACACTACAAAACAACACCACAACAAAACACCCCAAGAAAATCCCATGTGAAGGCGATAGGGAAAGCAATGGAGAAGATAATTATGTCATTTACTGTTACTGTTATTTTTGTTTAGAGCCCAGCCGACTGCACAGAGCTGTATCAGGGCTATAACCACTTCAAAACACACACAATACTTCAACATGGAAAAAAGGGGAAAAAATTAAGTACATACAGGGGGGTGCAAAAGTAGGTATACACTAGTATCACATCATTATTATAATGCTTAATTCCGCTCTCGATTAGAGGAGTGTGTGAATACCGACGGCAAGCAGTTTGAGTATCTGAGGGATTAAGGCTGTGCTTATTATTACATGTATATGCAATATTCATTTGTTTGTATAATAAATGCAATGAGCATTGTACGTGTTTTCTTTTTTCATAACTGTATACCTGCTTTTGCACCCACCCACCCCTGTATATCAACGCATTCGCGCACATAATCTAAGGAGATGTCCCTAGCGTTGACCACTCTGTTCAATTTATCGCACAGGGGTTTTTATAAACCATACCTGAACACAACTTTAAACACAACTAAGAACACCAAATATATATATAAAAGCGGGCCTAAATTACCTAAAATTGCTTCCACATATCTCATTTCCCTAGAGCCATAAATGAACTTGTACATGTACCCAATTATCAGTCCTAAGAGAAAGTACTAAGACTTTATCGAACACATACAGGTGAATGGACCAGAAAGGCAGAAAATAATAGGAAGAAACGACGGAAAGCAAATGAGGAAGAAAGAAACAAAGAAAGTGACAAAAAAGAGGAAATTTCTGGCACAGAATTTCCAGAAGGTGGAGATACTATTTATACTGAAAGAGCCCCTGGCCTCCCCACAGGGGGCAGGGAGGGGAGGGGGGAAAGATATCTATGCAATGTGATCGAAAGGCACATGTAAGAACACCGCTACCAGAAAAAAATATAAGAAAGAAAATTAACAAGGAAGGAAGCCAGCAATAGACAAACAAGTAAATAAATTATACAAATGACGAATGAACAGACAGAAATAGACAAAGATGCTCAAATATCCTCCATAAGGATGCGGATATGCATTATGTTCATTTCCGTTTTCAATAATATAGCTGAATATTCACCTTTCTTGTTTGTTTGTTTGTTTGTTTGTTGTTGTTGTTGTTTTCCTTCTCTCTCTCTCTCTCTCTTCTTTTCTCTCTCTTTGTACTGGTGTGCGCACGCGCGCGCGCGCGCGCCGCGCGTGTGTGTGTGTGTGTGTGTGTATATGTGTGTGTATGTGTGTGTGTGTTCTTATTTCTCCATTATTTCCTTTCTCGCTTTCTTCCTTCTCCCCCCCCCCCCCCCCAGTTCTGCCTGTTTTCTTTCTATATTTTTCTCATTCGAGTGTTCGGGTATTTGGTTTGGTTTTGTCCCCCCCCCCCCCCTATTGTAATGTCGATTTACATGTGTGCTTTCACACAACCAGATCATCTTTTTAAAAAAGTACAGAAAAAAGCATTGTAACAATTCACATTTTACATGTGTGCTTTTAGACAATCGGTTTATCTTTTTAAAAGACACAGAGAAAAAAATGTAACACGTTTAAGTTGTAGTGAAAACTCATATAAACAAACAAAAAGGGAAAAAAGGTCAAAACAGATAAAGACTTCGCTATTTACAAACACAAAATCATATCAGCATCTTGCTTGTCTGCATTCAAAGGCTGTGGTACAAAATTTGCTCGTGTTTCCTGACAGCGAAAAATATGGCTTAGTCATATACAATCATTGCAAATGCATTTAATTTTTTATCAAATTTAGATCGAAATTAATTGAGAGGATAATCTTTACGCTAAAGTAGTTTCGGTTCTCGTTAAACCTCTACAATTAACGCCAAACAGGTGCAAGTTATTCGTTCATATATCCAAGCACTCGTTCGGTCTTTTATAATGAA
>JAPXFY010000022.1:40117084-40124584 GCA_030674185.1 Monoplex corrugatus
CTGTCCATGGAACTCTCAACATTCTTTTTAGAAACCACATCTGGGCTGTCTCAATCTTGTTCTGGTTTTGCTTGTTGACTGTCCACGCCTCACAACCGTACAACAGTTTTGGTTCTATATAACATTCAAGAACTCTCTTCCTGATGTTAATTGATAGGCATTTATCGGTAAGAATGCTTTTCATCTTCTTGATGGTGCATGTGAACACATAAAAGAGGAAGAAGAAGTACATGGACTTTGCATTTTCTTCCAGTTATTGTAATTGTTGTTATTGTTTTAAAAGCCCAGCCGACTGTATAGAGCCATATCAGGGTTATAACCCCTTCAAAACATGCAAAACATTACCAGGAAAAAAAGGAAAAGAAAATTAAGTACACATATCAATGCATTTGCACACATAATCTAATAAAAAATACACCCGAATAAAAATATAAGCACACCCACGGACAAAAAAGCTATATAAAAACAGGCCTAAATTACCTAAAATTGCTTCCACATATCTCACCTCGTACTACCTAGAGGGAGATATTTTTTCTTTGTTTTTGTTTGTGCGTTTGTTTGTTCGTCTGTGTATGTGTGCTTGTTTGCTTGTGTACGTATCTGTTTCTGTGATTGTGTATGTTTGCATGTTTGTTTGTGTGTGTGTTCAATTGTTTTGGTTGGTTGGTTGGTTGGTTTGCTTGTTCGTTTGTTTTTGTTTGTTTGTTGCTTTTGTTTGTTTGTTTGTTGTTTTTGTTTGTTTGTTGTTTTTGTTTGTTTCGTTTGTTGTCTTTGTTTGTTTTGTTGTGTTTGTGTTTGTGTTTGTTGTGTTTGTGTGTTTGTGTTTGAGTGTTTGTGTTTGTGTGTATATACTTTTTGTTTGTTTGTGTGTTTGTTTGTTTGTTTGTTTGTTTCTTTGTTTGTTTGTTTGTTTAATTTGAATTTTAAACTTTTTCTCTAACAATTCTTCTCTCGCCAACAGTTCTCCAGGAATTTCAATCTTCAACATTTATCTCTTTCTTTCTCTCGTTGTTCTTCTCAGTCTTTTATGTTGTTTCTTTACTTTTGTTTGTTGGCTTCTTATACTGTTGACTGGGCACTTTAATAAAGCGGATTTGAATTATTTCAGTCTTGCTTCTTGGTTTGTGTTTCCGTTTTGTCTTTGAGGTTACAAACAACAAGCTCTTAAATTCATCCCATCATTGGTTTATATTTTTTTAACATTCTTCTCTCTTTTTCTTTCGTTGTTTTATGTTCTGCCGAATTGTAAACAGCACAGGTTTAACTTGTTTTACTCTTTCTTCCTTTTTTTCCCCTCTCTCCTCTGGTCTCGTTTTCTGAGTGGTCCATCTTGGCTGTAAACATTTTGAACTTTAATTTTTTATTTACTTGTATTTCTTTATTTCCTTTGTTTTGGTTGTTATCAATGTTGTCGGTTTGTTGTTGTTGTTTTTTTTCTTTCTTCTTTGTTTTATTTTCGATTATTTTTTCACTTATTTATTTGTTTATCCATTTATACATTCAATTTTCCGTAATTCCATGACTTGTGGATGTTTCTCGAAACGAGAGATAGTTAAGTGTATATGGTGTGTGTGTGGTGTGTGTGTGTGTGTGTGTGTGTGTGTGTGTGTGTGTGTGTGTGTGTGTGTGTGTGTGTGTGTGTGTGTGTGTGTGTGTGCTTTTGCGAGCATGTGTCTGTATGTGTGCCTCTATGTTTTATCTGTGTGTGTATGGGTGTGTGTGTCTGTGTGTCTGTCTGTTTATCCATGCATGTGTGTGTATTGTGTGTTTGTGTGTGTGTCTGTGTATGTGTTTATTCATGTGTGTGTATGCGTGTGGGTATCTGTGTCTCTCTGTGTGTATCTCTGTATGTGTGTGTGTGAGTGAGTGTGTGTGTGTTGTGTGCGTGTGAGTGTGTGAGTGTGTGTGTGTGTGTACGTGTGTGTGTGAGTGTGTGTGTGTGTGTTGTTGCGTGTGCGTGTGTGTGTGTGTGTGTGTGTGTGTGTGCGTGCGTGTGTGTGTGTGTGTGTGTGTGTGTGTGTGGTGTGTGCTTTTGCGAGTGTGCGTGAGCATGTGTGTAGTCTACTTGTGTCTGTGAGGAAGAGAGACAGACAGACACACAGATAGACAGACACAGACAGAGAATGAGAGAGAGGTATTGGATTGCTAACATGAACAACAAGGTAAACACTAAATCAGAAATGGACAAACACACACACACCACACACACACAACACATACACAACACACACTAGTATACCAGTCATGAAGCCATCTGTCTAGACAGACTGCAGTGTGCCAGATCACTGCAATGGGGCTTAGCGATGTGTCTTCCTACCATGCATCCTTAGTACTGGCGACAATTATCGTTTAATCGCAGGGCGACACTAACAGCACATAATTGTGACCTCCCACCACCAATTCAGTCTTAACTTGCAAACAGTCGAACAGCACTAGGAACTGAAAATGCGACTGAGGGTCTAGCTGGGGTGTTTTTGACTCTTTGAAAATTGAATTCTGTGGACTATAATCTATCCCCCACAGAAATGTTTTTTCTTGAAAAAAATATTAATCAATTTAAAATGGTTATTTTAATGCACTGATCGTAGCAGAAAGAACGCAATTTCTTACCAAAAGTACCTATTTTTGTCTCTCATTGCGAACCGTAATCTGTACAGAACCCCACATGTAATATACTGACAGAATGCTCTTAGGTGCACCTTTCAGATAATGACAGCTAAAATTAGAAACAAACTGGGTCAAAGCCACCAAACAAACAAATTTAAGGAAAATGTGTAGGACAGGACATAAAACCTTTAGAGGACGTTTTCCCAAAATGGCCGTCATACAACTTAATGACTGTAAACATACATAACGTCTACATTTTTTTAGTACAAGCTTTATTCAGGTACCAAAATGATCAACAGAATGTACACTTTCCAGTGATATGTATATGTCAAAATACCCAAAATGCAAGTGAAGACTGATTTCGTGGTGGAAGGTTATTATGTGTTCATCCAGTTACAACCCTCATGAAACATCCATGGCAAAGACAGACGAAACGTTATTCTGGACATGGAAGACAGACAAAACAAGCCATGAGTTCATCGTGTAAACAGGATATAAAAGGCCACTTGGCTCCACACCAATTTGTACAATGTTGGAAGGAATACGAGAATGTTCATGTTATGGAGTGCCCCTTTTAGATCAAGACAGAATACGAGGTATAAAAGACTAATAAACTACACACCAATTTTTACACTGTTGGGATAAATACGAGAATGTCCACGTCATGGAGTGCCATTTTAGATTAAGACAAAATCATCATCATCATCATCAGGTGCCTTGCTGCATGGCGTTGGCGATCATGGCCTCCCCATCTGTCTCTATCTCTTGTTGCCTCAAGCATCTCTTCCACCTTTTTGTAAGCCATTTATAGGCCATTTTATGAGGAAAGGGGAATTGGAGCACCTGGTCACAACGGGAAAGCCGGAGGGAAAGAGAGCACCAGGTAGACCCAGGGAGAAGATATTGGACGGACTTGAAGAGTGGCTGAAGACAAAGAGGGTGGAAGAGATGCTTGAGGCAACAAGGGATAGAAATAGATGGAAGGCCATGATCGCCAACGCCGTGTGGCAAGGCACCTGATGATGGTGATGATGATGATGATGATGATGATGATGATAATGAGATGCCTCATCTCACAAGAGCCCCAAGCGTTTCCCAAAAGCACGTGTGGCGTAGGCAGACACAAGTAAAGCAAATACATGTCAACCCCTAACATTATTATAAAACAGGCAAACTATAATACGCATACACAGTATCCAAAACAAGTGTGACTGCCCGTGTTTCAAGCAAACAGGAACCAGAAAAAAAAACGAAAAGAAGAATACGAACGCGTATTTAATACAGCCAGACAAGACAGGCGCAAATGTTCGGCCAACTGGCCTTTGTCAAGCGTAGGATTACAAACAAACAAACACCAGATACAAAAATTAGGAGAAAAAGACAGAAACTTCCTGCTGCTGTGTCCAATGTTCTTTCTTTCTTTTTTCTTCTTTCTTTTCTTTCTTCCTTTTCTCACGTTGGACAGAGCAGCAGGGACGTTTCAGTCTTTTTCTCCTAATTTTTGTATCTGGTGTTTGTTTGTTCGTAATCTTACGCTTGACAAAGGCCAATCGGCCGAAAATTTGTCTTGTCTTGTTGTATTAAATACGCGTTCTTATTCTTCTTTCGAGTTTTTTTGTGGTTCACGTATACCCAGCATTAAAGAAGTGATAAAAATGAATGATAATATAATGTCTATTTTCGCATGTGTATCAGTCACACTATCACGTAAAGGAAAATGTCCAAAAGAATTGAATATAATTATCAACAACCAGACACAAGAGATACACAGAAAAAGAATTGAATATAATTATCAACAATCAGGCACAAGAGATACACAGATAAAAGAATTGAATATAATTATCAATTATCAACAACCAGACACAAGAGATACACAGAAAAAAGAATTGAATATAATTATCAACAATCAGGCACAAGAGATACACAAATAAAAGAATTGAATATAATTATCAACAATCAGGCAGAAGAGATACACAGATAAAAGAATTGAATATAATTATCAACAACCAGGCCCGAGAGATACACAGACACCGTTATACTGGTGTAAATGATTGATAATCACCCTCAATTATATATATATCTATAATTGTGAAGAGGAAGAGACTCGACCTCGTGTTCCCTGTTTTCCCGCTGAGCCCATAGTGCACTCGACGCTGGGAAAGAGACTTTTTTTTCAAATGGGAAAATGATAAGGATTGGAACCTATATCCTCCAAACCAAGTCTGTTGCACCAAACACTTGGCCAACACAACTGGTTGTTCTAAGTCAGTGACTCACGAAGAGACAGACAGACCGAGCGAGACCACAGACACGATGAGTTGAGGTGGGGCGAGGGTGTGTGTGTGTGGGGGGGGGGGAGGGGTGATAGCGAATCCCAGACCACTAAATTACAATAAAAAACAATTATTCTAAACAGAGCCAGAGGGTGACAGGAAAACAAACCTTGCAGACCAGGAAACGTGAAACAGGTGTCAATATAATCACGCTAATGACTCGTATGGAAAATGTCACTGACATGTTGAAATGACACCCAGGAAGCCAAGGCTGAAACCTGTCTCTGTTTCTGTGATTTCAAATCGGAATTATAACCCTGTTAATGGTTGTCATACAGTGTTATAAATGTGTCCCCTTCGTGTCAACTAAATTATAGAGTGTGTGTGTGTGTTGTGGAGAAGCGGGAAGGGGGGGGGGGTTCGAAAGGAAAAGAAACAGACAGAGAAAGACACAGAGACAGAGACAGAGAGACAGAGAGAGAGAATGTGTGTGCGTGTGTGTGTGTGTGTGTGTGTGTGTGTGTGTGTGTGTGTGTGTGTGTGTGTGTGTGTGTGTGTGTGTGTGTGTGATTATGTTTGCGCGCATGTGCTTATGTGTGTATGTGATGTTGTGGTTGCTGCTGACGTTATTATTGCCGCTGTTGCTGTTGCTACTATTGTTGCTGTTTCTGTTGCGTCTGCTGGCACTGTCGCTATTGTCTCTGCTGTTACTGTTGTTGCTCTTGTTTTTATAGCTGTTGTTGTTGTTGATATACTGCTGCTGCTGCTCTCATTGTTGTCGTCATTGTCACTCTTGTTGTTTCGACTGTTGTGGTTGTTGTTCCTCATGCTGTTATTGACATGTTTCGTATTTCTTGTTCGACTGATCTTACTAAACGTCTAATTAATGAAAGGCTTGATAGATAAGGCAATACTGCTTCAGGCACTTGTTGTATTTCTCTTTCTTTCATTAATTCTTGCGGCTGCTGCTGCTTTTGTTGTCGTTGTTGTTGTCTTCATCATCGTCGTTGTTGATGATGATGATTATCATCATGATGTTGCTGTCATTGTTGCTGCTCTTCAGTTCCTCCTCATCGTTCTTGTTCTTCTTCTCGCTCACCAGCACTGATTCACAGGACTGTACAGACAAGGTTTAGAAGTCTGGAATGGATTAATCTGGTACGGTCCAACCAATCAAGTGGCGAAATGGTTAATGCAATGGACTACTGGTTGATCGTGGGATCCAACTTCCCTATCAACCGAAAAACTTATTGTGAGATTGTTTGGCCCTGACCAACTCCCAGCCAGAAGTGAGCGAGCTTTGGGTTCGTCGCGAATACTGGGACCACACATTTGCATTTCATCCACTTTACGAATGCGCTATTGAGGGTGTTGCTCAACTAGCTACTGCGTTCAACTTCACGCATTCAAGATGATGAAATGCCTATCAATTAACATCAGGAAGAGAGTTCTTGAATGTTATATAGAACCGATAATGTTAATCGGTTGTGAGAAGTGGACAGAACAAGCAAAGCCAGAACAAGATTGAGGCAGCCCAGATGTGGTTTCTAAGAACAATGTTGAGAGTTGCATGGACAGCAAAGAAAACAAACGAGACAGTCTTGATGGAGGCAGCCACAAGAAGATCATTCATAAGGAAGATTAGGAAAAGACAGGCAACATTTATAGGCCATTTTGTGAGGAAAGGGGCATTGGAGCACCTGGTCACAACGGGAAAGCTAGAGGGAAAGAGAGCACCAGGTAGACCCAGGGAGAAAATATTGGACGGACTTGCAGGGTGTCTGAGGACAGACAGGGTGGAAGAGGTGCTTGCGGCAACAAGAGATAGAAACAGATGGAAGGCCATGATCGCCAACGCCATGTGGCAAGACACTTGATGATGATGATGATGCTCAACTTACCTGACCAACACTCCAGGTGTCTGTATCTCACGGGCCTGGTTGACAGCCGGATAACCAGTGACAATAAGCGTTGAGTACAGCCCCGTCACGCAGTCTCAGTCCTAGATGGAACTCCACGGCACCATTACTGTCGTCTCTGTACTCATGGTTACAATACTGTAAATAAATATTCACAGGTTTGTTGCTCTTCGTCTCCTACTCTCACTATGACCTCAGTTTTGGTGAGCTTGAAGAAAGTGAATTCGAGAACCGAAATGAACGGTGCGGCTGTACTGACGTAGAAGAGGAACAGACAATGGGGCATCAGCAACAACAACACAATAACAAATTTGGCAGATTCCAGGCCCAGTTAACATGTCAACTTGACACCTAAAATCTACAAAACCGTCAGCTTTGCTTTCTCAAATGAAAAACAAAAAACAAAAACAAAAACAAAAAAAACAAAAAATTATGGTACTGAATGATGGTGGTGATAGTTGTGGTGATGGTGGTGGTTGGTGAAGGCTGCTTATAATGATTCTTCTACCCCCTCTCTCTCTCTTTCTCTCTCTCTCTCTCTCTGAAAACACACACACACTCTCTCTCACTCAAAACTCTCTCTCTCTCTCTCTCTCTCGCTCAAAACTCACTCTCTCTCTCTCTCTCTCTCTCTCTCGCTCAAAACTCACTCTCTCTCTCTCGCTCAAAACTCTCTCTCTCTCTCTCTCTCTCTCTCTCTC
>JAPXFY010000022.1:40129584-40134584 GCA_030674185.1 Monoplex corrugatus
GACATCTCCAAGGTGACACAGACTCATTATCATCATGTGCCTTGTGAATGCCGTTTGGCGATCATGACCCTCCATACGACAGAGTGACAGAAATAAACCCGGGCTTGCCAAACCTCCCAACTAACAAGACATCCCCAAGGTTACGCAGACCAAGACTAATAAAAAATGAAAACCAGCTTGCCAAATCTTTCACAACTAACAAGACAGCTTCAAGATGTCACAACAACAGACTGATAGAAATAAAAGAATCGACTTGTCCAATCTTCTCAATTAAAAAGAGACTTCCTGCGTGAGACAGACAACAGATGACAGAAATAATATCATCATCATCATCACCATCATCATCATCATCATCATCATCATCATCACCACCATCATCATCATCACCATCATCATCATCATTACCATCATCATCACTCACCATCATCATCATCATCATCATCACCATCACCACATTCATCACCATCATCATCACCATCATCATCACCATCATCATCACATCATCATCATCATCATCATCATCCATCATCACCATCATCATCATCACCATCATCATCATCATCACCATCATCATCATCATCATCACCATCATCATCATCATCATCATCATCATCATCATCAATCATCATCACCATCATCATCCATCATCCATCATCACCATCATCATCACATCACCATCACCATCATCATCATCATCATCATCACCATCATCCATCACTCATCATCATCATCATCATCACCATCATCATCATCATCATCCACCACATCATCATCATCATCACCATCACTATCATCATCTCATCATCACCACCATCATCATCATCAGGTGCCTTGCCACATGGCGTTGGCGATCACGGACTTCCATCTGCTTCTATCCCTTGTTGCCTCAAGCATCTCCTCCACCCTCTCTGTCTTCAGCCACTCTGCAAGTCCGCGGATCCGTCCAATATTTTCTCCCTGGGTCTACCTGGTGCTCTCTTTCCCTCCAGCGTTCCTGTTGTGACCAATGCTCCAATAAAATGGGTTTGTCAAATCTTCCCAGCTAACAAACCGTGGTTAGCAATTAAGGCGTAAAGGGCGTGGGTATAATTCCATTTCTCAGCTGCCATTTCTCCGAGTACCACCCCCATCCCCTGTCTTTCCCAAGGATCCAATCACACGACACCCTCTCGGTCATTCGGGTAACAGACAGATTGATAGAAATAAACAAAATTCACTCACCAGATCGTCAGTGTTGGTTGATACGAACGTGGACGTAAATCCACAAGATAACCAGCAGTCAATCTGTCAATAAAATACGAAAAAAATCAATAAATCAATCAAGTCAAACGTAAAAAAAATTAATCAATCGACTCAATCAATCAATTAATCATGAAAACATACAGTATGTACCTCCACCAAATATGCAAACTGTACAGCAACATAAAGTTACGAAAAAACAATCAATCCATCAAGTCAAATGTAAAAAAAAACAAAAAACAATCAATCCATCAATCAATCAATCAATTAATCATGAAAACATCCAGTATGTACCTCCACCAAACATGCAGACCGTGCAGTAACATAAAGGAACAGGGTCAAAATGCCAAACAGCTCGAAGTTTTCGTGTTTCATTAATTAAAACATCTGATTATAAGTAAATCGCAGTGAGTCTAACTAGGATTGGAAAATAGCGCTATACAAGAGCGATTTACAATAATTTTAAAAACTTTTTTTTTATATTCGTCTTTTGTTTCATAACAAACGGACACCTAACACATACTGTGACGACGAAAAATGACAACAATAACAACATTTTACACATATGAAACATTTTATTGTTGTTGTTGTTGTCATTTTTAGTCGCCACATTGCGTGTTAGATGTCCGTTTGTCGTGAAACAAAAGATGAATATAAAGAAAAGTATTAATAAAAACGATTGATGATAATAACCAATCAATAAATCAATCTAACAGTCAGTCAAATGGTGGCACGTCCTTAGGCGAGATTCTACAAAATCGTCAGCCAATTAGTCTGTCAATCAGATCAAAGCTGTCAATGAATAAACAATCAATGAATCCAGCAACCAGTTTACCAGCCAGGCAAACATGCAGTCATTCAGTGACCAACCAAGCATCAAATCAAACAGCTAATAAACCAAACAACCAACTGGTCAGTCCCATGATGACCAACATCATCATCAGGAGCCTTGCCACATGGCGTTGGCGATCATGGACTTCCATCTGTTTCGATCCCTTTTTGCCTCAAGCATCTCTTCCACCCTCTCTGTCCTCAGCCACTCTGCAAGTCCGTCCACTATCTTATCCCTGGGTCTACCTGGTGTTCTTTTTCCCTCCAGCTTTCCTGTTGTGGGCCAGGTGCTCTAATTCCCCCTTCCTCATAAAATGGCCTACAAATGTTGCCTGTCTTTTCCTAATCTTAATTATCAATGATCTTCTTATGTCTACCTCCATCAAGACTGTCTCGTTTGTTTTCTTTGCTGTCTATGGAACTCTCAACATTCTTCTTAGAAACCACATCTCGGCTGCCTCAATCGTGTTCTGGCTTTGCTTGCTGACTGTCCACGCCTCACAACCGTATAACAGTATTGGTTCTATATAACATTCAAGAACTCTCTTACTGACGTTAATTGATAGGCATTTGTTGGTAAGAAGATGATGACCATGGAACTTGATTTCTTAGCTAACCCTTTATAACTCAGGCAGTCCGTCAGATCATCACAGGCAGATCATCACTGGCAGATCATCACTGGCAGATCATCACTGGCAGATCATCACTGGCATATCATCACTGGCATATCATCACTGGCATATCATCACTGGCATATCATCACTGGCATATCATCACTGGCAGATCATCACTGGCAGATCATCACTGGCATATCATCACTGGCATATCATCACTGGCATATCATCACTGGCAGATCATCACTGGCAGATCATCACTGGCAGATCTGGGTGGGACGCATATGGATTTGTCCTAGTGTGATGACTTTATCGAATTTCAACTCTAGCTCAGGATGCATCCATCCACTACCATACTCTACCATCAATACAGACAACACACTGATATCAAATAACATTTGACTTACCACCTGATCTTCCCCATTAAGGAACAGTGGTCTCCAATTAAAATGACACATCATATGCGGTAGGTATACATACATGCAATAGTCAGTAAAAAACACGAAATCCCCTCATGCAAAATAACAGCAAACGGCACAACCTTGAGACAGGTTGATAAGTTTAAATATCTGGGAACGATCATTTCACCAGGCGGCAGATGCACATCAGAATTAGCCAGCAGAATAGGCCAAGCCAAAACAGCATTCAAGGAGATGAAAAGCATTCTTATCAACAAATGCCTATCAATTCACATCAGGAAGAGAGTTCTTGTATGTTAATAGAACCGATAATGTTATACGGTTGTAAGGCGTGGACAGTCAACAAGCAAATCCAGAACAAGATTAAGGCAACCCAGATGTAGTTTCTAAGAAGAATGTTGAGAGTTCCATGGACAGCAAAGAAAACAAACGAGGCAGTCTTGATGGAGGCAGACACAAGAAGATCATTCATAAGGAAGATTAGGAAAAGACAGGCAACATTTATAGGCCATTTTATGAGGAAAGGGGAATTAGAGCACCTGGTCACAACGGGAAAGCTGAGGGAAGAGAGCACCAGATTGACCCAGGGAGAAAACATTGGACAGACAGTGGCTGAAGACAGAGAGGATGGAAGAGATGCTTGAGGCAACAAGAGATAGAAACAGATGGAAGTCCATGATCGCCAACGCCATGGGGCAAGGCACCTGATGAAGATGATGAGTCAGTTAACCTTTTGAATCCCACATCCTGTCCACCAGCATCCTGCATTGTCAACCACGCAAGCAAAGTAAAAACCTGACCCTTTGACTCCCTCACCTTATCCACAGCTTCTACAAGAACAAGAAGCTAACCATTCAGTCATCAGTAAGCCAGTTAACCATTCAGTCAATCAGTAAGCCAGTTAACCAGTCAGTCAGTCAGTAAGTCAATCAGTCAGTCAGTCAGTAAGTCAATCAGTCAGTCAGTCAGTCATCAGTCAGTCAGTCAATCAATCAGTCAATCAGCAGCATAAGACCCGCTGGTCCTTAGATAAACGACGATCATGTAAGTATCAGATACGTTTCATTTAACGTCTTTAAGTGAATGATGGAGCGAACAAACGAACATGCGAACGAATAAACAGACGAATAAACAAAACAGTGACCGACCAAACAAACGTACAAAAATGAATGATTAAAAGAAAGAATGAATAACTCTTCTATCCATTCATCCATCATTTACAACATTACACAATCCAAATCTTTCTAATTCCTTTTTTCACATTGGACACAGCAGCATGGAAGTTTCAGTCTTTTTCTCATAATTTTTTGTGTCTGGTGTTTGTTTGTTTGTTTGTAATCTTACGCTTGACAAAGCCAGTTGGCCGAAAATTAGCGCCTATCTTGTCTTGCTATATCAAATACGCGTTCGTATTCTTCTTTCGTGTTTTTTTGTTTTTTTTTACTGGTTAAATAGGCCGAGACATGGCGTAAAACCAAGAAATACTCGTTCAACTGTCACTCGCATACATCTTCACTTACTTGATTATCTAATCGGTCGATCAGTCAGTTCAATTCAAGTCAATATCCATTTATTGTCAGGCTAAGTAAGTACTGATGTACTGACAGTTCCGTCGGTGGGTTACCAAAAATGCACCTACATGTACATACGAACTAAGGGGAGGGGGGGGGGTGGATGTGGTGATGTCATGTGGCAACACTACATTATTCGATACTGTTCCGCTCCAATCTGTCTGTCTCTATGTCTGCCTGTCTGTCTTTTCCTTTTCACACTCCAACCCCAACCTCTCTCTGTGTTTCTCTGTCTGTCTGGCTCTGTCTGTCTCTGTCTGTCTCTGTCTCTGTCTCTGTCTGTCTCTGTCTGGCTCTGTCTGGCTCTGTCTGTCTCTGTCTGTCTC
>JAPXFY010000022.1:40142084-40152084 GCA_030674185.1 Monoplex corrugatus
CGACTCCGTGAGACTTAAATTGTGAGAGCTGTCCAGGAAATGTTTGTACAGTGAAGGATTCCTTGTGAGGGGATTGTTTGGGAAGAAAGGGTGACTGAACTGAATAACTGATTGTACGTTGGACATTTATTTCTTTATTTCTCTTGTGCTTGTTGATCCGGCTGGATAGAGGTGAACTGAATCTGATTAGTTGTAAAATTCTGAAATATCAGCTTACTTTTTTATTACTGTTGAGCATCATGATGTGATTAGATTGATACATATGTTAATATATCATTATATGTGTTCATTGGTCTTTACCAGCAAAGTTCAAGATTTGTCAATCTGCTGTATTGTTTGCAGAGGTGGATGAGGTGACTGAATGGATATGGATGGTTGTGTGTGACTGGGGAAAACACATAGAACACGCATTTACACACACACAGTTTACATCATACTTCTAGTCTCTGTCTTTCATTCTCTTTCTGTCAGCCACACAAAAACAGACCTCTGTAACAAAAGAGTGGAGAGTTTTCGTATCTACCAGTGTCAACATGTCTGCAGACCTGTGACTTTCTAAATCCGCTTTGTGTGTATACCCACGCAGAGCATAACCTGTGCACGTTAAACACCCCATTAAGACGTGCCATTGTCCAGCGGCTTATGGAAGCATGAAAACACCCGGCATTCACGCCCACCACAGAGGGAGTATACAAACTGGGCAACAATATAACGCCTGCACACTGAGGGCAAAACAATGTAAAATACACGCATCCAGACAAAAATGGAAACACTACCATAAAAATAAAAGAGGGAGAGAGAGAGGGGGAAAAGGGAGGGAAAGGGGACAGACAGACAGACAAACAAGAACAGAGAGAAAGAGACAGAGACACAGAAAGAGAAGAAAAAGAGGAGGAGTAAGAAGAAGAAGAAAAAGAGGAGGAAGAAGAAGAAAAAGAACAAGAAAAGATGATGATGTTGTTGAAGAAGAGAAGAGGAAGAAGAAGACGAAGAAGGAGAAAAGAAGGAGAAGAGAAAAAGAAATTAAAGAAGGAAGAAGAAAAGAAGGAGAAAAGAAAAAGAAATTAAAGAAGGAAGAAGGAGAAGAGAAAAAGAAATTAAAGAAGGAAGAAGAAAAGAAGGAGAAAAGAAAAAGAAATTAAAGAAGGAAGAAGAAAAGAAGGAGAAAAGAAAAAGAAATTAAGAAGGAAGAGAAAAGAAGGAGAAAAGAAAAAGAAATTAAAGAAGGAAGAAGAAAAGAAGGAGAAAAGAAAAAGAAATTAAAGAGGAAGAAGAAAAGAAGGAGAAAAGAAAAAGAAATTAAAGAAGGAAGAAGAAAAGAAGGAGAAAAGAAAAAGAAATTAAAGAAGGAAGAAGAAAAGAAGGAGAAAAAAAAGAAATTAAAGAAGGAAGAAGAAAAGAAGGAGAAAAGAAAAAGAAATTAAAGAAGGAAGAAGAAAAGGAGAGATAATGAAATCTGGGAAAAAGCATAGCACAGCATACGGATGATTCTTCATACGATTCATTTCTAATGCCATGAGATTCGAGACTCAACGTGACAGACGCCGTGAGCTGGTGCATCAATGCTCTCGGCGACATAGAGGAACAGAAGACGAAAACGAAACGGAAATAGAGAACAAAGAAAGTGTGTGTGTGCGCGCGCGCGCGTACGCGTTTGTGTGTTTCTTGGTGCGTGTATGTCTCTTGATATGTGTTTGTGTGTGTGTGCGTGTGTTTGTGTGTGTGTGCTTTTGTGTGTGCATGCGCGTGCGTGTGTGTGTGTGTGTGTGTTACACACACACGTACACACACACACACACACACACACACACACTACAAAAAAATCGCTACTTTTCGGTTCTAACACGTTTCCATATTTTCATCCACTTAGGTCACAAAAACTATAGGTCATAGTTCATATTCCCCATAGCCCAACTGACTTTCAGAGCCATTTCAGGATTACAAAAACCTTGATACCATAATGCTCATTCTCTGCTATTCCCAAGAGGATCCATGGACTACATTTCAGCAATCGTCTGTTCAAGAATACCTGGGGGAAAAGGTGTCTGGAGACACTGTGTGTGAAAGAAGTGAAATTTGGCAACTGACATTTGTTACAATGGGATACGCAACAGTCATAAGATTCTTTTTTTTTTTCTTTTTTTTTTTTTTAAGAATCATCGCACTTATGGAGGTTACCTTTGTGTTCACCTTTTTTTTCGTTCCATCTTTCCCACAAAAGATGGCACTTTTTTTTTTTTTTTTTTTTTTTTTGACAATGCGTTGACGATGGTGAATGATGAGGATGATAATCATGATGCCATAGAGTTCCATCAAGGATTGAGACTGCGTGACAGGGCTGTTCTCTACGCTTACTATCATCATAAATCCTGGCATCAACCAGGCCCGAGAGATACAAACACCTGCCGTGTTGGTCAGAAGATTTGAGCAACATCCTCAATGACGCATCCCCGAAGTGGATGAGACTCAACTGTGTGGTCCCAGTCTTCCCAACGAGCCCATAGCACGCCCAACTCTGGGTAGGAGCCGGTTAAGCCGAAAAAAACCCGTAATGATATATTTTTGAAGGGACTGATGGGGATTCGAACCCACAACCTTACAGTGGGTAGTCCGTGACGTTAACCACTACAGCACGGCGACTGCAGTCATAACATTCCGTACCCAAATCTGCCAATGATGATGCTCTCTCTCTCTCTCTCTCTCTCTCTCTCTCTCCTCTCTCTCTCTCTCTCTCTCTCTCTCTCTCTCTCTTTCTCTGTCTCTCCCCTCTCTCTCTCCCTCTCTCTCTTTCTTTCTCTCTTTCTCTCTCTCCCTCTCTCTCCCCTCTCTCTCCCCTCTCTCTCTCTTTCTTTCTTCTCTCTCTCTCAGACCGACACACAGACTGACTTAAAACTTCATCTCGTGTCTCTTACTATCACTCATTTTCCACAACAAAGGATGCCTGAACAAAGAAAAACAGAAAAAACTGGGCCTCGTAAATAGTGGCGTAGTGGTTAACGCAACGGACTACCGACTGGAAGATTGTGTGGTTCGAATCCTCATCAGTACTTTAAAAATCAGTGTGGGGATTTTTGGCTCTTTACTCAAAGTTGGGCGTGCTATGGGCTCATTGGGAATACTGGGATCACACAGTCGAGTCTCATCCACTTCACGGATGAGTCATTGAGGGTGTTGCTCAAATCTTCTGACCAACACCGCAGGTGTCTGTATCTCTCTGGCCTGTGACGCCAGGATATGTTATGATAGTAAGCGTAGAGTACAGCACTGTCACGCAGTCTCAATCCTTGATGGAACTCTATGGCGTCATGATTTCATTCTCTCGACATCATCATTATCGCATTGTAAAAACTGTTTCACCTTTTGTGGTCATTAAAACGGCGTAGAAAATGGGACGAAAAAACAAAATACGCCACGGCTTAACCCCCAACAGCTCAGGCAGATGCTTCCAGTTTTTGATGAAATTTCCCCGAGTCTTGTACCACCTGCTATGCCATGAGCCAGACATTATTGAAATGAATGAAAAGCAAAATTAGACGGTGTATCAGATACACACACAGGTGGCCGAGCGATGAAGACTGTAAAACGACAATAGTGAGAATCTGGATGGTAAAAGTATCATGTGAGCCATACTGAATTTCAATTTTCAATTTCTAATTTCTCACGACGACGTCTCCGCGCTCAGAATGAATTCCATAATTATGCAGGTGCATGTGACGGGAAAGGATCCAGAATGATCGCGGCACAAGCCATAAGCTGGACATAAACCCATGAGCTGGCCAGGTCCTGAGGCCCTATCTAGATAGTTCCATAACCCTGGGGCCGTAGGGAGTGAGGTGGCAAAGACCTCAACTTTTCCCGGGGCCAGCACCACGAGGGCGGCGCCCGTCCCCTCTTGAAGTCTCTGTGGAAGTCTCAACGTGTTAAAGGTTCGAACTGTATCTTTCAATATATGACACCATTTGACAGAAAAGATCTGGCGATGTCGGACTATTCCAACATCTTCACACTGTGTTCTTTGATTTGATTTATACATAAGATTCAGCGCTTACTGTTATCATTGTTAGTAGTAGTACTAGTTAGTAGTAGTACTAGTTAGTAGTAGTACTAGTAGTAGTAGTAGTTGTTGTAGTATTAGTAGTTGTAGTATTAGCAGTTTGTAGTAGTAGTAGTTGTAGTATTAGGAGTTGTAGTATAGAGTTGTAGTTAGTAGTAGTGTATAGTAGTAGTTGTGTAGTAGTTGTTAGTATTAGTAGTTAGTAGTAGTTTGTAGTAGTAGTAGTTGTAGTAGTAGTAGTGTTGTTGTTGTCCTCGTCATTATTTTTCTTTAATTTTCATTCTTCTTCTATTTATTATTCTCATCATCATCTTATTGTTATAATGATTATGATTATAATGATGATTATTATTATCATTATTATTTATTATTACTATTTATTATTATTATATTATATATTATATTATTATTATTTATTATTATTATTATTATTATTATTATTAGTATTATTATTTATTTTATTATTATTATATTATTATTTTATTATTATTATATTATTATTATTATATTATCATTATTATTATTATTATTAAATACTATTATCAGCGTCATCATCATCAACAACATCCTCCTCCTCTTCCTCTTCTGCTGCTGCTTCTTCGTCATCATTATCTGCATTAATCAATTGTGTACATTTATAGTTCTCAATATATGTTGACGATAGTCTTTAAATTTCAGTATTTACAAAGGAAAAACATATCCACAAATACCCACATGATATGAATTCGTTCATGGAAGAAAGGACTACCTCCGCATACACTATCAATCAAAACATCAAACCGACCATTTCCAAAGACAGACAGGCAAAAGACCATGATAATTTTTCATATAAACTTATTATCCAAGATAAGCGAGTGATAATATTTATATGATCAAGCATGTGTGCCAGTCAAAATGAGTGAATAAACTAATTAATTGAAAAACTATGTACAATACGAGGATGTCATCCTCCATGAAACTGAAGTCCATAAGCACACACACACACACACACACACACACACACACACACACACACACACACACACACACACACACACACACACACACACACACACACCCACACACACACACATACAAACACACACACACACACACACACATACACACACGCGCGCTCAGAAAGAAAGAGAGAGAGAGAGAGAAGCGCGTACACACGCGCGCACACACGCGCACACGCACACACACACACACACACACATACACACACACACACACTCGCACACTCGCACACACACTCGCACACACGCGTTTGTCTAATATCACTAGTGTGAAAAGACAGATGAAAGAAACACACACACACACACAAACACACACACACACACACACACACACACACACACACACACACACACACACACACACACACACACACACACACACACTCTCACTCACTCACTCACTCACTCACTCGAGAGAGAGAGAGCCAGACAGAGAGACAGATAGAGATAGAGCCAGACAGACAGAGACACCGTAAGAGAGAGAGAGTCACACACACACACACACACACACACACACACACACACACACACACACACACACACACACACACACACACACACACACACACACACACATTTTTTTTTCAAACCACACGTAGGCAAATATAAGCAGAGCATGTCAGTTCATGCAAACAATAAACTACTACCCAACTGATACACTGTCACGCACCATTCAATGCATTTCAAGCAGACAACAAATCCTTATCACAAATTAGCAAAACTGCACACCGCCCTTCAGAGAATGCTAACACGAAGCTACGACCCCAATGATACACTGGCACACATCAGCTAATGTACCTCACGCAAAAGAATCTTCGTTTTTATCACACAAAGGCAAAACATGTCAGTCTTGATGGAGGCAGACACAAGAAGATCATTCATAAGGAAAATTAGGAAAAGACAGGCAACATTTATAGGCCATTTTATGAGGAAAGGAGAATTAGAGCACCTGGTCACAATGGGAAAGCTGGAGGGAAAGAGAGCACCAGGTAGACCCAGGGAGAAGATATTAGATGGACCTGCAGAGTGGCTGAAGACAAAGAGGATGGAAGAGATGCTTGAGGCAACAAGCGATAGAGACAGATGGAAGGCCATGATCGCCAACGCCATGTGGCAAGGCACTTGATGATGATGATGATAAGCAAAACAAAACAAGAACCCTTCAATGCACACAAACACGAAACCACCAGCCAACCGATACACTGATACGCTCACACCCATCGTCTAATGCGTTTTGGGTGTAGTATATCACGTTTAGAGCCGCAGAGGAACTTCACAGTGAGAACCACTTCACAGCGTTATCGGCAAGTCATGATCTTCGTTTTGAACTTCCAAAGAAGAAGCGGGCCACAGGCGGGACGAACACCAGTTGAAACATATATGTGGCCTCCTACCACCAATTCAGTCTTAACTCGCAGTCAGTCGAACAGCACTAGGAGCTGAAAAGGTGACTGAGGGTCTATCTGGGATATTTTGACTTTTTCTCAAAACTGATTTCTGTGGACTGTAATCTATCCCCAACAGAATTCTTTTTCTTGAAAAAATATCATTAATCAATTTAAAATGGTATTTTAATGCACTGATCACAGCAGAAAAAAACCGCAATTTCTTACCAAAAAGTACCTATTTTTGTCTTTTTATTGCGAACCTTAACCTGTACATCTAAGATACGGGATGATGTCTTTGAGCCCCCGTCTCATTGGGCCCCCGTCTCATTGGGTCCCCGTGTCTTTGAGCCCCCGTCTCGTTGGCCCCCATCTCTTTGGGTCCCCGTGTCTTTGAGCCCCCGTCTCTTTGGGCCCCCGTCTCATTGGGCCCCCGTCTCTTTGGGCCCCCGTCTCATTGGGCCCCCGTCTCTTTGGGCCCCCGTCTCATTGGGCCCCCGTCTCTTGGGCCCCCGTCTCATTGGGCCCCCGTCTCTTTGGGCCCCCGTCTCTTTGGGCCCCCGTCTCATTGGGCCCCCGTCTCTTTGGGCCCCCGTCTCATTGGGCCCCCGTCTCTTTGGGCCCCCGTCTCTTTGGGCCCCCGTCTCATTGGGCCCCCATCTCTTTGGGCCCCCGTCTCATTGGGCCCCCGTCTCTTTGGGCCCCCGTCTCATTGGGCCCCCGTCTCATTGGGCCCCCGTCTCTTTGGGTCCCCGTCTCACGATCACGTGCCAAAGTCCCAAGTAAATCTATTCTTAGAGCATAGGCTAGATCCCCGATCGCGCACGAGTACCAGCGCCCAGACTGCCTTCTTGAAACGGTTGTAGAGGCCCAAAATGTCGCACCGTCCCAAAATGTCGCAACGTCCCAAAATGTCGCAGAGGCCTAAAATGTCGCACTAACCCAAAATGTCGCAACGACGTTTTGGATCGGGGATAAAGGCCCAAAACGTCGCACCAGCTCCAGATGTCATTCTGGACCAGTTTTACCGCTGTCTAGTGTAGTAGGACTTCACGTGAATAATTTATGATGTTATGTACAGTGGTCATTGTCACTTTTCAGTTTCAATTTGGTTTATTTCACTGGTTTACTGCTAAGTAGTGCATAGAGAGACAAAGACAGAGACAAGCATATACATTATCACGACATTTTAGGTCTCTATTCCCGATCCCCGATCGTTGTTGCGACAATTTGGGCCGGTGCGACATTTTGGGCCTCTACGTAGAGCAAGCCCAAAATGTCGCACCTGCCCAAAATGTCGCACTAACTTGAAAACAAAAATGAAAACATCGGCTAGCAATTTCCTCTGAGCGCTGTTCCACACATTTTTGATCACATACATTCACAGACTATACGGTAGCCTGGAATACGCAACTGTGGTCCGGTGGACATTTTGAGACACTGCGACATTTTGGGCCTCCGTTACAAGGCCGAAAATGTCGCACCGGGCCGGTCCAAAATGTATTGATGTATATGCCCGACCAGTGGTCAGTTAGGTCTATTTCACTGTTTGACAGCTAAATAGGCCAAAATGATCAATGCATACATACATACATACATACATACATACATACATACATACATACATACATACATACATACATACATATACACATACATACATCTACATTCATACATACTGACAGACTGACGGGCTCGTTTCAAGCTCACACGCAAAACGCACATTGTTTATGGAGTTTTACCTATACTCAAAACTCTAACTATATGGTAGCTGGAATGCACAAATGTGGTCATTTTGAGTTGGTGCGACATTTTGGGTCGATGCGACATTATGGGCCTCTACTAAACATAATAAGTTTTAATAAAATTGCCTAGCAGTTTTCTCTGGGTGCTATTCCATACATTTTTAATAATCAAACACACAACACAACACCCCACACACACACACACACACACACACACACACACACACACACCACACACACACACACACACACACACACACACACACACACACACACACACACACACACATTTGCAGCAGCAGGGAACATAATTATCTTGTTTATTATGCTGGGGGCCCAAAGAGACGGGGGCCCAATGACACGTTTTCTTTATTACTACAGAAAAGTGTGGGGGCCCAATGAGACGGGGGCCCAATGAGACGGGGACCCAATGATACGGGGGCTCAAAGAGATGGGGGCTCAAAGGGACGGGGGCCCAAAGAGACGGGGGCCCAATGACACGTTTTCTTATTACTACAGAAAAGTGTGGGGGCCCAATGAGACGGGGGCCCAATGAGACGGGGGCCCAATGAGACGGGGACCCAATGAGACGGGGGCCCAAAGGGGAAACCCCTAAGATACTGACAGAAAGCTCTTTGGTGCACCTTTCAGATAATGACAGCTAAAATTACAAACAAACCGGGTCAAAGCCACCAAATAAAGAAATTTAAGCAAAATGTGTAGGAGAATACATAAAAACTTTAGAGGCTGTTTTTTTTTCAAAATGGCCGTCATACAACCTAATGACTTTAAACATACATACCTTCTACATTTTTTTTAGTACAAGCTTTATTCAGGTACGAAAATAATCAGCAGAATGTACACTTTCCAGTGACATGTATATCTCAAAATACCCAAAATGCTAGTTAAGACTGACTTGGTGGTGGGGGATCATATATATATAATCATGCACGATAGTTGGTTAGTTTTGTTTAACCCTTAGAATCCCGCACCCTATCCACCAACTGCAAAAACTTAACCCTTTGACTCCCTCACCGCATCCACCAGCTTCCTGCGATAAGTTGGTGGATAGGGTGAGGGAGTCAAAGGGTTAAGTTTTTGCTTTGACAGCATGGCTGACAATGCAGGATGCTGATGGAGAGGGTGCAGGAGTCGAAGGTTAAAGCCCAGCCGACTGTGCAGAGCCATATCAGGGCTGCAACAATCTCAAAACGTACACAACACTTTATTGGGATAAAAAAAAATTGAAAACAAAATTAAACGTACATGTCAATGCATTTGTGCATATAATCTAAGATAATGCCCCTGACCATTTTATGAGGAAAGGGGAATTGGAGCACCTGGTCACAACAGAAAAGCTGGAGGGAAAGAGAGCACCAGGTAGATCCAGGGAAAAAATATTGGATGGATTTGCAGGGTGGCTGAGGACAGAGAGGGTGGAAGATGTGCTTGCGACAACAAGGGATAGATACATATGGAGGGCCATGATCGCCAACGCCATGTGGCAAGGCACTTGATGATGATGATGAATGCCCCTGGCGTTGACCACTCCGTCCAATTTATCACCAGGAAATGTAAAAAAATGCAAACCTGAATACAAATTTAAACACAATTAAGGAAACTAAAACGTACATAAAGGTGGGCCTAAGTTACCTAAAACTGCTTCTGGACATCATCTTTCCTCAAAGCCAAAACTGTACTTAAGGGGGCAGACCTCCCAGACCTACCCTGATGTATACATCAGAATAATATGTTCAAAAGTTTTCATCTGATTTCCTTGATATTTGGCACACATATAGCAGGGACAGGTACCTGTAG
>JAPXFY010000022.1:40162084-40167084 GCA_030674185.1 Monoplex corrugatus
TGTACAGGTTACGGTTCATAATAAGAGACAAAAATAGGTACTTTTGGTAGGAAATTGCATCCTTTCTGCTGCGATCAATAGATTAAAACACCATTTTAAATTGATTAATAATATTTTTTCAAGAAAAAAAATTTCTGTGGGGGATAGATTACAGTCTACAGAAATCAATTTTGAGAAAAAGTCAAAACACCCAAGATAGACTCTCAGTCACCTTTTCAGCTCCTAGTGCTGTTTGACTGACTGCGAATTATGATTGATTTCGTGGTGGGAGGTCACATATAGACAATTGGACCAGCAAGGCAGAAAATGAAAGGAAAAGATGACAGATAGCAAAGGAACCAGGCAGAAACACAGAGAGTGACAAAAAAGAGGAAATTTCTAGCACAGAATTCCCAGGTGGTAAATACTATTTATACTGAAAGAGCCTCCCACATCCCCACAGGGGACGGGAACAATTCAATCAAGTGACAGAACAATTATATCACGCAATGGAACGATCGATATGAAACGTATCAAGTAACAAATAACAAAGCACCATATGTATATCTACAATACAAAGAGCGGCCGGCGCACTTGGCAGAGCTAGAGCCATAGACTCGGAATCTGCTCAGTCTCGAGTTCGATTCCCGCCCTGTATCGTTTGTTTTGTTTGGATGTTTCTTTGTTGCCCTACTGTTTTGTTTTGTTTTGTTTTGTTTTGTTTTGTTTTGTTTTGTTTTGTTTTGTTTTGTTTTGTTTTGTTTTGTTTTGTTTTGTTTGTTTTGTTTTGTTTTTTTTGTTTTGTATTGTATTGTATTGTATTGTATTGTATTGTTTGTATTGTTTTGTTTTGTTTTGTTTGTTTTGTTTTGTTTTGTTTTGTTTTGTTTTCACGTTTGCTGATTTTCGATGAGTCAAAAATTGTATATGCTTTGGGATGGTGCTGTTTACTGAGAGATGAGAAGGCCGTTTGTTTGTTTGTTTGTTTGTTTGTTTGTTTGTTTGTTGCTTGCTTGCTTACTTACTTACTTGTTTGCTTGCTTGCGTGCGTGCTTGTTTGCGTGTTTGCTTGCTTGCTTGCTTGCTTGCTTGCGTGCCTGCGTGCCTGCGTGCCTGCGTGCGTGTTTGCTTGCATATTCCTTTGTGTATGTATCTACGAGAAAAAAAAAAAGAAATATGCTAGCAAAGTCTTGTTGGTTGGTTTTTCTAAAAGTGTGAAATATCTTAAAAGTAACATGTTTAAAACACAAGCACACCCACAAAAATATCTAGAGACAGAGACAGAGACAGACAGACAGAAACACAGCGAGAGTGATAGACAGAAATAAAAACAGAGACAGAGAAAGAAACACAGAGAGGCAGACAGGCAGATAGACAGAAAACAAAGAGAGACAGAGAATGAGAGAGAGAAACAGAGAGAGAGAGAGAGACAGAGAGAAATTTGAAACAAAACAAAAATTACTAAAAAAAAAAAAGCATTATTAAGTCCCAATGGCTTTTGTTTTATACTTAATCCTTGCTATTCTATACAGACACGCAAATACACACTAGTAACACAAACACATTTATACAAACGTGCGCGCGCGCGCGCACACACACACACACACATACACACACACACACTACACACACACAAACACACACACATACACACGCACACACACACAAACGCACACACAAAACACACACACACAAGCACACACAAATACACACATACACACACACAAACACACATAGACACACACAAACACACACACACAAACACACACACGCACACTCACACACACAACACACATACATACGTTTCTTACACACACGCACGCACACACGCACACAAACACACACACACACACACACAAAACACACACACACAAACACACACACACAAACACACACAAACACACACACAAACACACACAAACACACAAAAACAACACACAACACACAAACAAAACACAACACACACACACAAACGCACACACAAACACACACACACACTCACACACAAACACACACACACACAAACACACAAACACATATATAAACACACACACACACAGACACACGCCGCGCGCGCGCGCGCGCAACACAACACAACACACCATACCATACCACATCACTTAAGCAAACACGCAAACCGCACGCTTGCGCGTGTGCACACACACACACACACACACAAACACACACAAACAAACAAGCAAGGAAGGAAAAATACTGAAAGCAATTAGCAGGAAAGCAACACACGCACACAGGCGAGCGCATGCACGCACGTGTGTGCACTCACTCGCACACACACACACGTTCTCTCTCTCTCTCTCTCTCTCTCTCTCTGTTCTCTCTCTCTTCTCTCTCTCTCTCTCTCTCTCACACACACACACACAACACAACACAACACACGGACACACACACACACACACACACATAGTGTGTGTGTGTGTGTGAGAGAGAGAGAGAGAGAGAGGAGAGAGAGAGAGAGAGAGAGAGAAAGAGAGATTCAGACTGATACACACACACACACACACACACACACACACACACACACACACACACACACACAACACACAACAACAACAACACAGCACACACACAACACACACACACACACACACACACACACACACACACACACACAGTGAGAGAGAGAGAGAGAGAGAGATTCAGACTGATAAACACACACACACACACACACACACACACACACACACACACACACACACACACACACACAACACACACACAGAGTGTGAGAGAGAGAGAGATTCAGACTGATAAACACACACACACACACACACACACACACACACACACACACACACACACACACACACAACACACACACACTACATTTGCACGAACGCTCGCACGTTCGCTCGTCTCAGTACAAACACATGCACACTCTTTCTGTCATATAAATTTCGTCGTCGGATAATTAAATATTGTTAAAGCTAACTCTATTAAAAATACATCTGTAAAATGAGAAATAAACGATTTTCTTGTGTGTGTGTCAAAAATGTAATCATTCTAACTCGGTAGAAAAAGAGATGACTTTCGAATGAACCAACTATGTTGATTTTATCCACAGTGAAGCGTCAATCATGTAAATGTGTGTGGTGTGTTGTGTGTGTGTGTGTGTGTGTGTGTGTGTGTGTGTGTGTGTGTGTGTGTGTGTGTGTGTGTGTGTGTGGGTGTGGTGTGTGTGTGTGTGTGTGTGTGTGTGTGTGTGTGTGTGTGTGTGTGTGTGTGTGTGTTGTTTGTGTGTGTGTGTGTTATGTCGTTATGCTGTGTTTCTGTATCTGAATGTCTGCGTGTTTCTCTCTGTGTGGTGGTGGTTTCGATTTAATGTCTATTCACTAAAGTGATTTTAGACAACAACAACAAACAAAATCCAAAATAAAAGGGGGGGGGGATACAGGAGGAGTGAAGAGGGTATATGAAAATTATCAATTTTGATCTTAAAAAAGAAAATGATCCAGAAAACAATTATTTTTGAGGAGGGGAAGTAAAGCTAACAAATAATGTTATCACAATTAAAGATTTAAACAAACAATCTAATAAACAAAATTAATAAACATCTAGAATAAATGAATAAAAGTCAAAACTAAGAATCGACTAACCACAACAGTGAACATGTGAAATAACATTTTAAAGGTAATTCGCTTTAGGACTTTTTGACAGGCTAACAAAAAATTCATATATTAATGATGGTGAGGCAAATATGTCAGAAATTCTCTCTCTGTGTTGTTGTTGTGTGTGTGTGTGTATATATATTGTGGTGTGTGTGTGTGTGTGTGTGTGTGTGTGTATGTGTGTGTGTGTGTGTGTGTGTGTATGTGTTATGTGTGAGTGTTTTTGCGGTTTCTCTCTCTGTGTTTGTATGTGTGTGTGTGTGTGTGTGTGTGTGTGTTGTGTGTGTGTGGTGTTGTGTGTGTGTTTATGTGTGAGTGTTTATGCGTTTTCTCTCCTGTGTTTGTATGGTGTGTGCGCTTGTCTGCGTTCGATTGTCGTACGCCATGGTATGATGACCATTTGGATCTCTCCATCACGTGGCGTCAGTGGCGACAGTGCACGTGGCGTCAGGAACTGAAACTGAGACTATTATGCCGTGTGTCTGTCCGTGTCTGTGTGTGGCGGTATGTATATCTATACATTATTGTTATATAGCATCCCATGCTGGTGAGTATATGATTACCTATTATCGTTCGACAGCCAGTGGTTTAACATTCCTATGACACGACATCAAGTCAACAACAAAGCCAGAACAAGACTGAGGCAGCTGAGATGTGGTTTCTAAGAAAAATGTTGAGAGTTCCATGGACAGCAAAGAAAACAAACGAGACGTCTTGATGGAGGCAGACACAAGAAGATTATTCATAAGGAAGATTATGAAAAGACAGGCAACATACATAGGCCATTTATGAGGAAAGGGGAATTGGAGCACCTGGTCACAACGGGAAAGCTGGAGGGAAAGAGAGTACCAGGTAGACCCAGGGAGAAGATACTAGACGGACTTGCAAAGTGGCTGAAGGCAAAGAGGGTGAAAGAGATGCTTGAGGCAACAAGAGATAGAAACAGATGGAAGTCCATGATCGCCAACGCCATGCGGCAAGGCACCTGATGATGATGATGATGATGATGATGAAGATGACATGACGGTCCCAACGCATGGACATGAGATTCCCTATTCATCATTCCGACCATACACACCAAATATGCCATGCTACGATACAAAGTACAGTGGAGCAATTTCCTCACAATGCAACAGGGATCTGACATAACAGAACATGTAAGTCAAATGATGGAACTTCGACACAAAATGGATCAATGAACGAACACTAAAGCAGACAGTGGTATCCCATACAGACGAAGTGAGTGAGTACACCCAATCATCATCATCATTCATCATCATCATCATCATCATCAGATCATCATATCATCATCATCATCATCATCAATCATCATCAGGTGCTTGCGCATGGCTTGGCGACATGGACTTCCATCTGTCTCTGTCTCTGTCTCTTGTT
>JAPXFY010000022.1:40172084-40182084 GCA_030674185.1 Monoplex corrugatus
CACACACTCATACACACACACTCACACACACACACACACACTCACACGACACACACACCACACGCACACCGCACGCACGCACGCACGACACACACACACACGCACACACACATACACCACACATCACACCACACACACGCCACCATACACACACACACGCACCTACACACACACACGCACACACGCACGCACGCACACACACTGTGTTTGTCACTACCTCTTTCTGTTTTACTTGCACTCTTAGTTTCTTTGTCTTACTTTGTTTCTCACTGTTTTCCTCTCTCACTCTCTATGTCGCTGTCTCCCTCCCTGTTTCTCTTTCTCACTCTCTCTTTCTTTCTTTTTCTTCCTCTTTTTTTTTCTGTCTCACTCATTCTCCGTTTCTCGCTCTCTGTTTCTCTGTGTTGCTCTCAGTTTCTTTGTGTTGCTCTCCGTTTCTCTGTCTCACACTCTGTTTGACTGTCTCTGTTTCACTGTATCTGTCTCTGAGTCTTTGTCCTTCTCTGTCTCACCCTCTCTGTCTCACTCTCACTATCTCTGTCTAATCACTCTCGGTTTGTCTAACTCTCCCTTTCTCTAAATCCAAAACAATGTGTGACTGCCCGCGTTCAAGCAAACAGGAACCAGAAAAAACACGAAAGAAGAATACGAACGCGTATTTAATACAACAAGACAAGACAGGCGCAAATTTTCGGCCAACTGGCCTTTGTCAAGCGTAAGATTACAAACAAACAAACACCAGATACAAAAATTAAGAGAAAAAGACTGAGAAAAGGAATGATGTTTGTTTATTTGTAATCTTGTTTGTTTGTAATCTGGTGTTTGTTTGTATCTGGTGTTTGTTTGTAATCTGGTGTTTGTTTGCATCTGGTGTTTGTTTGTAATCTGGTGTTTGTTTGTAATCTTGTTTGTAATCTTGTTTGTTTGTAATTTGGTGTTTGTTTGTATCTGGTGTTTGTTTGTTTATATCTGGTGTTTGTTGTAATCTGGTGTTTGTTTGTAATCTGGTGTTTGTTTGTAATCTGGTGTTTGTAATCTGGTGTTTGTTTGTAATCTGGTGTTTGTTTGTAATCTGGTGTTTGATTGTAATCTGGTGTTTGTTTGTAATCTGGTGTTTGTTTGTAATCTGGTGTTTGTTTGTAATCTGGTGTTTGTTTGTAATCTGGTGTTTGTTTGTAATGTGGTGTTTGTTTGTAATCTGGTGTTTGTAATCTGGTGTTTGTTTGTAATCTAGTGTTTGTTTGTAATCTGGTGTTTGGTTGTAATCTTGTTTGTTTGTAATCTGGTGTTTGTTTGTAATGTGGTGTTTGTTTGTAATCTAGTGTTTGAGGTTGTGTTTGTAATCTGGTGTTTGTTGTAATCTGGGGTTTGTTTGTAATCTGGTGTTTGTTTGTAATCTGGTGTTTGTAATTGGGGTTTGTTAATCTGGTGTTTGTTGTAATCTGGTGTTTGGTTGTAATCTGGTGTTTGTTTGTAATCTGGTGTTTGTTGTAATCTGGTGTTTGGTTGTAAAATCTGGTGTTTGTTTGTAATCTGGTGTTTGTTTGTAATCTGGTGTTGTAATCGGTTTGTAATCTGGTTGTAATCTTGTGTTGTAATCTGGTGTTTGTTTGTAATCTGGTGTTTGTTTGTAATCTGGTGTTTGTAATCTTGTTTGTTTGTAATCTGTGTGTTTGTAATCTGGTGTTTGTTGTAATCGTGTGTTTGTTTTGTAATCTGGTGTTTGTTTGTAATCTGGTGTTTGGTTGTAATCTGGTGTTTGTTTGTAATCTGGTGTTTGTTTGTAATCTAGTGTTTGTTTGTAATCTGGTGTTTGTAATCTTGATTGTTTGTAATCTGGTGTTTGTTGTAATCTGGTGTTTGTTTGTAATCTGGTGTTTGTTTGTAATCTGGTGTTTGTTTGTAATCTTGTTTGTTTGTAATCTGGTGTTTGTAATCTTGATTGTTTGTAATCTGGTGTTTGTTGTAATCTGGTGTTTGTTTGTAATCTGGTGTTTGTTTGTAATCTGGTGTTTGTTTGTAATCTGGTGTTTGGTTGTAATCTGGTGTTTGGTTGTAATCTGGTGTTTGGTTGTAATCTGGTGTTTGTTTGTAATCTGGTGTTTGTTTGTAATCTGGTGTTTGTTTGTAATCTGGTGTTTGTTTGTAATCTGGTGTTTGTTTGTAATCTGGTGTTTGTTTGTAATCTGGTGTTTGTTTGTAATGTGGTGTTTGTAATCTAGTGTTTGTAATCTGGTGTTTGTTTGTAATCTGGTGTTTTTTGTAATCTGGTGTTTGTAATCTAGTGTTTGTAATCTGGTGTTTGTCATCTTGATTGTTTGTAATCTGGTGTTTGTTTGTAATCTGGTGTTTGTTTGTAATCTGGTGTTTGTTGCAATCTGGTGTTTGTTTGTAATCTGGTGTTTGTTTGTAATCTGGTGTTTGTTTGTAATCTGGTGTTTGTTTGTAATCTGGTGTTTGTTTGTAATCTGGTGTTTGTTTGTAATCTGGTATGTGTTTGTAATCTGGTGTTTGTAATCTTGTGTTTGTAATCTGGTGTTTGTCATCTTGTTTGTTTGTAATCTGGTGTTTGTAATCTTGTTTGTTTGTAATCTGGTGTTTGTTTATAATCTTGTTTGTTTGTAATCTGGTGTTTGTAATCTTGTTTGTTTGTAATCTGGTGTTTGTAATCTTGTTTGTTTATAATCTTGTTTGTTTGTAATCTGGTGTTTGTTTGTAACCTGGTGTTTGTTTGTAACCTGGTATTTGTTTGTAATGTGGTGTTTGTTTGTAATCTGGTGTTTGTAATGTGGTGTTTGTAATCTGGTGTTTGTTTGTAATCTTGTTTGTTTGTAATCTGGTGTTTGTTTGTAATCTTGTTTGTTTGTAACCTGGTGTTTGTTTGTAATCTTGTTTGTTTGTAACCTGGTGTTTGTTTGTAAGGGTGTTTTGTTTGTAATGTGGTGTTTGTTTGTAATCTGGTGTTTGTTTGTAATCTGGTGTTTGTTTGTAATCTGGTGTTTGTTTGTAATCTGGTGTTTGTTTGTAATCTGGTGTTTGTTTGTAATCTGGTATTTGTTGGTAATCTTGTTTGTTTGTAATCTGGTGTTTGTTTGTAATCTTGTTTTGTTTGTAACCTGGTATTTGTTTGTAATGTGGTGTTTGTTTGTAATCTGGTGTTTGTAATGTGGTGTTTGTAATCTGGTGTTTGTTTGTAATCTTGTTTGTTTGTAATCTGGTGCTTGTTTGTAATCTTGTTTGTTTGTAACCTGGTGTTTGTTTGTAATCTTGTTTGTTTGTAACCTGGTGTTTGTTTGTAATGTGGTGTTTGTTTGTAATGTGGTGTTTGTTTGTAATCTGGTGTTTGTTTGTAATCTGGTGTTTGTTTGTAATCTGGTGTTTGTTGGTAATCTTGTGTTTGTTTGTAATCTGGTGTTTGTTTGTAATCTGGTGTTTGTTTGTAATCTGGTATTTGTTGGTAATCTTGTTTGTTTGTAATCTGGTGTTTGTTTGTAATCTTGTTTGTTTGTAACCTGGTATTTGTTTGTAATGTGGTGTTTGTTTGTAATCTGGTGTTTGTAATGTGGTGTTTGTAATCTGGTGTTTGTTTGTAATCTTGTTTGTTTGTAATCTGGTGTTTGTTTGTAATCTTGTTTGTTTGTAACCTGGTGTTTGTTTGTAATCTTGTTTGTTTGTAACCTGGTGTTTGTTTGTAATGTGGTGTTTGTTTGTAATGTGGTGTTTGTTTGTAATGTGGTGTTTGTTTGTAATCTGGTGTTTGTTTGTAATCTGGTGTTTGTTGGTAATCTTGTGTTTGTTTGTAATCTGGTGTTTGTTTGTAATCTGGTGTTTGTAATCTGGTGTTTGTTTGTAATCTGGTGTTTGTTTGTAATCTGATGTTTGTTTGTAATCTGGTGTTTGTTTGTAATCTGGTGTTTGTTTGTGATCTGGTGTTTGTTTGTAATCTGGTGTTTGTTTGTAATCTGGTGTTTGTTTGTAATCTGGTGTTTGTTTGTAATCTGGTGTTTGTTTGTAATCTGGTGTTTGTTTGTAATCTGGTGTTTGTTTGTAATCTGGTGTTTGTTTGTAATCTGATGTTTGTTTGTAATCTGGTGTTTGTTTGTAATCTGGTGTTTGTTTGTAATCTTACGCTTGACAAAAGCCAGTTGGCCGAAAATTTGCCCTGTCTTGTCTTTTTGTATGAAATACGCGTTCTGATTCTTCTTTCGTGTGTTTTTTTTTTTCTCCATTTCTCTGTTTCACACACTGTATTCCACTGTCTCCGCTTCACTGTCTCACTGTTTCCCTGTCTCACTCTCTGTTTCTCTGTCTCGGTCTCTGTTTCTCTGTTTCACTCTCTGTCTTACTCTCTGTCTCTGCGTCATTCTGTTTCTTTGTCTCACTTTGTCTTATTCTCCGCTTCTCATGCACACACATAAATGTTCACGAATATAGTCTGACCTGAATACCAACTAACAAGCGTAGGCAACAACAGGGAAAGAGAAAGAGAGGGAGGGGAGAGGGGAGGGGAGAGAAAGAAAGCGAGAGAGATAGAGAGAGATACAGAGAGAGAGAGAGACAGAGAGGAGAGAGAGACAGAGACAGAGAGAGAGAGAGAGGCAGAGAAACAGAGACAGAGGAGAGACAGAGAGATACAGAGAGAGATGCGCCGACACGTTCGGCTGTGTTATCAGAATTAACAGCTGGAAACTAATTTTTCACGCTGGGGAGAAAGAGAGAGAGGGGAGAGAGAGAAGGAGAGAAAGAAAGAGAGGGGAGAGAGAGAAGGAGAGAAAGAGAGAGAGGGGAGAGAGAGAAGGAGAGAAAGAGAGAAGAGGGGAGAGAGAGAGAGAGAGAGAGAGAGAGAGAGAGAGAGAGAGAGAGAGAGAGACGGAGAGAGAGAGTGACAAACAGCCAGACAGCCAGACAAGGGATACCAATGCGAAATACGGGATACAAATTGTTTTGGTGTGGTAGGCCAGAGTGGCTTCGCTGTAGAGGAAGCAATTCGCGGAAACAACAATCGTAAACTGACCGAATTCCAGTACCACATCAACAGTATGAACACAGACAAGATACAACCACTGAAAATGTTTATTCAGCCACTTAATGTGTTCACAAACACCATGCATCATGATGTGGGGTGTGCTCATTATCACCAAAGAGAATATTGCCTACTTACTCTCTTTGTTATCACCAGCAGCCTTATTCCGGAGGACCTTGGTGGTTTTCCATCTCATCAGCACTACTGTTTTAGAACTGCCTCTTGGACCAATCGCCGTGGTGTAGTGGTTAATGCAACGGACTATCGACTGGAAGGTTGTGGGTTCGAATCCCCATCAGTACCTTCAAAAATCATTGTGGGGTTTTTCGACTCTAACCGGCTCCTACCCAGAGTTGGGCGTGCTATGGGCTCATTGGGAAGACTGGAACCACACAGTCGAGTCTCATCCACTTCGCGGATGCGTCATTGAGGGTGTTGCTCAAATCTTCTGACCAGCACAGCAGGTGTATTTATCTCTCGGGCCTGGTTGACGCCAGGATATATTATGATAGTAAGCGTAGAGTACAACCCTGTCACGCAGTCTCAATCCTAGATGGAACTCCATAGCATCATGATTATCATCCACATCGACATCATCATCATCGCATAATAAAAACTGTTTCAGCTTCTGTGGCCATTAAAGTGGCGTAGAAAATGGAACGAAAAACAAAAAAGGTGAGCACAAAGGTAACCTCCATGAGTGCAATGATCCTAAAAAAAATGTTTTTTTAAATAAATGAAAAGAACTGCCTCTTGTCTTTCTTAGCATGACTGGAACTAGAGATTCATCCATCTTCCGAGTTAAACTTTGAATGCACGCAATTCTGTCTGCGCAACTAACATAGAAGTGTCTTATCAGCAGACTGTTGAGATGTTTCAACATCATTGATTCCCCCGTGGGGACGCTGGGGGGGGGGGGGGAGGCTCTTTCTGTATAAATAGTATCCCCACCTTCTGGAAATTCTGTGCCAAAAATGTCTTCTTTTCGGTCACACTCTTTGTTTCTGTCTTATTCCTTTGCTTTCTGTCATTTCTTTCAATCAGTTTCTGCCTTGCTGGTCCATTCACTTACTTGTGTTCAGTAAAGTCTTACGTACTTACTTTCTCTTAAGACTGATAATTGGTAACATGTATTAAGTGCATTTTTGGCTCTAGGGATATGAATTACGCGGAAGCAATTTTAGGTAATTTAGACCCGTTTTTATGTATGTTTTTTGTGTCCTTAATTGTGTTTAAATTTATATTCGGGTGTGATTTTAATACTCCGTGTGACAATTTGGACGGAATGATCGACGCCAGAGCAGCTTCTTAGATTATGTGCGCGCGAAAGCATTGACATGATATATGTGTTTTATTTTCCTTTCCTTTCACGTCCGTTGAAGTATTGTGCATGTTGTGAAACGGTTATAGCCCTGATGTGGCTCTATGTGGCCGGCTAGGCTTAAAACAAAAATAATGATAATAATAACAAAAACATCACTGACAGCCCTATCCTCGATTTATACCAGTGTTTGCCCTACCACAAACGACATCAGTTACGTCCCCCTCCTCCATACTCTTCTTCACTGACAGTGGCAGTCAATCTTCCACCCAAGTCATTGTTTACATAAACACTGACCTCAGGTCCACGTGCCACTGTCTGTCTACCTGTGTCGCTATCAATATAACACACACTGACACTCAACAGGTCCGACTCAGGTGTCATCATCAAAGGCGAACCGCGCAGGAAGTGGATTTGTCGTCGCGGAAAACGTCCGTTTGACAAATTTTGTAAGCATCTGTAAGACATTATCGACTGGGTGGTGTGGTTAGACTGGGTGGGGTGGTTTAGACTGGGTGAGGTGGTTAGACTGGGTGGTGTGGTTAGACTGGGTGGTGTGGTTAGACTGGGTGGTGTGGTTAGACTGGGTGGTGTGGTTAGACTGGGTGGTGTGGTTAGACTGGGTAGGGTGGTTAGACTGGGTGGTAGTTTGGGTGTTAGACTGGGTGGTGTGGTTAGACTGGGTGGTGTGATTAGACTGGGTGGTGTGGTTAGACTGGGTGGTGTGGTTAGACTGGGTGGTGTGGTTAGACTGGGTGGTGTGATTAGACTGGTGTGGTGGTTAGACTGGTGGGTGGTTAGACTGGGTGGGGGGGTTAGACTGGGTAGGGTGGTTAGACTGGGTGGGGTGGTTAGACTGGGTGGTGTGGTTAGACTGGAAGGGTGGTTAGACTGGGTGGTGTGGTTAGACTGGGTGGTGTGGTTAGACTGGGTGGTGTGGTTAGACTGGGTGGTGTGGTTAGACTGGGTGGTGTGGTAAGATGGGTAGGGTGGTTAGACTGTGTGTTAGACTGGGTGGTGTGATTAGACTGGGTGGTGTGGTTAGACTGGGTGGTGTGGTTAGACTGGGTGGTGTGGTTTAGACTGGGTAGGGTGGTTAGACTGGGTGGTGTGGTTAGACTGGGTGGTGTGGTTAGACTGGGTGGTGTGGTTAGACTGGATGGTGTGGTTAGACTGGGTGTGTGGTTAGACTGGGTGGTGTGAGGTTGACTGGGTGTGGTTAGACTGGGTAGGGTGGTTAGACTGGGTGGTGTGGTTAGACTGGGTAGGGTGGTTAGACTGGGTGTTAGATTGGGTGTTAGACTGGGTGGTGTGGTTAGACTGGGTGGTGTGATTAGACTGGGTGGTGTGGTTAGACTGGGTGGTGTGGTTAGACTGGGTGGGTGGTTAGACTGGGTGGGGTGGTTAGACTGGGTGTTAGACTGGGTGTGGTGGTTAGACTTTGTGTGGTGGTTAGACTGGGTGTTAGACTGGGTGTGTGGTTAGACTGGGTGTGGTGGTTAGACTGGGTGGTGTGGTTAGACTGGGTGGGGTGGTTAGACTGGGTAGGGTGGTTAGACTAGTGGGGTGGTTAGACTGGGTGGGGTGGTTAGACTGGGTGGGGTGGTTAGACTGGGTGGGGGGTTAGACTGGGTGGTGTTTCTATACTCCGTGGTGTGACAATTTGGGAGGAAGATGGACGGCAGGTAGCATGCTTCTTAGATTATGTGCGGCGAAAGCATTGACATGATATATGTGTTTTATTTCTTCCTTTCACGTTGTTGAAGTATTGTGTGTTGTGAAACGGTTATAGCCTGATGTAGACTCTAGTGTGGCTGGGCTGGCTTAAAACAAACGAATATTTAATAGCAAAACTCACGCTGCTTAACTGCGATTTTAGAGTTTTTGCTCCACGATGTTCGGTCCGTTGATACTTTTACTGACAGTGGGTCAATCTCCACCAGCATTGTCGTATAAACTGACCTTAGGTCCGTGGTCAGGTCTGTTAACTGTGTCGTTATTAGACTGGGTGGGTGGTTCAGACGGGTGTGGATTTGCGGAAGTCGTTGACAGATGTTGAACTGGTGATTTCAGACTGGGTGGGGGTTAGACTGGGTAGGGTGGTTAGACTGGGTAGGGTGGTTAGACTGGGTGGGTGTTAGACTGGTGGGTGGTTAGACTGGGTGGTGTTGTTAGATGGGTGGTGTGGTTAGACTGGGTGGTGTGGTTAGACTGGGTGGTGTGGTTAGACTGGGTAGGGTGGTTAGACTGGGTTAGGGTGTGTTAGACTGGGTGGTGTGGTTAGACTGGGTGGGGTGGTTAGACTGGGTGGGGTGGTTAGACTGGGTGGGTGGTTAGACTGGGTGGTGTGGTTAGACTGGGTGGTGTGGTAGACTGGTGGTGTGGTTAGACTGGGTGGTGTGGTTAGATGGGTGTGTGTGGGGGTGGTTAGACTGGGTGGTGTGGTTAGACTGGGTGGTGTGGTTAGACTGGGTGGGTGGTTAGACTGGGTGTGTGGAGATGGGTGGTTGTAAGACTGGGTGGTGTGGTTAGACTGGGTGGTGTGTAAGACTGGGTGGTGTGGTTAGACTGGGTGGTGTGGTAAGACTGGGTGGGTGGTTAGACTGGAGTGGTGTGGTAGACTGGGTGGGTGGTTAGACTGGGTGTGTAGACTGGGTGTGTGTGGTAGACTTGTGTGTGGTGGTTAGACTGGGTGTTAGACTGGGTGGTGTGGTTAGACTGGGTGTGGTGGTTAGACTGGGTGGTGTGGTTAGACTGGGTGGGGTGGTTAGACTGGGTAGGGTGGTTAGACTGGTGGTGTGGTAGACTGGGTGGGGTGGTAAGACTGGTGGGTGGTTAGACTGTGTGTTAGACTGGTGTGGTGGTAGACTGGATGTGGTGGTTAGACTGGGTGTTAGACTGGTGTGGTGGTTAGACTGTGGTGGTGTTAGACTGGTGTGTTAGACTGGGTGGTGTGGTTAGACTGGGTGTGGTGGTTAGACTGGGTGGTGTGGTTAGACTGGGTGGTGGTTAGACTGGGTGGGTGGTTAGATGGGTGGGGTGGGTTAGACTGGGTGTTAGACTGGGTGTGGTGATTAAATGGAGTGGGTTGGTTAGCCGTGGTGTGTTAGACTGGGTGGTGTGGTTAGACTGGGTGGTGTGTTAGACTGGGTGGGTGGTTAGACTGGGTGGTGTGGTTTAACTGGGGGTGTGTTAGATTGGGTGTGGTGGTTAATTGAGTGGTGTGGTTAGACTGGGTGGTGTGGTTAGACTGGGTGGTGTGGTTAGACTGGGTGGTGTGGTTAGACTGGGGTTAGACTGGGTGGTGGGTGGTTAGACTGGGTGGGTGGTGGTTTAGACTGGGTGGTGTGGTTAGACTGGTGGGTGGTTAGATGGGTGGGGTGGTTAGACTGGGTGGGTGGTGACTGGATGGTGTGTTAGATGGTTGGACTGGTGTGGTGTGGTGGTTAGACTGGGTGGTTAGACTGGTGGTTAGACTGGGTGGTGTGGTTGACTGGGTTGGTATGGTTAGACTGGGTGGGGTGGTTAGATGGGTGGGTGGTTAGACTGGGTGGGTGGTTAGACTTTGGTGGGGTGGTTAGACTGGTGTGGTATGGTTAGACTTTGTGGGTGGTTAGACTGGGTGGTTGGTTAGACTGGGTGGTGTGGTTAGACTG
>JAPXFY010000022.1:40194584-40207084 GCA_030674185.1 Monoplex corrugatus
TTCAGCCACTCTGCAAGTCCTTCCAATATCTTCTCCCTGGGTCTACCTGGTGCTCTATTTCCCTCCACCTTTCCTGTTACGACTAGATGCTCTAATTCCCCTTTCCACATAAAATGGCCTATAAATGTTGCCTGTCTTTTCCTAATCTTCCTTATGAATGATCTTCTTGTGTCTGCCTCCATCAAGACTGTCTCATTTGTTTTCTTTGCTGTTCATGGAACCCTCAACATTCTTCTTAGAAACCACATCTCGGCTGCCTCAATCTTGTTCTGGCATTCAGTGTTGACTGTCCACTGATGGTGATGGAGGAAGAAAAACAAAAAGAGAAAATGGCAGAGAAGAAGAAGAAGAAGAAGAGGAGGAGGGAGAGAAGACGAAAGGAGGAGGAGAAGAATGCAGGAAGAGACTGGAAAAGGAGGAGGAGAAGGAAGATTAGAACGAAGGACGGAGAGGACAAAGACGCAAGAGAAAAAAGGAGGAGGAGGAGGAGGAAGAACAAAGACGAGAAGGAAGAAAGTGGACAAGGAGGTGATGAAGAAGGGGACACGTTGAAGAGAAGAAAGAGAAAGAAAGATTAAAAGAAAGAAAAAAGGGGAAGAAGGACGGGAAAGGATGAATAAGAAGAAGGAAAAAGAAAGGGAATAAGAAAAAAGCGAAAAAATAAGGAAAAAGAAAAAGATGGAAGAAAGACAGAGCAATGAAAAAAAAAACAGAGGAGGAAAGCAAACAAAGGATAAGAATGGAAGAAGACAGAACAATGGAAAGAAAAACAAGAGAGAGAAGGAAGAAGGAAGACAGACAAGGAAAAAAGGAGTAAAAACAAAGGAAAGAAAGTAAAGACAGTGCAATGAAAAAAAAACAAGAGGAAGAAAGGAAAATGGAAAAGAAGATGGAAAAAAGGAGAAAGCAGACAAGGAAAATGGAAGAAGTCAGTGCAATGGAAAAAAAACAAGAGGAGGAAAAGGAGACAAAGGATAAGAGATGGAAGAAGTCAGTGCAATGAAAAAAAAACAGAAGAAGGAAAAGGAGACAAAGGATAAGAGATGGAAGAAGACAGAGCAATGGAAAAAACAGAAGAAGGAGACAAAGAGAATGGAGAGAAGAGATGGAAAAAACAGAAGAAGGAAAAGGAGACAAAGGAGAAGAGATGGAAGAAGACAGAGCAATGGAAAAAAAAACAGAAGAAGAGAAGCAGACAAAGGATAACAAAGAACTGACAAATTATGATTCTCACAAAGCACTAGGCTCAGAATACTGGGGGGGGGGGGGGGGGGGGGGGGGGGTGGAGGAGAGAGGATCATTGTAACTCTCCGGGGGAAAAAAACAGAGTTGATAATGATACCAATACAATCACGAACCACAACAATACTGATGGGATCTCGCACTACATATATACACTCAAACACTACTGAACAACCCTTAGCAAAGAACGGCTTCGACACCACGGGGTGACATCGTCGGAGGAGTACAAATACAGACAGATAGACAAACACACACAAGCCTCTCCCCATTTGCTGACAGAGGAAAATGCTAAAGAACAAGTTGGGAAAGCCATTATCACTTGCTTTTGTATACCGCTATTCTCTTAACTATGATCATGCGCGCGCGCGCGCGCGTGTGTGTGTGTGTGTGTGTGTGTGTGTGTGTGTGTGTGTGTGTGTGTGTGTGTGTGTGTGTGTGTGTTGTGTGTGTGTGTGTGTGTGTGTGTGTGTGTGTGTGTGTGTGTGTTGTGTTGTGTTGTGTTGTGTGTGTGTGTGTGTGTGTGTGTGTGTGTGTGTGTGTGTGTGTGTGTGTGTGTGTGTGTGTGTGTGTGTGTGTGTGTGTGTGTTGTGTGTTGTGTTTGTGTGTGTGTGTGTGTGTGTTGTGTGTGTGTGTGTGTGTGAGTGAGTGTGTGTATGTGTGCGTGCGTGCGTGTACATGTAAAATAGAGGGGGGCGGGGGGGGGCAGTTCATGGACTCCATGACCCATTTGGACCTACTCATCAAATGTGACCTCCCACCACCAATTCAGTCTTAACTCGCAGTCAGTCGAACAGCACCAGGAGCTGAAAAGGTGACTGAGGGTCCATCTGGGGTGTTTTGATTTTTTTTTTCAAAATTGATTTCTGTGGACTATAATCTATCCCCCACAGAAATTTTTTTTCTTGAAAAAAAACAAACCATTAATCAATTGAAAAAACACATACGTAACGTACAAAAGCACGTGCACGCGCGCGTGCACACACCACACACACACACACACACACACACACACACACACACACACACACACACACACACACATGCCGACCGCACAGTCATGCCAGGGCTATAACCATTTCAAAATGTATACAGCATCTGTTTGAAAAAAACACCTGGAAAAGAAAATGAAGTACACAAATTTACATCAGTGCATGCGCGCACAAATCTAAGGATATGCCCGTGATGTTGACCATTCCGTCCACTTTATCACCAGAAGATTTTTTTTAAAAACTTGAACATAAATATGAATGCAACCAAGGATGCTAAAGCATACATACAAAATGGCCTAAATTACCTAAAATTGCTCCTTGAGTCTTTCACAGCACATTTCCTTAGAGCCAAACACGCAATCAATACATACACATACCCTGTTATCAATACTAAAAAAGTATGCAAGGCTTTATAGAACACATGTGATGCAGATGATGGAGCAGCAAGGCTTTATAGAACACATGTGATACAGATGAATGGAGCAGCAAGGCTTTATAGAACACATGTGATACAGATGAATGGAGCAGCAAGGCTTTATAGAACACATGTGATACAGATGAGTGGAGCAGCAAGGCTTTATAGAACACATGTGATACAGATGAATGGAGCAGCAAGGCTTTATAGAACACATGTGATACAGATGAGTGGAGCAGCAAGGCTTTATAGAACACATGTGATGCAGATGAATGGAGCAGCAAGGCTTTATAGAACACATGTGATACAGATGAGTGGAGCAGCAAGGCTTTATAGAACACATGTGATGCAGATGAATGGAGCAGCAAGGCTTTATAGAACACATGTGATACAGATGAGTGGAGCAGCAAGGCTTTATAGAACACATGTGATACAGATGAGTGGAGCAGCAAGGCTTTATAGAACACATGTGATACAGATGAGTGGAGCAGCAAGGCTTTATAGAACACATGTGATGCAGATGAATGGAGCAGCAAGGCTTTATAGAACACATGTGATACAGATGAGTGGAGCAGCAAGGCTTTATAGAACACATGTGATGCAGATGAATGGAGCAGCAAGGCTTTATAGAACACATGTGATACAGATGAGTGGAGCAGCAAGGCTTTATAGAACACATGTGATACAGATGAGTGGAGCAGCAAGGCTTTATAGAACACATGTGATACAGATGATGGAGCAGCAAGGCTTTATAGAACACATGTGATACAGATGATGGAGCAGCAAGGCTTTATAGAACACATGTGATACAGATGATGGAGCAGCAAGGCTTTATAGAACACATGTGATACAGATGAATGGAGCAGCAAGGCTTTATAGAACACATGTGATCAGATGAATGGAGCAGCAAGGCTTTATAGAACACATGTGATACAGATGAGTGGAGCAGCAAGGCTTTATAGAACACATGTGATACAGATGAATGGAGCAGCAAGGCTTTATAGAACACATGTGATGCAGATGAATGGAGCAGCAAGGCTTTATAGAACACATGTGATACAGATGAGTGGAGCAGCAAGGCTTTATAGAACACATGTGATGCAGATGAGTGGAGCAGCAAGGCTTTATAGAACACATGTGATGCAGATGAATGGAGCAGCAAGGCTTTATAGAACACATGTGATGCAGATGAATGGAGCAGCAAGGCTTTATAGAACACATGTGATACAGATGAGTGGAGCAGCAAGGCTTTATAGAACACATGTGATACAGATGAGTGGAGCAGCAAGGCTTTATAGAACACATGTGATACAGATGAGTAGAGCAGCAAGGCTTTATAGAACACATGTGATACAGATGAGTGGAGCAGCAAGGCTTTATAGAACACATGTGATACAGATGAATGGAGCAGCAAGGCTTTATAGAACACATGTGATACAGATGAATGGAGCAGCAAGGCTTTATAGAACACATGTGATACAGATGAGGGAGCAGCAAGGCTTTATAGAACACATGTGATACAGATGAATGGAGCAGCAAGGCTTTATAGAACACATGTGATACAGATGAATGGAGCAGCAAGGCTTTATAGAACACATGTGATACAGATGAGTGGAGCAGCAAGGCTTTATAGAACACATGTGATACAGATGAATGGAGCAGCAAGGCTTTATAGAACACATGTGATACAGATGAGTGGAGCAGCAAGGCTTTATAGAACACATGTGATACAGATGAATGGAGCAGCAAGGCTTTATAGAACACATGTGATACAGATGAGTGGAGCAGCAAGGCTTTATAGAACACATGTGATACAGATGAATGGAGCAGCAAGGCTTTATAGAACACATGTGATACAGATGAATGGAGCAGCAAGGCTTTATAGAACACATGTGATACAGATGAATGGAGCAGCAAGGCTTTATAGAACACATGTGATACAGATGAGTGGAGCAGCAAGGCTTTATAGAACACATGTGATACAGATGAATGGAGCAGCAAGGCTTTATAGAACACATGTGATACAGATGAATGGAGCAGCAAGGCTTTATAGAACACATGTGATACAGATGAATGGAGCAGCAAGGCTTTATAGAACACATGTGATACAGATGAGTGGAGCAGCAAGGCTTTATAGAACACATGTGATACAGATGAATGGAGCAGCAAGGCTTTATAGAACACATGTGATACAGATGAGTGGAGCAGCAAGGTTTTATAGAACACATGTGATACAGATGATGGAGCAGCAAGGTTTATAGAACACATGTGATACAGATGAGTGGAGCAGCAAGGCTTTATAGAACACATGTGATACAGATGAGTGGAGCAGCAAGGCTTTATAGAACACATGTGATACAGATGAGTGGAGCAGCAAGGCTTTATAGAACACATGTGATACAGATGAATGGAGCAGCAAGGCTTTATTAGAACACATGTGATGCAGATGAATGGAGCAGCAAGGCTTTATAGAACACATGTGATACAGATGAGTGGAGCAGCAAGGCTTTATAGAACACATGTGATACAGATGAATGGAGCAGCAAGGCTTTATAGAACACATGTGATACAGATGAATGGAGCAGCAAGGCTTTATAGAACACATGTGATACAGATGAGTGGAGCAGCAAGGCTTTATAGAACACATGTGATACAGATGAATGGAGCAGCAAGGCTTTATAGAACACATGTGATACAGATGAATGGAGCAGCAAGGCTTTATAGAACACATGTGATACAGATGAATGGAGCAGCAAGGCTTTATAGAACACATGTGATACAGATGAGTGGAGCAGCAAGGCTTTATAGAACACATGTGATACAGATGAGTGGAGCAGCAAGGCTTTATAGAACACATGTGATGCAGATGAATGGAGCAGCAAGGCTTTATAGAACACATGTGATGCAGATGAATGGAGCAGCAAGGCTTTATAGAACACATGTGATACAGATGAATGGAGCAGCAAGGCTTTATAGAACACATGTGATACAGATGAGTGGAGCAGCAAGGCTTTATAGAACACATGTGATACAGATGAGTGGAGCAGCAAGGCTTTATAGAACACATGTGATACAGATGAGTGGAGCAGCAAGGCTTTATAGAACACATGTGATACAGATGAATCTAGCAGCAAGGCTTTTTAGAACACATGTGATACAGATGAGTGGAGCAGCAAGGCTTTATAGAACACATGTGATACAGATGAGTGGAGCAGCAAGGCTTTATAGAACACATGTGATACAGATGAATGGAGCAGCAAGGCTTTATAGAACACATGTGATACAGATGAATGGAGCAGCAAGGCTTTATAGAACACATGTGATACAGATGAATGGAGCAGCAAGGCTTTATAGAACACATGTGATACAGATGAATGGAGCAGCAAGGCTTTATAGAACACATGTGAGGCAGATGAATCTAGCAGCAAGGCTTTATAGAACACATGTGATACAGATGAATGGAGCAGCAAGGCTTTATAGAACACATGTGATACAGATGAGTGGAGCAGCAAGGCTTTATAGAACACATGTGATGCAGATGAATGGAGCAGCAAGGCTTTATAGAACACATGTGATGCAGATGAGTGGAGCAGCAAGGCTTTATAGAACACATGTGATACAGATGAATGGAGCAGCAAGGCTTTATAGAACACATGTGATACAGATGAATGGAGCAGCAAGGCTTTATAGAACACATGTGATACAGATGAGTGGAGCAGCAAGGCAGAAATAATTGGAAGAGACGACAGAAAGCAAACATGGAAGGAAAAACAACAACAAATAAAGGACTGAAAAGAGGAAATTTCTAGCACAGAAATTCCAGAAGATTGGGATATACTGAAATAGTCCACGGCATCCCCACAGGGGAACACATGCACACAGACGGAAAAAATACACACGTGCTACTGTAGTACTAATACTTAAGTTTGCACGAAGAGAAACCGTATATTCGATAAATTACTCTACCATATTCTTGCGCTTTTTTTTTTATATTTAATTATGCCTGTGTGTCTGGTGCTAAGATGACATGCTTGGCTTCATTACTTCTGACAACATTTATGCTAATTCAACCCTAACACAAACTCAGCCCCTATCTCTAACCCCCACCATCCGGACTGGCATATAATCAATGAGATTTTTTAAGGATCACTGCACTCAGGGAGGTTACCTTTGTGCTCACCAGAAGCTGGAACAGTTTTTATTACGAGATGATGATGATGTCGATGAGGATGATAATCATGATGCTATGGAGTTCCATCTAGGTTTGAGACCGCGTGACAGGGTCGTACTCTACGCTTACTATCATAATATATCCTGGCGTCAACCAGGCCCGAGAGATACAGACACCTGCGTTGTTGGTCAGAAGATTTGAGCAACACCCTCAATGACGCATTCGCGAAGTGGATGAGACTCGACTGTGTGGTCCCAGTCTTCCCAATGAGCCCATAGCACGCCCAACTCTGGGTAGGAGCCGGCTTGAGCCGAAAAATCCCACAATTATTTTTTGAAGAAAATTGATGATTTGGGGTAGAGTTTGGCTAATGACTAAGACTAAACATATCGTACCTTACTTTATAAACAAGACAGATCTAAACTGCAACGATCACACAATAACAAAACAAAACGAAAAGTACCTGACACATCCGACTTCTATACCAATACGCTGTGACAGACGAACGGTTTCCTCAATACAGTGGCAGTGGTCTCAAAAGTAACTGCACACAACATTATCAAAGGCATGCTACTTGCGTTTCTTCAAAACTGTCAAAGAGAAGGGGCAGAAGTCATTATGAGCAGTCAACGATTTACGAGAAAATTGTCTTCTATTGACAGACAGGCTCCCCTTCATTGCAAAACGTTGATTATGAAAAACAAAGTGATAAATGATCAAGGATTTATATTTTTGCACTTGTAGCTTATGTAATGTTTGTCACAATGGATTAACTTTGGTCACGTTTGTAAATTCTAGACTCTGACATTGTTTTTCCCTTCCTGTGTGCACGTATATTACGTAAGAGAGAGAGGGGGGAGGGAGAGAGACAGAGAGAGATCACAGAAAGAGAGATCAAAGAGAGACACAGAGAGAGAGGCAGAGAGATCAGAGAGACAGACATCAGACAGACAGACAGAGAGAGAGAGAGAGAGAGAGAGAGAGAGAGAGAGAGAGAGAGAGAGAGAGAGAGAGAGAGAGAGAGAGAGAGAAAAGATCTTATTGAAGTTCATTTTTCTAATTTTGCCAACTCTTCTAACTGCGGAGTCTGTTAAAACTCTCTCCGTACGACGGAACGCTATAGCGTTCGTGACGTAAGGCACGGTTTCGGACGACAGAACGCGATAGCGGTTTCGATAATCAAAAATTTTTCGCCGCTTCCCTCGTGACATGGCATGCCAATCGATCAAAGAATGTGACTGTACGGTGATCCTGACCACAGAATTGGGGGTATTTTCAACATGGCACATGAGGAAGAAATATTCAAGGAAGAATTTCAATATTTTGGCATGAACTAACCCAACATGTAAATAAATATTCAGATCTGAAAGTTTCATTTTGTTCCTTTATGTTTTGTATTTTTTTGTGATTTTTTTTCCTAACCCTTCAAAATGGGCTGTCTGTTGGAAAAAGCAAGGGGAAAAACTCTCCGTCCTGAGTGAGTTATTAAGCGCGCTGTACGTAGTTCTTATTTCGAAAATACAAAAGACCTAGCACCTAGACCATCACTCAAGGTCTAGTGGAGTAGGGAAACATCCACAGTACATACGAGTACATACGCAATGCATTCTACTAATACAAGAACACGATATATGTCAGAGAACAGACAGACAGATAGAGAGAAAGAGAGAAAACTTCAAGTGCTTTTCAAAAGCATGAGAGACGAGAGAGGGAGAGAGACAGGCAGACAGACACCAGACAGACAGACAGAAACAGAAGGCAGACAGACAGAGACAAACAGACAGACAGAAAGAAAGACAGGCAGACAGAGACTGAGACAGACAGAGAGAGAGAAAGAGAGACAGACAGACTGACAGACAGAGAAAGAGAGAGAACTTCAAACGCCAGAACACTTTATTACCTAAGCATATTAGCATTAGGCCCCGCTGGAAATGTCTTTCAGCTTGTTCTTGGTACTGTTCAATATAATATGGGCATATCAAAAACAGATGGACCATAACATACACAATGTGGAAAAAAAAACAGTTATAAAAATGAATTGTAATAAGATCTACATGTACATACGTCAATTGCTCAAGTGCTTTTTTAAAAGTATGAGAGACAAAAGACACAGAGAGAGAGAGACAGAGAGACAGAAAGAGACAGAGACAGAGGGAGACAGACAGACAAACAGAGAGAGACAGACAGACAGACAGAAAGTTCAGAATATATTATTACTCAAGGATTGGAACATTAGGTGAGAGAGAGACAGAGAGAAAGACAGAGAGACAGAGACAGAGAGACAGACAGACAGAGAGCGACAGAGAGAGAGATCAGAATATTTTATTACTAAAGAATAGTAGCATTAGCTTAGGTGAGAGAGAGACATAAAGGGAGAGACAGAGACAGAAAGAGAGACAGAGGACAGAGAGAGACAGAGAGAGACAGAGACAGAGATCAGGATATTTTATTACTCAAGGCTAGCAGCATTAGGTGAGAGACAGAGAGAGAGACAGAGACAGCGACAGAAAGAAGGGAGAGAGAGACACAGAGAGACAGAGGACGGAGACAGACAGAGACAGACAGAGACAGACAGACACAGAGAGAGACAGACAGAGACGGAGACAGACAGAGACGACAGAGACAGACAGAGACAGACAGAGACAGAGACAGACAGAGACAGAAGAGAGAGAGAGATCAGGATATGTTATTACTCAAGGATAGTAACATTAGGTAAGAGAGACACAGACAGAAAGAGACACAGACAGAAAGAGACACAGACAGAGAGAGACACAGACAGAGAGACATACAGACAGAGAGACACACAGACAGAGAGACACACAGACAAAGAGACAGAACGAAAGAGAAAGAAAGTAAATGAGAAAGAGGCACACACAGAGGGAGAGACAGACAGACAGACAGACAAAGACAGAGAGACATGGGTCCAGGGGGAGGGTCCCAATCGCGCGAACAGACCTAAAGTGTGAAACCCAAAAACGCGAACCATGGATAGTCCTAAGCACAATATGGGACTGACTGAAAACCTGACCACATGTTACCCAAAATTACCCCGGTCGAGTGCCACTGTCACTATACCATATATCATATCCTTTTAATTTGTGAACTTGCTTTGGGGCACTGATCGATGGGGAGAGAAAAAGAGAGAAGGAGGGAGGGAGAGAGAAAGGGAATACAGAGACAGGAACATAAAGACAGACACAGAGAGAGGCAAACAGACAGAGAGAAAGACAGAGACACAGAGAAAGAAGGAGGGACATAGGGAGAGAAAGAAAGAGAGAGAGGAGAGAGAGAGAAGAGAGAGAGAAGAGACAGACAGACAGACAGACAGAGAGAGACAGACAGACAGACAGACAGACAGAGACAGACAGACAGACAGAGAGAGGGACAGACAGATAGACAGGAGAGAAAGAGATCCAGGCAGACAGACTGAAGATTTTGCAACCAACTTCCTCCACTCCTCACGGTCCTCAGCTTTCCGCAGAATGATATTCCATTCAAGGCCAGTCCACTCTCTGATATTGTCTTCCCATCTTTTTCTCTGTCTGCCTCTTCATCTCCCTCCCTGAACTGTTCCCTGCAAGACGGTCTTGGCCAGTCCAGATGATTGTGTGACGTGCCCGTACCACCTCGGTTTGCGTCTTTTCACTGAGGTCAGGAGGTCTTCATACAGTCCGATGGCGTTTTCGATTCGGGTTTTCACTTCCTTATTGGTTATATGATCTTTGTACGAGATACCAAGGGGTTTGCGGAAGCATCTCATCTCTATTGCCTGTATCCTTTTTCAGTGTCTGCTGTTATGGTCCATGTTTCGCATGCATACAAAAATAATGACATGACCAGGGAACGCATTAGTCTGATCTTGGAGCCGATTGCGATATTCTTGTCGTTCCAGATGACTTTTAGCTTGGTCATTGCAGCTGTGGTCTGGGCAATCCTGGAAAGTACTTCGGGCTTTGATCCTTCATCTGATACTATAGCTCCCAGATAGTTAAATCTATGGACGGTCTCAAGTTTCTTGTTGTCTATGGTAATGTCAGTGCTGATGCCATTGGTATTATTTGTCATCAACTGGGTTTTCTCTGCACTGATCTGCATGCCATATGCTGTGGAGGCCTCATCAAGATGTTTTATCAAGCTGACTAGCTCTTGCTCTTGCCCAGCTAGTCCGTCAATGTCGTCGGCAAAACGCAAGTTTGTGATTGTTCTACCTCCGATGCTGACTGTTCCCTCGTGGTCTTCAAGTGCGTCAGCCATTATTCTCTCTAAGAAGATGTTAAAGAGAGTGGGGGAGAGCAGGCATCCTTGGCGTACTCCAACTGTGGTTCGGAACCATTCTCCTATGTTGTTGTCATGGTAGACTGCATTGGTCGCCTTTTCGTAGAGGCATTCTATGGTTCTGATCAGGTTGGCATTGATGTTGTACAGCCTCATGGTTGCCCACAAGGCTGCGTGCCAAACTCTGTCGAATGCCTTCTTGAAGTCCACGAAGACGTGGTAAAGGCCTTGCTGGTGTTGCAGGTATTTCTCACAGAGCAATCTGAGGTTGAAAATTTGCTCTGTGGTACTTCTTCCTGGTCTGAAACCTGCCTGCTCTTCTTTTATTATCTCCTCAGCTTGTGGCTTCAGTCTACTCAGAAGGATTTTTAGCATGACCTTACTTGGATGGCTGATCAGGCTGATGGTACGGTAGTTTTGGCACAGTTGTAGGTTGCCTTTCTTCGGGAGAGTGATGATTAGGGACTGGGTCCAAGGTGTTGGCCACTCACCTGTCCGCCAGATCTTATTGCAGATGATGAGTAACATATCTATCATGGAATTTTTTAAATAATGACTTTCATTAGCAGATTTACATTTAATTTTTTAAATAATGAAATATAAATCTGCTAATGAAAGTCATCTAAACGTTTCAACGCCCTGTATTGTATGTTCATGTATGTGTGTAACTTTAGCACGTTATCTGAATATCATGTTAGAAAATCTAGTGACGAAGCATGCAGTTATAACAAACATTTTACCGTGCATCGATATCATCATCATCATCATCATCATCATCATCATCATCATCATCATCATCATCATCATCAGGTGCCTTGCCACCATGGCATTGGCGATCATGGCCTTCCATCTGTTTCTATCACTTGTTGCCTGAAGCACCTCTTCCACCCTCTTTGTCTTCAGCCACTCTGCAAGTCCGTCCAATATCTTCTCCCTGGGTCTACCTGGTTCTCTCTTCCCCTCCAGCTTTCCCGTCGTGACCAGGTACTCCAATTCCCCCCTCCTCATATGCATCGATATAGACACGTAAAACTGACACCACTGGAACGATCGGCGCATTGAGAAAAGTGGAGTCCTGCTGTGGCTCTTAGTGATCAGAGGGGGGCCGTACAGGACATGGATTAAATCGATGGTCAAATGGGCGACAGACAGGCGAGGTTTTATGGCTACAGTCTGGGATTGAACACGAGACATCAAATCCTAAGTCCACGAAAAAGTTGATAATGATGGCGATGATGATGATGATGATGGTAATGAAAACTGTCTTGTTATTATAATTGTTGTTGATGTTGTTGTTGTTGTTCACGATGTTGTTGTTGTTGTTGTTTTTGTAGAAGTAGTAGCATGTGTAGTGGTGGTTGTTTTCGTTGTTGTTGTTGTTGGTGGTGGTGCTGGTGGTGGTGGTGGT
>JAPXFY010000022.1:40212084-40217084 GCA_030674185.1 Monoplex corrugatus
ACCACATTTCGGCTGCGTCAATCCTGTACTGGCTTTGCTTGTTGACTGTCCACGCCTCGCAACCGTACAACAGTATTGGTTCTATATAACATTCATGGGGATACTATACATACTGAAATAAACTCCGGCATTCCCACGGTGTGTGTGTATTAAAAACAACGGGATATTTGGAACACCACGAGGTTGTAACCCTTTAACTCCCGAACCCTGTCCATCAGCATCCTGCATTGTCAACCATGCCAACAAATCAAAAACTTAACCCTTTGACTCCATCACCCTATCCACCAGCTTCCTGCAGGAAGCTGGTGGATAGGGTGATGGAGTCAAAGGGTTAAGTTTTTGCAGTTGGTGGATTTGATGCAGGAGTCAAGTGGTTAAAGACACAAATTTATATAAACAGGTCGCTGCGTTTCAGACTCATAGCTATGTAATTGTAAACGCGTCTGAGCAAGATTTGTGTACATATCCTTAAGCAGAGTGTACACTACAGTATTAAACATTCAGACAATCAGACGAGAGAAGAACGAGGAATGAAAACAGGGACAGACGACAAAGGAAGGATACAGGAGCACTTGAAGAAAGAGATAATCCTAGTCTGCAACACTGAAACCTAATCTCTTCGCTGCCCATCTTAATTTTTTTCCCTTGTTGTAGTGGTATCAACGCCATGTTTCATAGATCCTGCACAACCCCTTCCCCATTTCAAGACCTTACCAACGCATATGGTTTTGCTCAGGACAGATAATTGCTGACGGATTTGGGTGGAGCGCATATGGAATGATCCGAGTGCGAAAATCCTTTAAACAAACTCCTAAACTCCCAGGGGGGCGGGCGGGGGGGGGGGGGGATTATACAGTTCAACACAAACTCGTCAGACAACCGGTATTACTGGGAATGAAATGAAACAGCAGCAGACGATAAACGGGACCGGACCACTAAGGAGAGAGAGAAAAAGAGAGAGAGAGAGAGAGAGAGAGACAGAGACAGAGACAGAGACAGAGACACAGAGACACAGAGACAGAGAGAGAGAGAGAGAGAATCAATTAACCGCACTTCACTAAAAACGACAGGTGATCGATATCGCTTAGAACGTACAAAGAGATCGATTGTAGTGCCAAGGACACAACCGTTCGTGAATTATAAGTAGAATGGATACTTGTAGTAGGGGAATGGCTCCCAAACGTGTGTGCGTGTGGTCTACAATTTTCTTCCAAGCTACGAAGAGGTTCTCCAACTTGTTCGCGGCTTGACGGAGAATGAATTTGAATTCAAATTTGTTTAAGAGGAATTTATCGCCCTTGGACAATTTCATAAAATGCACTCCACTCAGATACATACAGTGTTAATCTGGGAAATGACTTCAGTCTGTGTTAAACTATGTGTGCTACAAAAGTATTGGGAAAATGTTCTGCTTTTTTTTTTACCGATAGTATTTGTTTCTTTATTTGTTTATTTGTCTATTTTACTTATTTACTTATCTATTTATCTATATTATTTGAATTGTCAAACTTTGGCAGCCATATGAATACTGTAATGATGAGATGATACAAATGCTTACCAATTAACATCAGTAAGAGACTTCTTGAATGTTATATAGAACCAATACTGTTGTACGGTTGTGAGGCGTGGACAGTCAACAAGTAAAGCCAGAACAAGATTGAGGCGGCCGAGATGTGGTTTCTCAGAAGAATGTTTGAGAGTTCCATGGACAGCAAAGTAAACAAACGAGACAGTCTTGATGGAGGCAGACACAAGTAGATCATTCATAAGGAAGATTAGGAAAAGACAGGCAACATTTATAGGCCATTTTATGAGGAAGGGGGATTTGGAGCACCTGGTCGCGGCTGGAAAGCTGGAGGGAAAGAGATCACCAGGTAGACCCAGGGAGAAGATATTGGACGGACTTGGAGAGTGGCTGAAGACAAGGAGGGTGGAGGAGATGCTTGGGGCAACAAGAGATAGAGACAGATGGAAGTCCATGATCGCCAACGCCATGCGGCAGGCACCTGATGATGATGAATGATGATGATGATGATGAATGATGATGAATGATGATGACGACGACGACGTTGATGATTACTATCATATTATTATTATTCATCATCATCATTATTTTTATCAAGTAAGCTGACCTTGGCAATAAGAAAAAGAAAACTTCCATCCTTTGACTACCAGGCGGTAGTCAGACGGGTCGAACCCATAGCTTCATAAATGGACAACCAGCATCGTGACCAACAGACTATCCAGCCTGTGTTGGGAAGATAAAGAACCACGTAGGGAGAGTGGAAGACCCATCTGCCCCCGGGGAAACCAGAGCTGATAATGTGAACTTCTTGTCACATAACATTTCAACGGTCGGACGTTTACGGGACAAACTACTCGCAGAAAGGTCAGTGACCTCTGTGTGTGTGATTGTTCAGTCAGTTATCTCGACCTTCGCCACCACAGTACAAGAGATTATCAATCTTGACGGCCGCGGTAGCCAAGTGGGTAAGACGTGAGGACTGTATTAACTCTTTGACTCCCCAAAAAATTTCAGTCTTTTTCTCATAATTTTTGTATCTGGTGTTTGTTTTGTAATCTTACGCTTGACAAAAGCCAGTTGGCCGAAAATTTGTGCCTGTCTTGTTTGTTGTATTAAATACACGTTCGTATTCTTCTTTCGTGTTTTTTTCTGGTTCCTGTTTGCTTGAACGCGGGCAGTCACACTTGTTTTGGACTTTGTATTGTTTAAAAAAACATGTAAGAGATTAGTAGATATAATGTAACATGTAAATGCTGCTCAACCCATTGTATATAAATCTTGTTCACTTTTCCAATAATATTGTACTAATGTTCAGCAGATTTTGTCTTTATTTGTCTTCATATAGAATTAAAAATAAGGTTGGAAAAAAAACTCTTTTGACTCCCTCACCCTGCCCACCAGCGTCCTACATTGTCAACAGTGCTAGCAATAAAAAATTAAACCCTTTGACTCACTTCACCCTATCCACCAGCTTCCTGGAGGAAGCTAACCGATTTTCTATCTTTATAAAATGTTTATCCAGAAGCACACTAACATACGCTTTGATGTCCTCAGGTATGCTTGAATTTATATTCAGTGTGTTTATTAAATCCTGCTGCGATAAACTGGACGGAGTGGTCAACGCCGGGGGCATGTCCTTAGATTATGTGCGTGAATGCATCGACATGTGTACATAATTTTCTTTTCTGTTTTCTTTTTTTTCCCCTGTTGAAGTTTTGTATGTTTTGAAATGGTTATAGCCCTGATATGGTTCGACGCAGTCGGCTGGGCTTTAAACAACAATAACAATAGAATGCCCCAAGATCCGCTGTGCAGACGTGCCTGACTCATTGTGGCTGGTAGACAAATAAGAGCTCCTGCATTTAGACCTGGCTATACGGGTTTGCACAGGTGCGAAATTGAGTCATTAAGTACTTTGTGTGGGTGGGTGGGGGAAGGGTGGCGAGACGAACGGGATGGGGGGAGGGAGTCTACTCGTTTGTTAGTTATTGTTATTGTCGTTTAAAGCCCAGCCGACTACGTAGAGCCATATCAGGGCTATAACTGCTTCAGAACATACCGCACCAACAATATAAATCCTAGCATGGACGTGCCCCTGGCGTTGACCACTCCGTCCAATTTATTACACAATGGATTTTTTTTTTAAAAAGCACCTGAATACAAATGTAACCATACCTAAGGAACAAAAACATGAAAAAGGCCTAAACTCTCTAACATTGCTTCCGCATATGACATTTCCCCAGAGCCAAAAATGCATGTAATACATGTGCCCAGTTATCAGTCCTAAGAAAAAGCACGTAAGACTTTATCGAAAACATGCAGGTGAATGGACCAGCAAGCAGAAAATGAAGGAAGAAATGACAGAAAGCAAAGGAGGAAGAAAAAACAAAGAAGTGACAAAAAGAGGAAATTTCTAGCACAGAATTTCCAGAAGGTGGGGATACTATTTATACTGAAAGAGTCCCCGGCACCCTCAGGGGTGTTCATTTGTGGGGGGAGTAAATGAAGTGCGATAGTCCATAATTAGAAACAACAACAACAAACCGACAGAATCCTACCCAGAGTCGAGCGTGCTATAGGCTCATTGGGACTGGCACCACACAGTCGAGTCTTATCCACTTCACGGATGTGTCACCGGGGAGTTATGGGAGTTATTGAGGGGTGTTGCTCAAATCCCTTGACCAGCACCGCCTGGTGTCTGTATCTCTCGGGCCTGGTTGAGACCTGGATATATTATGAAAGTGAGCGTAAAATATACAGACCTGTCACACAGTCTCATTCCAGATTTCCATAGAATCATGATTACTATCCTCCTTGTCATCATTCTGATAATTACAGCACTGTGAAAAATAATTATCCCCGTTTCTGTGGCGATAGCATCATGATTATCATCCTCATTGTTGTCCGCATTATATTCATAGCACTGTGAAAAATTATCATCCCAGCTTTTGTAGCCACAGCGTCATAATTATCATCCTCATTATCATCCACATCATATTCATTACACTGTGAAAAATGAGTATCCCAGCTTTTGTAGCCATCGTGTCATAATTATCATCCTCATTGTCGCCATCATATTCATAGCACTGTAAAAACAATTATCCAAGCTTTTGTGGCCATAGCGTCATAATTATCATCCTCATTGTCGTCGTCATCATATTCTTAGCACTCTGAAAAATAATTATCCCAGCTTCTGTGGCCATAGCGTCATAATTATCATCCTCATTGTCGTCATCATCTTATTCTTAGCACTGTGAAGAATAATTATTCCAGCTCTTTGTGGCCATTACTTAAGTGGTGTTGAGGATAGGACGAATAAAGGGAGAGTACAAATAAAGCGCGATGATCCTTAATTAAAACCTTAAAACGAAAAACAAAAACAAAAAAACAAAAACCAGAAACAAAACAAAAACCACACCAAAAAGGAAAAGAAAGAAACAGAAGAAGAAGAAAAATGAAAAAGAAAATAAAACGA
>JAPXFY010000022.1:40234584-40269584 GCA_030674185.1 Monoplex corrugatus
ACTTTTTAAAATCTTTGTTTGTATGTAAATTGTGATGTATGATATGCGAATAGTTTATAATTTGTGAGGTAATTTTGATTGTCAAGGTGTTAATGCTGTAATACTGAAGTTATAATGTTTTTCCTGTATATGGATTAGAATTTTTCTGTTTTTATCTTCATTCAAAATATTGATTATAATTTTATGTACAACTATTGCATGCATAAACACACATACACGCATGCAAACATAGCACACGCACACACTCACACACACACACACACACACACACACACACACACACACACTCACACACACACACACACACACACACATATTCTTACAAACACACACGCGCACAGCAACGCACACGCACGCACACACACACGTACACACACACACACACGTACGCAAGCACACACACGCAGCAGTATGCCTCTTTATTCATATGAAAAATCTGTCAATCTTTCTTCATTACATAAGTCAGTGTTTAAATTTTAATATTCTGTGGTTTCTTATGTGTCTTCTTACTTGTATAGCTTTAATGTTTGTTGTTATCTTATTGTGTATGTAATTGTGAACATTTTTTATCACCTTTTGCCTTTCTTGCGAAATGTAAAGCGCTGGTGAGCATGTTTTTATATGGAATATGCGCTATACAAATAAACATTATTGTTATTATTATTATTATTATATATATAATACATACATATATATATATATGTATATACATATATATATATATATATATATATATATATAGAGAGAGAGAGAGAGAGAGACAGAGACAGAGAGAGAGAGAGAGAGAGAGAGAGAGAGAGAGAGAGAGAGAGAGAGAATGAATATGACACTTTATTTTCAAACGATAGAAATTATCAACTAAGGTGATTTTTTTTTCAAACCTGCCGATGTTTCCATATGCTGGATGTAGTCATGTCTCCCTTAGCCAGCCACTGACTTGATTTAAAGGATCTTTAACGTGCATAGTTGACATTTTGCATGTGTTATCTACAGGAAGGGGGTTCAGGGACTGGCAGGTCTGCACACATGTTGACGTGAGAGATCGGACAAATCTTTTATCTTCCTGGTGGAGGTTTCTGGGTGGATTTAACCCAGCACCATGAAAGACACAGGGAGAGGGAGAGGGGGAGAGAGAGACAGAGAGACACAGAGAGAGACAGTGAAAGAGACAGACAGACAGAGACAGAGAGAGAGAGAAAGAGAGAGAGGGGGAGAAAGGGAGAGAGAGAGCTTGAGAGAGAGAAAGAGACAGAGAGAGAGAGAGGGAGAGAGCTTGAGAGAGACAGAGAGGGGGAGGGAGAAAAAGAGAGCTTAAGAGAGAGAGAGAGCTTAAAGACACAACAGGAGTATATAAGGCGGGAGGCTGCAGCGAAGTCACTTGAATTCAAACCGTCGGCGAGGTAACACACGCTGTCTGCTCTCAATTAAACGCAGATTACTCGAACTAGAGGGAATCTACATCGCTCATTTTTGGCACAGACTTAATTATCAAGCATTGCTTTTAGTTAGTTATAATCTTTGTAACAAAAAGTGTGGTTGTGTGCTTTTATTTGGAAAATAAAATCCGAATCGAAGGTATAGGGGCGGAGCTACGGTAACTTGATTGGCACATCCACCGAAAATAGAAAAGCACGTGGAAGGAAATTGCAAAGCAAAACAGTCATGCTGCCTGAACACACACACACACACACACACACACACATCTGAGGAGTAAATAAAAGCAACACTGACCTCTGGTGATAACAGCCTTTACCGAAGTCTGGTTTATCGATAGGGCTGGGGGATTCAAATTTCACACCAGCAACAGCACACACAGTCTGACATGATTTCACAAACTCAGCACTACCACTACTACACTTTTGTCAAACAATACCATATACTGATTTCTTTGATAAATAAACTGGATATAGCCTAGAGCCTGACTGTTAAAACATGAGCATATCCACTGCCAGTCCACTGCTGAGGATTTAGGCTACTGTAAAGCATCACGGCTCCAAAACAAAAGGCAGCTGTTCTGTCTGGCTAGCCCTCTCTCTGTATATCTACTGATATCAACACTGAAACTCACTGGTACCAGATGTGAGAACGTCTATAGGCCTAATGTACATACTGCCCTGTAAAATCCTACACCTGCCAAATGTGAAAAAGCCCAACAGGATAAAAAGACGACATGAAGTGGGTCTAGAAGCATCGGGCGTAACTGTGATGAGTGTCAAGATATGTCAGTGACATAGACCTGCTGTCATCAACCTAGTCACATAGTCACTAGTGTCAGCAAAGAGTATAGTACCTACGGTGTCAGTACAACACAATGTCACATGAGATAGTACTATATCACGTCCACGCTGCCATTCCAGCCACGATTACATTTATCCAACTAGTTCTTTCTCTTCTATGTTTATATCCAACACTGTGAGAACTACAACGATTTATTTCATTTAATACAACACAAAATAAGCACACATCTACATTCTCTGCAAGAAAGTTTGAGCGCGGTAAGATAGGCCTAACTGGCGGCAGAAGACAGACGGCGACCTTGCAGCTTCATTTCCTGCGGGTTGTTTTTCTTTCTCACTGTGAGAGGCTGTGCAGGGGATAAACAATGCGTTTAGTGTCAAGTGAGTAATACTTTCCTCTTTGCAAGTCTTTCTCAGTGGAATGTGCCCCTGTGGGGCCTCCTATATCGCGTGGTAACCGAGTCTGACCAGGAAACCCTGCCTTCCCGCGTGTACCGTCTCCCCCCATCTCTCTTAGAATTTTGCAGGATAATTAATCATCAGAATTTCAAGTAGTTTGCCGCTTTGAGTTAGCATCACGAGTTGTTCGACGTATATATGAAATGGAAAATACAATTAATCAATCGATGAACATCACAAGCATAGTAGCAGAAACGAGAGGACACCAGAAGCAACTAATTTTTTTCATTGCGTTACTTCACACACACACACACACACACACACACACACACACAGATGGGGGGGGGGGGGGTTGAGATTAGGACTGTGTGGGGGCAAAGTAGAAGGGCAGCTGCTGGAGAGAGGGTCATGGCCAGACAGTTTACAGTAGAAACACACAACCTCATAACCAGATGGCTGTGTGGGACTGGGGTAATAGTAGTGCGTGTTGTGAGGACCGCTAAAAACTTGTAAAATGTACGGGGACAGTGCCTTGGATCAGGGGTTGGTAGTACCAGAGAAACTGCACAGGGCTGGTGAGTGCAGGGTGGGGGTGAGGCAGAAGAAAAGCTGCTTCTAGCACACAGTTTTTGTTTACAGCTGCCGACCACGTGCATTGCCTTATTTAGAAAAGCCACGCCTACACTCAATGCGCATGCGTCCCGATCCATTGGATCGGATGTTAGGCCTTTAAGAGAGAGAGAGACAGAGAGAAAGATATATATATATATATATAGAGAGAGAGAGAGAGAGAGAAACAGAGGGACAGAGAAGACAGAGAGAGAGAAATTCACAGAGAAAGAAAGAAAGACAGACAGACAGACAGACAGAGGTGGGGGCAGACGAAGGAAGACGCCACATATTGATAACATTTGCTTTGCATTGTGTTACGTTTCGTTGTTAAGACGTCATTCTTAATTGGCTTGTTTGGTATCCAAGTAAACGGCTCTACGTAGGAATGGAGATCCAGCGGTAGCCGAGGGTTTCTCTGATTTTTATTTTAATTGAAAAAGCACTCAAAGTAACACACACACACACACACACACACACACACACACACACACACACACACACACACACACACGGCAATTGGCAACGAGAAGAGCAATTCTCGGCTTCATTGAAGTTTTGATACTAGAAAATGATGACTGGTTCAAACACGAAGGTGAGCAGCTTACGTCATTGCAAACGATGTAGCAGACGACAAAAATGACAAACTGAAAAGGTAAGACTCCATGTTCTGTGATCTTGCATCCCATGTATACGGATTATCTAGACGTAATGGTGCGTGGAGAAAGTCGTGCTGTGTAGATCGCTCTCATGGAGTTTTAGATCTCTTCACCCAATATGGAAACTTCAGTTCCAGCAGCAGTCAGTCGTTCGTCTTTCAGTTCTTGACTGAAAGGAATTAGGAATAAATAACACAACAAAAGGAAGAATTAGAAAGTTCTTGATCTCATCTAGGAATCAAACCTTGGACCTTACGTTTTATAGGTAGGTCTGTAAGATACGTTTCCTGTCCACGATAGTGTTTTGTGTGTGTAAATGTATCTATATCTCTATCAATACATACACACACACACACACACACACACACACACACACACACACACACACACACACACACACACACACACACACAGAGAGAGAGACACACACACACACACTCACACAACACACACACAACTCTCTCTCTCTCTCTCTCTCTCTCTGTCTCTCTCTCTCCCTCCCACTTTGACACACACACACTCACACACACACACACACACGCACACACACGCACAAACACACACAACACATACACACCATACACACAACACACTTTGACATACACATACACAACACACACACACACACACACACACACACACACACACACACACAGACGCACAGAGAGGGAGAGACGCACAGAGAGAGAGAGAGAAAGAGACGCAGAGAGAGAGAGAGAGAGAGAGAGAGAGGAGAGAGAGAGAGAGAGAGAGAGAGAGAGAGAGAGAGAGAGAGAGACGCACATACGTATTATTTATGGTTCTGTACAGTCGACTGGGCTTTAAACAGCAATAAGAGTAACATTTTTTTCTGAGTAGAAATGAGATTCAAGGCCTGCTTTTTGACCTGTCCTTTCAGTGTGTAATGGGAAACGTTTATACAAGGATTTCGTGTTCTGCTATGGACATCAGACGGACCCCGTGTGTTTTTTTATGTGAGTTCAGGGAAAGGGCGGTGGGCAATATTTTATGAACCAAAGGTCAGCTGAATTTGGCCAGTTTGTGGTCAACCCATTCACTGTTCATATGCGTTGTGAAGGACCCTGAACAAGACCAGACATAAATCTGATATCTTACAATTGCTTTAAGCAGTTTCACTAATTGATGTCAAGAATCTTGTATGGTTTTGCAGCAAACAAACCAGCAGACGAACTTTAACCCTTTGACTCCCGCACCCTATCCACCAGCTGCAGAAACTTAATCCTTTGACTTCCACACCCTATCCACCAACTGCAAAAACTTAATCCTTTGACTCACGCACCCTATCCACCAACTGCAAAAATGTAACCCTTTGACTCCCGCACCTATCCACCAACTGCAAAAACTTAACCCTTTCACTCCCACACCCTATCCACCAGTTGCAAAAACTTAACCCTTTGACTCCCACACCCTATCCACCAACTGCAAAAACTTAATCATTTGACTCCCGCATCCTATCCACCAACTGCAAAAACTTAACCCATTGATTCCCACACCCTATCCACCAGCTTCTTGCAGGAAGGATAGGGTGAAGGAGTCAAAGGATTAAGGTTTTGCTTTGCTAGCATGGTTGACAATGCAGAATGTTGATGGACAGGGTGCAGGATGCTGGTGAACAGGAGGCAGGATTTAAAGGGTTAAATTTGAAGCCACTTCCGTGACGTTAATTACACTTCACTGTGTGGTCCCAGTGTTCCCAACGAGCTACAGCACACAAGACTCTTACAGACAAGCCAGTTGGGGCCGAACAATCCCAAAGTATGGGTGTACAATATTCAGTCCAAAATTTTATATTACTGTATCTTTTCAGCTCTGTGTGTCTTTAATCACTGATTGAGTTTCAAGGATGATGGGAGCTCTTCCAGCATAGACAGCATCTCCATCTTCTGAGAATTCTGTGCAGCTCTTTCAGTCTATATAGCATTCCCATCTCCTGGGAATTCTGTGCTAGAAATTTCCTCGTTTCTGTCGCTCTCTTTATTTCTGCCTTGCTCCTTTTCTTTCTGTTATCTCTTCCCTTCACATTTTCTGCCTTAATGGTCCAATCACATGTATGTTTTCTATAAGGCCTTACATTTTTTTTCTGTCAGTTAGGATTGATTATTCGGTGTATTAACCCTTTGACTCCCGCACCCTGTCCACCAACTGCAAAAACGTAACCCTCTGACTCCCTAACCCTATCCACCAGCTTCCTACAGGAAGCTGGTGAATAGGGTGAGGGAGTCAAAGGGTTAAGTTTTTGATTTGCTACCATGGCTGACAATGGAAGATGCTGGTGGACATGGTGCGGGAGACAAAAGATTAATTGCATATTTAGCTCTAAAGAAGTGTGAACTGCTTAGTGGCAATTTTAGACTATAGTATAAGCCATATTTTATGCATATTTTTGAATACTTATGTATTTGTATTCAAGTTTTCTTCTTTTTTTTTTGTTTTTGTTTTTTGCATCCCTCAGGTAAATTGAGCGGAATGACCAACGCCAGGGACATACCTCAGCTTGATGTGCGATTGTAGTGGTACGTGTACTCAATTTTCGTTTCCAATTTCTTTTTTTTCGAGGGTTGTCTGTGTGTTAAGATATATGTGTTCAGTTTGAGATGGTTGTGGTCCTCATATGGCTGTGATCCGTTAAACATTAGTAGTGGTAATAGTAGTAGTAGTAGCAGTAATAATAACAATAGCACCACTATTACTACTACTGAATGATGACGAAAATAATAATGGCAACATAATAATGAAGAAACAATAATAATGGTAATAATAATATTATTATTAACAATGATGATAATGATAATAATAAATATAATAATAACAATAATAATAACAACAATAATAATAATAATAATAGTAATAATAATTGAAATGATAATAATATATATAATAATAACAATAATAATAACAACAACAACAATAATAATAATAATAATAATAATAGTAATAATAATAATGATAATGATAATGATAATAACAGCAACATTGATTAATGATAATAAATAAATAAATGAATAAAACAAATAAATAGTAATGATGATAATAATAACAATAATGATAATAACAATAATGAAGAAGAAAACAACAATAATAATAACAATGAAAATGATGATAATAATAACAATAGTTGTAATGATACCAATAATTATCACTATTCTGATAAACCCATTATAATATGCAAGAGGAGTTCATCGACCGTCGCTGAAACAGATTCCTCTCTTTGTGCACGATCTTTTGATGACATGAGACCAATTTGATGTGGACACAGCAGCTAACAGCAACGTGCCGTATCGTTCCTACCATAACAGGACAACAGCGAGCACCGCTCTCTCCAAACCTGGCCAGTGGGCATCAGGACATGTGAGGAGGTGATGGGGGTGGTGGTGGAAGGAACTGGTGGGGTAGGAAGGGTAGCCTGGCCAGTGGGCAGCAGGATATTCGATACCTTAGAGCAAAACGGTCTATCTAAAAAAATTCTGCATTTTCCCTTTTTTTTATGTAGTAGATATTACTATAAAATTCATGATAACAAAGTGCCAAAGAAGCTGTTTATCAAATTTCAAAGTTACACTATGAAAACCGTTATTGCACAAAACGAGCTTACAGGCTTTTCACGGGGAAGACTGGATCACTGTGAAATACCGCCTTCTTCCCCCTCATTTCAGTACCAACAGGGAAGGAATAGTTTTTGCAACAACAGACTATCAGAACTGGAAACCAGTGTTGCCTGGAAGATTTACAACTTGCTTTTCACCATATTATCTTATACATCCCACACAATATTTTTGTTTGAACAACAGTTCATGGGTATGCAGTTTTGTTTATCATGATATGGTACAATGGGGTATTGAATAAATATAGGGTTGTTGCCTAAACTTGCGTCTGTATTCTTGGAGTCTCCTTTCATGCAAAACTGGAACATCTCACAGTAGTCCGTTGTTGCTCAAAATCTCTGTCCTCTTTCTGAAACAAAAGTTAAGCAACAACCGACTATCGATTTTAAAATGATTTTTAATCAGTTTTCAGTTTATAAGCGGCAACCATTTTGTGATGTACAAGTGTAAACAAGATTTTCTACATTCTCACCAAATTGTGAATATTTTGCTTGAGAATCTGATTTTTTATGAGCTTCCAAACATTTCAAGTGAGTGTAGCTCTGAACTTTTCAAAATGGGAGTCATCGAGATTTTGCTTTGTTGCTATAAGGTATCGATAATTATATGAGAGGGAGATGGTGGTGGTGGTGGAAGGAACTGGTGGGGTAGGAAGGGTAACCTGGCCAGTGGGCAGCAGGACTTGTGAGGAGGTGATGGGGTGGTGGTGGAAGGAATTGGTGGGATAGGAAGGGTAACCTGGCCAGTGGGCAGCAAAGAACTGGTACAGTGGTAGTAGGGTGGGGTAGGAAGGGTAGCCTGGCCAGTGGGGAGCAAGGAACTGGTGGGGTAGAAAGGGTAGCCTGGCCAGTGGGCAGCAAAGAACTGGTGGGGTAGGAAGGGTAGTCTGGCCTGTGGGCAGCAAGGAATGTGGGGTAAGGAAGGGTAGCCTGGCCTGTGGGCAGCAAGGAAGTGGTGGGGTAGGAAGGGTAGCCTGGCCTGTGGGCAGCAAGGAAGTGGTGGGGTAGGAAGGGTAGCCTGGCCTGTGGGCACAAGGAAGTGGTGGGGTAGGAAGGGTAGCCTGGCCTGTGGGCAGCAAGGAAGTGGTGGGGTAGGAAGGGTAGCCTGGCCTGTGGGCAACAAGGAAGTGGTGGGGTAGGAAGGGTAGCCTGGTCTGTGGGCAGCAAGGAAGTGGTGGGGTAGGAAGGGTAGCCTGGCCTGTGGGCAGCAAGGAAATGGTGGGGTAGGAAGGGTAGCCTGGCCAGTAAGCAGCAAGGAAGTGGTGGGGTAGGAAGGGTAGCCTGGCCTGTGGGCAGCAAGGAAGTGGTGGGGTAGGAAGGGTAGCCTGGCCTGTGGGCAGCAAGGAAGTGGTGGGGTAGGAAGGGTAGCCTGGCCAGTGGGCAGCAAGGAAGTGGTGGGGTAGAAAGGGTAGCCTGGCCTGTGGGCAGCAAGGAAGTGGTGGGGTAGAAAGGGTAGCCTGGCCTGTGGGCAGCAAGGAAGTGGTGGGGTAGGAAGGGTAGCCTGGCCTGTGGGCAGCAAGAAGTGGTGGGGTAGGAAGGGTAGCCTGGCCAGTAAGCAGCAAGGAAGTGGTGGGGTAGGAAGGGTAGCCTGGCCTGTGGGCAGCAAGGAAGTGGTGGGGTAGGAAGGGTAGCCTGGCCTGTGGGCAGCAAGGAACTGGTGGGGTAGGAAGGGTAGTCTGGCCAGTGGGCAGCAAGGAAGTGGTGGGGTGGGAAGGGTAGCCTGGCCTGTGGGCACAAGGAAGTGGTGGGGTAGGAAGGGTAGCCTGGCTGTGGGCAGCAAGGAAGTGGTGGGGTAGGAAGGGTAGCCTGGCCTGTGGGCAGCAAGGAAGTGGTGGGGTAGGAAGGGTAGCCTGCTGTGGGCAGCAAGGAAGTGGTGGGATAGGAAGGGTAGCCTGGCCAGTAAGCAGCAAGGAAGTGGTGGGGTAGGAAGGGTAGCCTGGCCTGTGGGCAGCAAGGAAGTGGTGGGGTAGGAAGGGTAGCCTGGCCTGTGGGCAGCAAGGAAGTGGTGGGGTAGGAAGGGTAGCCTGGCCAGTAAGCAGCAAGGAAGTGGTGGGGTAGGAAGGGTAGTCTGGCCAGTGGGCAGCAAGGAACTGGTGGGGTAGGAAGGGTAGTCTGGTCAGTGGGCAGCAAGGAAGTGGTGGGGTAGGAAGGGTAGTCTGGCCTGTGGGCAGCAAGGAAGTGGTGGGGTAGGAAGGGTAGTCTGGCCTGTGGGCAGCAAGGAAGTGGTGGGGTAGGAAGGGTAGTCTGGCCAGTGGGCAGCAAGGAACTGATGGGGTAGGAAGGGTAGCCTGACCAGTGGGCAGCAGGATATATAAGAGGGAGATGGGGGTGGTGGTGGAAGGAACTGGTAGTAGGGTGGGGTAGGAAGGGTAGCCTGGTCAGTCGTCATCATCTTCATCATCATCATCATCATCATCATCATCAGGTGCCTTGGCGTTGGCGATCATGGACTTCCATCTGTTTCTATCTCTTGTTGCCCCAAGCATCTCTTTCACCCTCTTTGTCTTCAGCCACTCTGCAAGTCCGTCCAATATCTTCTCCCTGGGCCTACCTGGTGCTCTCTTTCCCTCCAGCTTTCCCGTGTGACCAGGTGCTCCAAATCTCCTTTCCTCATAAAATGGCCTATAAATGTTGCCTGTCTTTTCCTAATCTTCCTTATGAATGATCTTCTCGTGTCTGCCTCTATCAAGACTGTTTCGTTTGTTTTCTTAGCTGTCCATGGAACTCTCAACATTCTTCTTAGAAACCACATCTCGACTGCAGGATATATGAGAGAGAGATGTGGGGGGGGGGGTTATGGAAGGAATTGTGGGGGGAGGTGTGTGTGTGTGTGTGTGTGTGTGTGTGTGTGTGTGTGTGTGTGTGTGTGTGTGTGTGTGTGTGTGTGTGTGTGTGTGTGTGTGTAGGAAGGGGATGAAGAGCGGGATGAAGGTGGAAAATTGATGGATTGAGTGTCTGGCATAAAAAGGAAATGGCTGTACTTACCTTACAACTTGAACTGACACTGTTCGTGCAGATGAAATACCTACTGAGTTTTGATCTTTGGGTGTTCAACAGGGTTCAAAAACTGACGGGGAAGTAAAACCTGAAAACAAGTTGTTGACGATCAGCAGGTCTGTGTGTGTGTTGTGTGTCTGTTGTGAGTGTGTGTGTGTGTGTTGTGTGTGTGTGTGTTGTGTGTGTGTGTGTGTGTTGTGTGTGTGTGTGTTGTGTGTGTGTTGTGTGTGTGTATTGTATGTGTGTGTTTTTCTCTATCTTGCTGTATGTATTACGTGTGTATGCGCGTGTGTCTTGTCTGTCTGTCTCTGTATCTATGTGTGTTTGCGTATCTCTTGGTTCTCTCTCCTTGTTTTTCTCTCTCTGTCACTCCTCTCTGTGTCTCTGTGTCTTTGTCGCCTCCCCCACCTCTCTGTATCTCTCTGTTGTTCAGTGTTATATGTATGTGTTGCACCTACATGAATCAGAATGCCGTTTCATTGTCATGAAGACTACAGGTTCACTGATTAGTATAGCATAGCATAGAATAGTATAGCATAGCACGGCATACTATAGCATAGCATGTCATAGCATGATATAGTATAGCATAATACTACTCAGTGCAGCATAATATAGCAAAGTACAGTATAGTATAGTATAGTATAGTAGGTAGAAAGAAACTCTAGGGAGAGCTAGACAACAGAAGGTCTTCAGAGAAGTAACCCCCTTTAGACAAGTGTTTCGGCCCTGAATTCCTTACACTCTCGGGGGGCCGGGCCACATCCAGGTCATGACTCCTGGATGCCCTTCTGCTGTTGTCTATTTTTTTTTTTTTTTTTTTTTTTTTTTTTCCCACGCCGGGGATCGAACCTGGGCGATTCTGCGCTTCAGAACTGCGGTACGCGGTTTTACCAATGTGCTAACGGGGCACACATCATCTGTAGGGAATTTAATCCTTATGAAGTTCACTTTTTTGGTTCCTCCTTGCCCAGATCCAGCTTGAGCTCCTTTCTGCTGCCTCTGCCATCGCTTTAAGGGCTCTAGTCCTCTTCTTCCCAGAAATGGCGAGTTGTTTCATGAGATCATAAGCGGAGGTGCCCACAAACCCTCTTGCCCCGACCTCTATGGCGAAGATTTTGACCCGCAGACCTGCTTTCTTCAGGGTGCTGGCAAGACCGGCGTATTTTTCGGTCTTGTAGATATGTGCTTCTTCCATTCTGCTTTCGTATGGCACAGTGAGTTCTATCAGAATCACTTGTTTCGAGGAGTCAGAGTGGAGAGCGATGTCTGGTCTCATGCCTGTCTTGCTGATGACATCTGGGTAATTTCTCCACTCTGGGAGGTCTGCTGTACACTCCCAGTCGACTGCTCCATCCAGAAGACCCTTTGGCAATGTGCTGGTTGTCATAGCCCTTTCGGGCCAGACCTGTTTCCCTCCTGCTTTGTAGAACGTTGTCATAGCAATTGGTGCGTTTGGGGTCATGGTTTTTTCGCTAACCACATCTATGATCACTTTCAGAACTTGGTTGTGCCTCCATGTATACCTTCCTTGGGCTAGCGCTACTTTGCAAGAGCTTAGGACATGTTCCACTGTTTGTTTCTTCTGACAGAGCGGACATGCTGGGTCGTCTGCTTTCCCCCATTTCACTAAGTTTGCATTCGAGGGGAGCAGGTCATATACAGATCTGAGGAGGAAGCTTATCCTTAGAGGAGCCATGTGCCACATATCGTTCCAGCTGAGACTTCTTTGGAGTGCACTGTCCCATGTTGTCCATTGCCCCTGTTGACCTTGCTGGACTGCCTTCTGCACTCTTTTGACATCTTCTTCTTCTTCAACTCCTGTATGATCATGTCTCTTTTTTCCTTCCCTTTGGCTTTGGACCACCACTGCATTTTTGTTGCTCCCAGTCCCTGTCTGTTGGTTTGCGTGTGTCCAATTATTTCTTTGATGCTGAGGTTTCTCTTGGCATTGTTTACAGCCTCTTGGACTTTCCACTTTCTGCCAGTTCTCAGTTTGGATGAACTGCTCTCACGATATTGTCTTCCGATTCCTCCAGCATGCTCAACAGTCTTGCTTTTCCAACTTTGTATTCCTCCACTATGGATTTGAGAGGTAGCTTCAGCATTGCTTGACGACAGTAGAATGCAACATCAGTGAGACCAGGTGGGACACCGAGCCATTTTCTTGTGTATTTGTTGATTTTGGCTTCCATTGCTTCGACTGTGCTGGTGCAAATGTCATAGATTAGCAGTGGCCACAGCAGCTTTGGTATCAGCATGAACTGTAGACACCAGACTTTGTATTTGCCTGGCAGTCCGCAGTTATCTATTTTCTTCAGGCCTTCTTCTGCTGTTTGCTTGGTTTCACATCCCCTTTGTGTGTCTTTCAGGGAGTCATCATACCATCTTCCGAGACTTTTTACTGGCTCTTCTGTGACAGTGGGGATGGCTTGGTTGGCTACCATGAATTTGACTGAATCTGCCACTTTTCCTTTTCGCAGTGAGAGACTTCGGGATTTCTTAGGTTTGAACCTCATTCTTGAAGAGGCCACCAGCTCATCCAGCTGCTTTAAGATTTGGTGTGTCTCTTCCTCATCCGTGGACAAGACTGTTGTGTCATCCATGAAAGCTTTCAGAGGAGGCATCTGGTATCCATCTCCCAGATTCACTGGACCTGAACTCTTCATTGCAGCTTTCAAGATGACTTCCATTGCCAACACGAACAGTATGGGAGAGATTGCACAGCCCATTGCAATGCCCACCTCTAGGTCTATCCAGTCCGTGGTGTATTCTTTGGTAGAGAACCGCATTGAGAACCCTTGGAAATACTTCCTCAGCATTGTTCGGATGTTTTCTGGGATGTGATACATTTCAAGAGCCAGCTGGATCATATCGTGTGGAACTGATCCATATGCATTCGCCAGATCAAGCCAAACTACGTCAATGTCTCTCTTCTTGTTCTTGCTTTTTGGATGGCATCCCAAATCAACGTGGCATGTTCCAAGCATCCAGGCATTCCTGGTATGCCTCCTTTTTGGACTGACATATCCAGATACTTGTTTTCAGTCAGGTATTTTGTCAATCTTGCTGCCATAACAGAGAAGAAGATTTTCCCCTCGACGTTCAGAAGTGATATTGGCCTGAACTGATTGATGCTGCTGGAGTTCTGCTCCTTCGGAATGTACACTCCTTCAGCTCTCATCCATTGGTCGCTGATCTTCTGGTTCCTCCATGCTGATCGAATCATCTTGTGGAGCCACTCGAGCACTTTTGGGCATTTCTTGTAGAGCAGGTATGGTATTCCGTTTGGTCCAGGTGCTGACTTGGCTCTGGCTTTCTTTACTACGTTCTTCACTTCATCCAGTGTTGGTGGTTTGTTATTGAATTTTCCTTCTGGCGCTGCAGGCCAAACCAGATTTTGGATTTCAAGTGGTGCCTCGCGCTGAGAATCGGAATATGTTTCCCTGAGATGCTGCTCTAGGGTTTCCTTGCCCACTGTGAGAGTCCCTGATTTGGGTTGTTCAAACAGCTTTCTTGCAAAGTCAAAGGGATCTTTGAAGAAACGATCTTGAGTCTTCTTCTTTTTGCTCTTTCTTCGCCTTGCTGATTCCACTTTGCTGAGAGCATTGTGTTTGGCCTTCAGATCTTTCCAGAGTTCCAGGAGCCCTTGCTTCTCGAATTCTGAGGCAGTTTTCATTCGCTTTTTAAGCTTCCTTTTCTCCCTCGGATGCTCTCCATCTGTTGCTGTCTTCTGGATTTCTGGGGAGGCGTTTTTGTCTTTGGCTGCTTGACTCCATAAGTGTCCCTGCAGATAGAGTATATGATGTCTCCGTATGTGTCAAGTTTGTGTTCCAGCGTACTGTTCCCTATTAGCGCATTCAGCTTAAGGACAAGTTCCTCATCTAATTTCTCCCATTGTTCTTTTGCACCGGCAGGCGGCAAATTGAGTTTTCCACGTTTGGCGTTAAGAGCTTGTGCAAAATCCGCATCAGAACCGTCAGCGTGGATGTCCTTGGCACTATGGTTTAATTCCTGCCTTGGTCATCCACGTCTCACCTGCTATCGCAGTGCGCTGCTGCTGGTTCGTATTGTCTTCAAACAGCCCATTTTTGTCCGTGGATCTTCATGCCGCGTTTGGTGGTGAATCTCCTTCCACACGCACACGGAAATTCCAATGGTCATTAATCATGGTCCGTTGTGCGTTTCCAGTATAGTATAGTATAGTATAGTATAGTATAGTATAGTATAGTATAGTATAGTATAGTATAGTATAGTATAGTATAGTATAGTATAGTATAGTATAGTATAGTATAGTATAGTATAGTATGGTATAGTATGGTATAGTATGGGATAGTATAGTATAGGATAGTATTATGTGAATGCAGTATGTTGTGTGGAGAGGGGAGGGTGAGTGTGTGTGTGTGTGTGTGTGTGTGTGTGTGTGTGTGTGTGTGTGTGTGTGTGTGTGTGTGTGTGTGTGTGTGTGTGTGTGGTGTGTGCATCTGTTAGAGTATGTTTTCATTGTCATAAAAACCTTAGGGTTTATACACATAGAAGTAGCAAATATTGGTAGTATAGTATACTGTAGTGTATGTGTGTGTGTTTGTATGTGTGTGTGTGTTTGTGTGTGTGTTTGTTTGTTTGTGTGTGTGTGTGTGTTGTTTGTGTGTGTGTTTTGTGTGTGTGTGTGTGTGTTTGTGTAACTAAGGATCAGAATGTGTTTTCATTGTCATAGAAACCTAGGTTTACACAGAAGCATTGGTAGTAGTGTGTGTAGTGTAGTGTAGTGTAGTGTAGTGTAGTGTAGTGTAGTGTAATGTAGTGTAGTGTAATGTAGTGTAGTGTAATGTAATGTAGTGTAGTGTAGTGTAATGTAGTGTAGTGTAGTGTAGTGTAGTGCGTGTGTGTGCGTGTATGTGCGTGTGTGTTGTGTGTGTGTGTGTGTGTGTGTGTGTGTGTGTGTGTGTGTGTGTGTGTGTGTGTGTGTTGTGTGTGAATTCGTATGTCTATGTATCTATCTATGTATCTATCTATCTATCTAGTAGCTAGCTGCTAGCTAGCTAGGCTAGCTATCTGTCTGTCTGTCTGTCTTAGTATCTATATATCTATCTGTCTATCTATCTATCTATGTCTATCTGTCTATCTATCTATCTATCTAGCTATCTATCTATCTATCTACTGATGATCTATCTGCCTGTCTCTGTCTGTCTGTCTGTTTATCTATCTATGCAATGTACATATGTGTATGTATGTATGTATGTATGTATATGCTTATGCATATATGTGCGTGCGTGTGTGTGTGTCGCGCGCGCGTGTGCATGTGCTCGTGTGTAGTAGTGGAATTCAAGAGTTGGTGAGAGGGAGGGAGGGAGAAGCGTGAGAGGGATGGTCTGTGCAGGGGAGGGAGGGAGAAAGGCCAGGCAACTCCGGGGAGGGATTTCATGACATCATTGCCCTTTGCTGACCTTATAGCGACTGGGGGCTCGGTGTCAGTCCTTTGTGGGTGATCCTACACATGTTCGCCTTGCCTGCTCTGGGGGGCACTGGCAGGTCATGTACTTGTATATGTGCGGGTGAGAGTGGGGGGTAAGTGGCAGGGGAGGAGGGTGGGGTTGAAGTATACATCATCATAGTAAGTCAGCCTCTGTCATAACTGACCGGTGGTCGTGGTGGGTTTATGGTGTACATGGTCGTAGGACTTGGATTATGACGGTCATAAACTACTGGGCATCAGTCCCTTCAGGCGTAGTAAGCGCGACTGGACTCGTGTTGATCTGCTGGTCTAAAAAATTAATGACAACGTGTGGACTCAGCGAAAATATGTGGCTACCTGGTTTTGCTTGTTCTTTCAAGCGGGCGGGTTGGTTCTTTTGATAGAGCCCTGGACTCAAGATCGGAGGTCTCGAGTTCAATCCCAATCTGCACAGTTAAAAGATTCGACATGTTTTCTGTCCATCTTAATGTTTCCATCATTCTGGTGTCAGTGTAGGCTTATCCATCACTGTCAGTGTAGGCTTTGTCAGTGTAGGCTTAATTATAAACCATCATTGTCAGTGTAGGCTTTGTCAGTGTAGGCTTAACCATCATTGTCAGTGTAGGCTTTGTCAGTGTAGGCTTAACCATCATTGTCAGTGTAGGCTTTGTCAGTGTAGGCTTAACCATCATTGTCAGTGTAGGCTTGGTCAGTGTAGGCTTAACCATCATTGTCAGTGTAGGCTTAATTATAAACCATCATTGTCAGTGTAGGCTTTGTCAGTGTAGGCTTATCCATCATTGTCAGTGTAGGCTTATCCAACATTGTCAGTGTTGGCTTATCCAACATTGTCAGTGTAGGCTTAACCATCATTGTCAGTGTGGGCTTATCCAACATTGTCAGTGTAGGCTTATCCATTACTGTAAGTGTAGACTTATCCATCATTGTTAGTGTAGGCTTATCCATCATTGTCAGTGTAGGCTTAACCATCATTGTAAGTGTAGGCTTTGTCAGTGTAGGCTTATCCATCATTGTCAGTGTAGGCCTTATCCATCATTGTCAGTGTAGGCTTAACCATCATTGTCAGTGTAGGCTTTGTCAGTGTAGGCTTATCCACCATTGTCAGTGTAGGCTTTGTCAGTGTAGGCTTATCCATCATTGTCAGTGTAGGCTTATCCATCATTGTCAGTGTAGCCTTAAACATCATTGTTCAGTGTAGGTGTTTAACATCTTGTCAGTGTAGGCTTAACCATCATTGTAAGTGTACGACTTTGTCAGTGTAGGCTTATCCTACATTGTCAGTGTAGGCTTATCCACTTGTCAGTGTAGGCTTATCAACATTGTCTTAGCTATTGTCAGTGTGGTTATCCAACATTGTCAGTGTAGGCTTATCCAACATTGTCAGTGTAGGCTTATCCAACATTGTCAGTGTAGGCTTATCCACATTGTCGTAGGCTTATCGATTGTCAGTGTAGGCTTTGTCAGTGTAGGCTTATCCGTCATTGTCAGTGTAGGCTTATCCATCATTGTCAGTGTAGGCTTATCCATCATTGTCAGTGTAGGCTTATCCCATTGTCAGTGTAGGCTTATCCGTCATTGTCAGTGTAGGCTTATCCTCATTGTCAGTGTAGGCTTATCCATCATTGTCAGTGTAGGCTTATCCATCATTGTCAGTGTAGGCTTATCCATCATTGTCAGTGTAGGCTTATCCAACATTGTCAGTGTAGGCTTATCCGTCATTGTCAGTGTAGGCTTATCCAACATTGTCAGTGTAGGCTTATCCAATTGCAGTGTAGGCTTATCCTATCATTGTCAGTGTAGGCTTATCCACATTGTCAGTGTAGGCTTATCCAACATTGTCAGTGTAGGCTTATCCGTCATTGTCAGTGTAGGCTTATCCAACATTGTCAGTGTAGGCTTATCCATCATTGTCAGTGTAGATTTATCATCATTGTCAGTGTAGGCTTATCCGTCATTGTCAGTGTAGGCTTATCCACATTGTCAGTGTAGGCTTTGTCAGTGTAGGCTTATCCAACATTGTCAGTGTAGGCTTATCCAACATTGTCCGTGTAGGCTTATCCAACATTGTCAGTGTAGGCTTATCCAACATTGTTAGTGTAGGCTTATCCGTCATTGTCAGTGTAGGCTTTGTCAGTGTAGCTTACCAACATTGTCAGTGTAGGCTTATCCAACAGTCAGTTGTAGTAGCTTATCCTCATGAGTGTAGGCTTATCCCATTGTCAGTGTAGGCTTATCCAACATTGTCAGTGTAGGCTTATCCGTCATGTCAGTGTATGCAGTGTAGGCTTATCCAACATTGTCAGTGTAGGCTTATCCGTCATCGTCAGTGTAGGCTTATCCAACATTGTCAGTGTAGGCATATCCGTCATCGACAGTGTAGGCTTATCCAACATTGTCAGTGTAGGCTTATCTGTCATTGTCAGTGTAGGCTTATCCGTCATTGTCAGTGTAGGCTTATCCGTCATTGTCAGTGTAGGCTTATCGTCATTGTCAGTGTAGGCTTATCCGTCATTGTCAGTGTAGGCTTATCCGTCATTGTCAGTGTAGGCTTATCCGTCATTGTCAGTGTAGGCTATCCAACATTGTCAGTGTAGGCTTATCCGTCATGTCAGTTAGGCTTATCCAACATTGTCAGTGTAGGCTTATCCATCATTGTCAGTGTAGATTTATCTATCATTGTCAGTGTAGGCTTATCCGTCATTGTCAGTGTAGGCTTATCCAACATTGTCAGTGTAGGCTTATCCAAAATTGTCAGTGTAGGCTTTGTCTGTTCTTTCTTTCTTCTTAATTTGATGACAGGACAAACTGAATGTGTTATACATCCCTGTGGGGATGCGGGGGCTCTCTAAGTGTGAATAGTATCCCCCACCTTCTGGAAATTCGGTGCTAGAAATTTCCTTTTTTTTTCTATCACTCTCTTTGTTTCTCCTTGTTCCTTTGCTTTCTGTCATTTCTTCCTATCGTTTTCTGCCTTGCTGGTCCATTCACCTGTATGTATTCGATAAAGTCTTACGTATTTTTTCTTAGGATTGATCATTGGGTACATGTATTATTAAATGCATTTTTGGCTCTAGGGAGGTGAGATATGCGGAAGCAATTTTAGGTGATTTATGCCCGTTTTTATGTATGTTTTGGTGTCCTTAGGTATCCTTAAATTTGTATTCAGGCATTTTTTTTAAATCTCCTGAGTGATAAATTGGATGGAGTGGTCAACGCCAGGGGCGTGTCCTTAGAATATGTGCACGATTGTATTGATGTATGTACTTAATTTTCTTTTCTTCTTTTTTCCTGCTGAAGTTTTGTGTATGTTTTCAAACAGTTATAGCCCCGCTATGGCTCTACTCAGTCGGTAACAACAATCTATTCTACACTACACCAGTATGCGTAACAAATCTTTTGATGACAGAACTAACACAGCTTAGCCTTTTTGTGCAGGACTCTCTGATGACAAACGATATCTCATTGATGTGGAGACAGTCATTTAACGGTTTGCCAAATTGCTATGACTACAGAGGAGAAAAAAGGATATCGCTCTTTGGAGGGCTGGCCAGTGGACAGCAGGAAAGGTAGGGAGAGGATAAAGGAGAGGGGATAGTGAGGGATCGTTGTTTGTTGTGTGATGGTTTTGGGGTGTGTGTGTTGTGTGTGTGTGTGTGTGTGTGTGTGGTGGTGTTGTGTGTGTGTGTGTGTGAGTGAGTGTGTTTGTGTGTCTGTGTGTGTTTGTATGTAGTGTGTGTTGTGTGTGTGTGTTGTGTGTGTGTTGTTTGTGTTATGTTGTGTGTGTTGTGTGTGTGTGTTTGTATGTGTGTGTTGTTGTGTGTGTGTGTGTTTGTGTTGTGTGTGTGTGTGTGTGTGTGTGTGTTTGTATTGTGTGTGTGTGTGTTGTGTGTGTGTGTGTGTGTGTGTGTTGTGTGTGTGTGTTGTCTGTGTGTTTGTGTGTTTGTATGAGTGTTGTGTTGTTTGTGTGTGTGTGTGTGTGTGGTGTGTGTGGTATGTGTGTGCGTGTGTGTGTGTGTGTGTGTGGTGTGTGTGTGTGTGCGTGTGTGTGGTGTTTATGTGCGGCTGTGTATGTGCGTGTGTGTGCGTGGTATGTGTGTGTGTGCGTGTGTGTGTGTGATAGGTGTGTGTGTGTGTGTGCGGTGGTCATCGATCTAATGTCTGTTCTCTTAAACGATTCTGACCCTTTGACTCCCGCACCCTATCCACCAGCTGCAAAAACTTCACCCTTTGACTCCCGCACCCTATCCACCAACTGCAAAAACTTTACCCTTTGATTCCCTCACAGTATCCGCCAGCTTCCGGCTGGATAGGGTGGACAGGGTGAGGGAGTCAAAGGGTTAAGTTTTTGCTTTTCTAGCATGAATGCAGGATGCTGGTGGACAGGGCGCGGGAGTCGAATGGTTAAACCCCACGAAACGTTGGGAAATATTGAGAAAAAAGGGAATAAAATTATAGCTGGAAATAGAGAGAGGATACACAAACAAGTGGAAGACCAGTAACTAGCATACAATAGCTAATTAAACAGTAAACTTGCTGAACACAACGATTAATACCTAACCGGACCCAGCTTGTTAAACAATGTACATCATCATCAATCATCAGGTGCCCTGCCGCATGGCGTTGGCGATCATGGACTTCCATCTGTCTCTATCTCATGTTGTCTCAAGCATCTCTTCCACCCTCCTTGTCTTTCGCCACTCTGCATGTCCGTCTAGTATCTTCTCCCTGGGTCTACCTGTGCTCTCTTTCCCTCCAGCTTTTCCATTGTGACCAGGTGCTCCAATCCCCTTCCTTCATAAAATGGCCTATAAATGTTGCCTGTCTTTTCCGTAATCTTCCTTATGAATGATTTACTTGTGTCTGCCTCCATCAAGACTGTCTCGTTTGTTTTCTTTGCTGTCCATGGAACTCCAACATTCTTCTTAGTAACCACATCTCGGCTGCCTCGACTAGCATAGAATAGCTAACTAAACAGTAAACTTGCTGAACACAACGATTAATACCTAACCAGACCTAACTTGTTAAACAATATACATGCTACACACAATTCAACCCTTTGACTCCCGCACCCTATCCACCAACTCAAAAATTAACCCTTTGACTCCCTCACCCTATCCATCAGCGTCATGCAAGAAGCTGGTGGAGAGGGTGAGGAAGTCAAAGGGTTCCTTTTTGCTTTGATAACATGTTGACAATGCAGGATGCTGGTGGACAGGGTGCGGGAGTCAAAGAATTAACACCTATCATTACTGATGTTTCTGTGTAAAGCCCAGTCGACTTTAAGAGCCATGTCAGGGGTAAGACCGTTTCAAAACGTACACGATACTTGTTCAGGAAGAGAAAAGGAAATAAAAACTAAGTACACATATCATATATTATTATTCGCGCGCATAATCTAAGGAGATGCCCCTGGTATTGCCACTCGTCCAGTTTATCGCACAAGAGATTTAAGAAATATACGTGAATACAGATTGAAACATAGGTGAGGACACTAAAACATGTATAAAAACGGGCGTAAATTACCTAAAAGTGCTTCTGCATGTCTCATTTCCCTGGAGCCAAAAATGCACTTAATACATATACCCTATTATCAATCCGAAGAGAAAGTACGTAAGACTTTATCGAACACATACAGGCGAATGGACCAGCAAGGCAGAAAATGATAGAAAGAAATGACAGAAAGCAAAGGAGGAAGAAAGAAACATAGAGAGTGACAGAAAAGAGGAAATGTCTAGCACAGAATTTACAGAAGGTGGGGATACTATTTATACTGAAAGAGCCCCCGGCATCCCCATGGGGTGGTGGTGGGGGGTGGGGGTTAACACCTAAGTAAAATGAGTTACAACAAATTGGCCATTGGATTTTTCGAAAGGCTGGCCAAAAATCGTATGCTAATGTTTATTCAAATAGTTGGTATACTGTGTTCTCAGAAAGTATTGGAATGAATGATTATCTTAATGCAGAAAGACTGTGACTAGTTGTTATCTTCTGTCCACAAAGACTCCAAGAATTCCTGGTGTACTTTGTTTTCAATGCATCAAGTTTCCACCCCAATATAAGAGGCTGGATAATTCTGCTGACATAAACTGATTGCTTGGGTTTTGTGCCAGTAGATTTGGGGAAGCTGTTGTTTAGTGAGGGGTTGGGGGGGGGGGGAGGAGGGAAACACGTAGTCCTGGCTCATGACCAGGGGTCATCATCATCATCAGGTGCCTTGCCACATGCGTTGGCGATCATGGCCTTCCATCTGTTTCAGTCCTTTGTTGCCTCGAGTGCCTCTTCCATCCTCTTTGTCTTCAGTCACTCTGCAAGTCCGTCCAATATTTTCTCCCTGGGTTTACCTGATGCTCTCTCTCCATCCAACTTTCCTGTTGTGACCAGGTGCTCCAATTCCCCTTGCCTCATAAAATGGCCTACAAATGTTGCCTGTCTTTTCCTGATCTTCCTTATGAATGATCTTCTTGTGTCTGCCTCCATCAAGACTGTCTCGTTTGTCTTCTTTGCTGTCTACGGAACTCTCAACATTCTTTTTAGAAACCACATCTCGGCTGCCTCAATTTTGTTCTGGCCAGGGGGTACCATAAGTTAATCAAGCACCCAGTTGTATCGTCAGTAGGAGGATCAAAACAGTAGTGTATTTCGTATGTTGAACGTAATCGTCGTCGTCGTCGTCGTCATCATCATCATCATCATCATCATCACGATCATCACACCTCCATCATCGTTGTCGTCATCATCATCACACACCATCTCATCATCCTCATCATCATCACATCATCATCATCATCATCATCATCATCATCATCATCATCATCATCATCATCATTATCATCATCATCATAATGTGCCCTGCCACATGGCGTTGGCGATTGTGGCCCTCCATACGAATCTATCTTTTCTCGCTGCAAGTACATCTCCCACCCTCTCCGTCTTCAACCACTCCCGAAAGTCCTTCCAGTATTTTCTCGCTGGGTCTACCTGGTGCTCTTTTTCCCTCCAGCTTTCCCGTCGTGACTAGATGCTCTAATTTCTCTAGCCTCATAAAATGTCGTATAAATGTTGCTTGTCTTTTCCTAATCTTCTGCAATCATGTTCTTTTTTGTGTTTGTCTCTTTCAGGACTGTCTCGTTTGTTTTCCTTACTGTCCATGTGTGTGGTGCGTGTGCGTGTGCGTGTGTGTGTGTGTGTATGGTGTATGTGTGTGTGTGTGTGTGTGTGTGTGCGCGCGTATGTTTGTGTATGTGTGTGTGTGTGTGTGTATGTGTTCGTGTGTCTCTGTGTGTGTATGTGTGTGTGCGTGCGCGCGCGCATGTGCGTGTGCGTGAATATATCGGTTTGTTTGATTTGTTTTGGAAAGGGCAAAAGTTTCAATTATAACTTGATAATTTGTTTTCTATTGATACTTGTGTTATTTTTGGGTTTTGCTTTTTGTTTCAATCAAATAGTGGATTCAAGTGTTAGTTTGTTCGCCTTATCTTTTACATGCTTTTATACGGGTTTCAGACAGAACTTTGTTTATTTCTTCGTTTGTTCTTGAATGATTTCCTATTTTGTTTGTTTGTTTGTTTTCTTTTTTTTGTTTGTTTTTGTTTTGTTTTTGCTTTTTGTCTAATTTTGCTTTTTTTGTTTTTGGAATCGTTTGTTTTGACTTTCCTCAAATGTGCAACAACAACAACAAAAAAGGATCCCTTAGCTACAGAGAACAAAATCTTTTGATCACTGTCTTACAAAGAAGAGAGAGCGAGACGGGAGAGAGCTAGAGAGAGAGAGAGAAGAGAGAGAGAGCTGGCCGACTGAGAGAGAGACAGACAGAGCACAGACACAGACAGAGGGAGAGACAGAAGAGAAAGAGACAGAGAGAGAGACAGAGACAGACAGACAGACACGGAGAGAAAAAGAGAGGAAGAGACAGACACAGACAGAGGGAAGAGATGACCAGAAAGAGAGACAGAAGAGAAAGAGAGACAGGCACAGAGAAAAAGGAAGAGAGACAGACAGACAAACAGAGAGAGATAGAGTGACAGACGGACAGACAGACATACACAGAGAGAGGGGGACAGACAGACACAGACAGAGGGAGAGACAGACAAGAGAAAAGACCAGACACAGAAAGAAAAAGGGAGAGATATAGGACAGACAAACAGAGAGAGATAGAGTGACAAGACAGACAACAGACGAAGAGACAGACAGACAGACACAGACAAAGGGAGAGACAGAAACAGAAAGAGACACAGAGAGGGACACACACAGACAGACAGACACAGAGAGAAAAAGGGAGAGATAGAGATAGACAGACAAACAGAAAGAGAGAGAGAGAGTGACAGACGGACAGACAGACATACAGACAGAGAGAGACAGAATACAGAAGAGAGAGACAGAGAAGAAGAAGAAAGAAGAGAGAAGAGAGAGAGAGAGATAAAGAGAGAGAAAGAGGAGACAAACTAATGAAAGAAAGAAGTTAAAGAGTATGATATATGTGATTGTAATGAAGGCCAAGTCGACGATGACAGCGTTTGTTAGAGAGAGAGAGAGAGGAGGAGAGGAGACAAGATAAGGAAAGAAAGAGAAGCAAAGGAAGGCAAAAAAGGCAAGTATGATATATGTGATTGTGATGAAGGCCAAGTCGAAGGCCAAGCCGACGATGACAGCCTTTGTTGTGTGCGCTGCAGATATGTCTGTGTGTGTATGCGGTAAATCATCTGTTGCCACTGTAGAATCGAGTGCATGGATGACAGACTATAAGATAGTATAACATTACTCAGCACGAATATAGACACACAGAGAAACAGACAGAAGGCAGACAGACAGACAGACAGACAGACAGACAGACACACACACACACACACACACACACACACACACACACACACACACACACACAACACACACACACACACACTCATTCTCTCCCCGTCTCTGTCCTTACACACATGTACGCAAACACAGGCGCGCGCGTGCACGCACACACACACACACGTACGTGGGTACGTACGCCCGCACGCACGCACGCGCACGCACACACAGAGAACAGAGAGAGAAAAACGCACACACACACACACAGAGAACACACACACACATTCACAGAACACACACACACAAAAACACAGAAAACACACACACAGAACAACACACAACACAACACAGAACACACACACAGAACACAGTCACACACACACACACACACACACAAAACACACACACAAACACACACACACACAAAACGCACACACATACACATACACACACACAAACACACAATCACATACACAACACCACACACACACACACACACACACACACACACACACACACACACACAACACACAGCAGAACACACACGTACAGGCAGCTTCTCCATCAAAATGTCCAGTATAGATTCTCATTACTTTCCTCAGTGTGAGCAAAAAGACCAATAATCATAGATAAGGAAATGGTACGAACACAGAACATTTTCAGTCAGGACTGTTGAAGCATTGATCCGCCCAGCAACCAATGAAACGAGCCAGCAACCCGAGCCATCTACCTAGTCAAGGAATTGAACTAGCAGCCAAACTACTGGCCTAGTCTATCAAGGTATTCAGCCATGAACCAAGCTATCGTCCCAGTTTCCGCTGTGGAGATGCCAGGGGGCGGAGTTCTTTCTGTATAAATATCCCCACCTTTTAGAAACCTGTACTGGGAATTTCCTTCATTTCTGTCATTCTCTTTGTTTCTGCCTTGCTCCTTTGCTTTCTGTCATTTCTTCCTATCATTTTCTGCCTTGCTGGTCCTTTCACCTGTATGTGTCCGATAAAATCTTACATACTTTCTCTTAAGGTTGATAATTGGGGACATGTCTTAAACGCATTTTTGGTTCTAGGGAAATGTGATGTGTGGAAGCAATTTTAGGTGGTTATAATATACATGTTTTTATATATGTTTTAGTGTCCTTAGTTGTGTTTAAATTTGTATTCAGATGTTATTTTTACATTCCCTGTGTGATGAACTGGATGAGTGATCAACGCTAAATTATGTGCGCGAATGCATTGATATGTGTAGTTAATTTTCTTTTCTTTTTTTCCTTTTGAAGTCTTGTGCATGTTTTGAAACGGTTATAGCACTGATACGACTCTATGCAGTCGACTGGGCCCTAAACAACAATATCAATAAGAATTCCTTTAGTATTTGAAGGCATTGAACTTGGCAGCCAAGCTAATGTACATAGCCTGCCAAGGCATTTAGCTAGCGGCCAGCCATAGCATTGTGCCAGCAGCCAAACTTTTAACAATCTGCCAAGGCACTGAACTAGTAGCCATGCTATTTACCTTGTCTGGCAAGGCATGTAGCAGGCATCCAAGCTAATTATCCAGCTTGATAAGATGTTGAGTTAGCAGTCAGACTGTTTACCCAGCCTAATCAAAGCAATGAGCTCGCAGTCAAACTATTTACCCAGCCTAATCAAGGCATTGAGTTAGCAGCCAAGCTATTTACCCCAGTCTGACAAGGCAGTAAGTTAGCAGCTAAACTATTACCTAGTCTGTCAAGGTGTTGAGGTAGTAACCAAAGTATTTCCTAGTCTGTCAAGGTGTTGAGGTAGTAACCAAACTATTTCCTAGTCTGTCAAGGTTTGAGGTAGTAACCAAAGTATTTCCTAGTCTGTCAAGGTGTTGAGGTAGTAACCAAACTATTTCCTAGTCTGTCAAGGTGTTGAGGTAGTAACCAAACTATTCCTAATCTGTCAAAATGTTGAGGTAGTAACCAAACTTACCTAGTCTTCAAGTGTTGAGTAGACCAACTATTACTAGTCATCAAGGTTTGAGGTAGTAACCAAGTCTGTCAAGGCATTTAGCCAGCAATTAAGCTATTTGCCTAGTCTGGCAAGGTTTTGGACGTCTCCGCCGACTTTGGCACAATCTGCCTCCTGCTGTGCCAGTCCGACACCACTTTTCGTCTTCTTCTTTGTCTCCTCCACTGCCCCTGCACTCGACCTTGTTGCTGCAAACTTCGTCTCCCCCTCTGCCGTCTTCGCCTTCGCCTTCTGTCCCGCTGGTGCCGCCTTCGCCTTCTGTCCCGCCGGTGCCGCTTTCGTCTTCTGTCCCGCCGGCGCTGCCCTCATCTTCTGTCCCGCTGGTGCTGCCTTTGTCTTTTGTCCCACTGTGCCGCCTTCGTCTTCTGTCCTGCGGGTGCCTCCTTCGTCTTCTGTCCCGTCGTTGCTGCCTTTATCTTCTGCCCCGCTGGTGTCGCCTTCATCTTCTGTCCCGTCGGTGCTGCCTTCGTCTCCACCTCGGCCGCCGCATTGTGATAAACTAAAACTATGCCTTTTTAACGCTCAGTCAACATGCACTGATGGCAAAGCCGATGTCATTGCTGACTTTATCGCAGATGGGCATGTTGACATTGCTTTTATCACCGAAACATGGCTTAACCCCCTTGGTCATGAACCTTTCATGCGAGTCTCACTCCGAGTGGTTACAGGCTTGCTTCTTTCCATAGCTCATCCCGAGGTAGTGGTATCGCCATCCTCTACAACGACTCACTCCATTTCCCGCCTGTCTTTCTCGCAGTCTCTGCCTTTCTCCCATCCTTCTTTCGAGCACGTTGAAGTATCCTTCCAATCCACCCCTCACCCCATCACCTTCTCCTGTGTCTATCGACCTCCACCTAGCTCTGCCAACAAGCTCACCACATCCATGTTTCTCTCTGACTTTGACCAACTACTTGACTACTACTGCCTCTTACCTGGAAATCTCATCATTCTAGGTGACATCAATGTCCACTATGACAACACTCACCGTTATGACACAAGACATATCATCAACTCTCTGTCCAATCACAATGTGACTCAACACATTTCTGAACCAACCCATCAAAAAGATCACATTCTTGACTGGATCATTTCTCGTGATCACCACAATTCAGCTACTGACAACTGCTTAGTTCTTTCTACCCGTCTAACTTCAGCCCTTCCATCTGACCACTCTGCAATTCTCTGTTCTCTTGACATTCCTCCTCCTTCCCGTACCATGCGCACAGTGACTCGACGCAATCTCAAATCTATCGACCTCTCCACATTTTCATCTGGTGCCTTCCGTCTCCTTTCTGAAAAGTCACATAACCTTGCCGATGAATTCTATACTACTCTCCACCATCTTCTGGACACTCATGCTCCAGCCACAACCCGTCTTTTACCTGACCGCCCCCCTACCCCCTGGCTCACTCATGAGATTGCCTGTGCAAAACGTGCCCGCCGCAGAGCAGAGCGCGCTGGCGCAAATCCAAACTCACTGTACATAGCCAACTTTTCCAAGCCTCTAAAACAAAAGTATCCACCCTCATTGCATCTGCAAAAACAAGCTATTTCCAAACCAAAATCCTGAATGCCTCTTCTTCAAAAGAACTCTTTACAACCATGAATCATCTCCTTGGCACACAAAACGATTTACCTCTCCCAAAAAAACACACAAATGAAGAACTCCCATCTGTATTCTCCAAGTATTTCACCACCAAAATACAAACTCTTCGTGACAGGCTTGACAGGACACCCTGTCAACCATGCCCACCTGACCCTTCCTTCTCTGGCACACCTCTTACTATTTTTACCCCAGTCTCACAAGAAGAAATTCTCAACACAATCAGATCCATGTCGTTCAAAACCTGCGAACTGGATCCTCTTCCAGGTTCTCTCTACTCTGATTGTCTCCCTACGCTCCTCCCGTTCATCACTGACATCATCAACACTTCTCTTCAAACTGGAACTGTCCCAGATTCTTTCAAGTCTGCTATTGTTCATCCTCTCCTCAAGAAATACAATTTAGACCCAAATGAACTGAAAAATTATCGGCCTATCTCTAATCTGTCTTTCTTGTCAAAACTCATCGAAAAAGTTGTCCTCAACCAACTGAACTCTCACCTGTCTGCCAACAATCTCCTCAATCCTTTCCAGTCAGCCTACCGCCAGTGCCATAGCACTGAAACTGCCTTGCTACACATTCTCAACAATCTCCTCCTTGCAACTGATACTGTCAAAGTCTCTCTCCTCACACTCCTTGATCTGTCTGCAGCCTTTGATACCATTGATCATGGTATTCTCCTTTCTAGACTTCATCATACTTTTGGCATCTCTGACATTGCTCTCTCCTGGTTCACTTCATATCTATCAAACAGAAAACAAACTGTTCTCATCAATGGCACTTACTCTCAACCTGCATACCTGACCTGTGGTGTTCCATAAGGATCTGTCCTTGGCCCTGTTCTTTTCACTCTTTACACCTCCCCCCTGTCCACCATCATCAACTCCCACTCTATAAAACACCACTTCTATGCTGATGACACCCAACTTCAAGACAGTGACTCACCTGACAATATACAGCGCCTCCTGACTCGCACCACTGAGTGTTACTCGGACATTCAAAAATTGGATGACATACAACAAACTTCAGCTAAATGATGACAAGACAGAAGCTATCCTCATTGGCACCCGTCAGAAACTTTCTCAGCTGCCTCCTCTTTCTCTCCCATTATGTAACACATCAGTCCCAATTTCTGATTCTGCTAAAAACCTTGGTGTCTGCATTGACTCTACCCTCTCCATGAACAACTTTGTTTCTCAAACTGCCAGATCTTGCTACTATCACCTCCATCGTATAAGCCTGATCAGGAAGTATCTCTCTGTGGAAACAACTGCAAAACTCGTTCTCTCCTTCATAATGTCTCGCATTGACTATTGCAATTCACTCCTGTCCGGTCTTCCTGCCTCCACCATTCACATCCTACAACGCATTCAAAACAATGCTGCACGCCTTGTACTCAAAAAGAAAAAAGCTGACCACATATCTCCTCTCCTGGCACAACTTCACTGGCTCCCTGTATCAAACCGCATACAGTACAAACTAGACACCATGTGCTACAAAAGTCTCAATAACGCAGCCCCCGATTACCTGTCAATCCTACTTGAGATCTATGTTCCCTCACGTACCCTCCGCTCTGCCTCCGACTTTTCGCTTTCCACGCACTAAGCTCAATACCTATGGTCCACGAGCCTTCTCTGTTTCTGGTCCGCTCTCCTGGAACAAACTTCCTCTCTCAGTCCGTCAGCAACCTACTTTTGTCTCCTTCAAGCCGCTCTCAAAACTCACCTTTTCTCCTCTGCATAAAATCCTGACCTCATCAATCCCCTCTGCAGCCTGTCTCCACTCGGAGGGGAATCACATTGTAATATATAATTGTATATAATATGCTCTCTATAATTTTCCATTGCTTTTATTCTTTCTCCCCATTTATAGCCGTGTGCGTGTGTGTGTGTGTGTGTGTGTGTGTGCGCGCGCGCGCTCGTGTGTGTGTGTGTGTGTTTGTGTGTGTGTGTGTGTGCGTGCGTGCGTGTGTGTGCGTGCATGCGTGCGTGTGTGTGCGTGCGTGCGTGTGTGTGTGTCTGTTTCAGCGCTTAGATTTGATTTTATCAAGATTTTGCGCTATATAAATATTGTAATTATAATAATAAAAGCTATTTACCTAGTGTAAATAGACATTGAGCCATCAGCCACGCTAATTATCTAGTATATCAAGGAATTTAACTAGCAACGAAGCTATTTATTTAGTCTGTCAAGGCAATTAGCTTGCAGTCAAGCTATTTACCTAGTTAACTAGCAGTCAAACTATTCACCTGGTTTGCCAAGGCAATTAACTGGCAGCCAAGCTATATACCTAGTTTGTTAAGACATTGAGCTATCAGCCAAGCTATTTACCTGGTTTGTCGAGGCAATTAGCTAGCAGACAGTCATTTACCTAGAGTGTCAAGGCACTGAGTTAGCAGCCAAGCTGTTTACTATTCAGGCTTAGACGCACAAATTACCCGTCTCAAAGCGAGCCAGCAGCCAAGCATTACTATGCAAGGCTTGAGCTATCACCAAGTTACCTTTGTCAGGATTGAGCTAGCAGCAGCTATTTACTATGGTAGCATTAGATAACAACAAGCATTACTATCTGTCAGGCAGTAACAGCCAAGCTATTTACCTATTTGTCAGCATTTGTACAATAAACAAGCTATTTCATTGTAGGCATTAGATAACAACCAAGCTATTTACCTAGTCTGTCAAGGCATTAGATAAACAAGCATTACTAGTCTGTCAAAGGGATTTAGATAACCAAGCTATTTACCTAGTGTCAGGGATTGGATAACAACAAGCTATTACTTTGTCAAGGAGTTAGATAACAACAAGCTATTTACCTAGTCTGTCAAGGCAGTTAGATAACAACCAGCTATTAGTTGTCATGCACTGATTAAGCCACTATTTACCTATGTGTCAAGGCATTTAAGACAACAAGTTACTAGTCTCAAGCATTGAGCCAGCAGCCAAGCTATTTACCTAGTGTGTCAAGGCATTTAGATAACAACCAAGCTATTTACTTAGTCTGTCGAGGCAGTTTAGATAACAACCAAGCTATTTACCTAGTGTGTCAAGGCATTTAGATAACAACCAAGCTATTTACCTAGTCTGTCAAGGCATTTAGATAACAACCAAGCTATTTACCTAGTCTGTCAAGGCATTGAGATAACAACCAAGCTATTTACCTAGTCTGTCAAGGCAGTTAGCTAACAACCAAGCTATTTACCTAGTCTGTCAAGGCAGTTAGCTAACAACCAAGCTATTTACCTACTCTGTCGAGGCAGTTCTCTATCAGCCAAGCTATTTACCTACTCTGTCAAGGCATTGAGCCAGCAGCCAAGCTATTTGTCAAGCGTAAGATTACATTGGACACAGCAGCAGGGAAGTTTCCGTTTTTTTTCTCATAATTTTTGTATCTGGTGTTCGTTTGTTTGTAATCTTACGCTTGACAAAGGCCATTGGCCGAAAAGTTGCGCCTGTCTTGTCTTGTTGTATTGAATACGCGTTCGTTTTCTTCTTTCGTGTTTTTCTCTGGTTCCTTTTTAGTTAACAGCCAGGATAACAACCTTGTCTGTCCAGGCATTTAGCAAGCAACCAAGTTGTCAACTCAGTCTGACGGAGTTTGGTCATGTCTTTGTTATGTGTTATAGTTAGCTTCGTTAGTGTAATGAGAGGGATCATTATTGTCCAGTGATTTTGACATTTTGTGTGTTTTTTTAAAAAATGAGTTGAGATCAATTTCCAGCGTCTGGGTTTCATTTTGTAAACTTGTGACTATTTTTCTTGCTTCTCTGCCCGCCTACCTTTTCCTCTGTCTCTCTTTCCTGCTGTCTGTTTGTAACTGTGTCTCTCTTTCTTTCTGTCTTTGGATTGTTCGTTGGTTCAGTTGGTTGGAGCACTATGCTGATATATGAGAGGTCGTAGATTCACCCCTCAGACTTGGTGTAATATTGTTAATGAGAAAGCTAGCTCTGTTGATAGATTTGGGGATGGGAGGAGGGAGAGAGAGAGATGTGGGTATGATGTAGTGTTTATCTGTTTGTATGAGTGTGTGGAAGTACACATAGTGAAGAGAGAGAGAGATGTGTGTGTGTGTATGATGTGGTGTTTATCTGTTTGTATGAGTGTGGTGTTTATCTGTTTGTATGAGTGTGTGAAGTACACATAGTGAAGAGAGAGAGAGAGAGAGAGAGATGTGTGTGTGTATGATGTGGTGTTTATCTGTTTGTATGAGTGTGGTGTTTTTCTGTTGTATGAGTGTGTGAAGTACACATAGTGAAGGAGAGAGAGAGAGAGATGTGTGTGTGTATGATGTGGTGTTTTACTGTTTGTATGAGTGTGTGAGTAAACATAGTGGGGGGGAGGAGAGAGAGAGAAGAGATGTGTGTGTATGATGCGGTGTTTACTTGTTTGTATGAGTGTGTGAAGTACTCATATGTGGGGGAGAGAGAGAGAGCTAGAGAGAGAGAGAGAGAGTGATGGTGGAACATACAGACGTACACAGATGTATCTAGTGCTGTATGGGACTATATATGTACACAGACAGGAAATAACATACATGTAAATGAAAGCGTGGTTCCCTGACATTTGAGTAATTAATCATAACCATGGACAGATAGTGATGTGGCACTTGACCTAGCTAGAACATTTGGGGTTGATGTGTAGGCACTCGTATGGGTAATCAGTTGATATCATGGACAAATACTGACTGGTGTTTGTTCTTGACCCTGCTAGAGCATTGGAGTCTTTCTTTTTGTTTATATGTTTATTTCTTTCTTTCATTCTTCTTTCTTTCTTTCTTTTGTTCTTTCTTTATCTATTTGTTTACTTATTTTTTTGCTTTTTATTGATGTTTGTTCTCCTTCGCACGGAAATTTCTCATCTTTCAACTCAAGTCATATTATATTGGTAAACAAACCCCAAAACATCTAATTTATTACAGTACATGACATATTCTGGTGGAATATAATCAAAAATATGCATTATATTTGGATCAGTGATGAGGCATTGGTGCTCTGGGTCCCTTTCCAGTACCATAGGGCGTTTCTTAACTCACAATTACTTTATTTGACAATGTGGTCGCTGGCAATAATTCTCTCTATAGCTTTTGCTAAATGGATTTAATTCACATTGCGCCTTTGCTTTTTCTAATTTAGTCTGTTCTTGGTGATAAAGTTGTAAAACAAATCCACGACCTGCCGTATTTATTACTGTGCATTTTGCTGTTGATATACCGGAATCTATACATTGTTCACCGAGTTGTGTATACCACATCATACACATAGCAAAGTCTTAGCTGACAGTCATCATCATCATCATCAGGTGCCCTGCCGCATGGCGTTGGCGATCATGGTATTCCATCTGTCTCTATCTCTTGTTGCCTCAAGCATCTCCTCCACCCTCCATGTCTTCAGTCACTCTTCAAGTCCGTCTAGTATTTTCTCCCTGGGTCTACCTGGTGCTCTCTTTCCCTCCAGCTTTCCCGTTGTGACCATGTGCTCCAGTTCCCCTTTCCTCATAAAATGGCCTATAAATATTGCCTGTCTTTTCCTAATCTTCGCGGGCCCCAGTAGCTCAGTTGGTTTGAGCTTCGGATTCACATGCTAATGGTTGTGGGTTCGAATCCCGGGGTGCGTTACATTAAAACTGGCCTCTCATTGTCCTATCTTAGCATCATTGTTGTTCTGGTGGTGTCGGATGGTTATCCCCGTCGACCATATCACCTGAGGTGGGTGTCGATGTAAAATCTTAACCAAACCAACCAACCAAAACCTAATCTTCCTTATGAATGGTCTACGTGTGTCTGCCTCCATCAAGACTGTCTCGTTTGTTTCCTTTGCTGTCCATGGAACTCTCAACATTCTTCTTAGACACATCTCGGCTGCCTCAATCTTGTTCTGGCTTTAGCTGACAGTAACCAACACGATTTCTGTGCATCGTATTCAACACTTTGATAACATAAAACCTCTTTGATGTAGAGTTTGAAGTTTGTTCAAGAGGGATTCGTCACACTCGGACAAATCCATATGCGGGTCATCCAGATCTGCAAGCAGTTATCTAGCAAACTTCCTGAGCTTGTGCAAAACGTTATGCGTTCGCAACAACTTGAAATAGCGGAGGGGGAGAAGGGACCTGTGAAACACTTCATCATCATCATCATCACCATCATCATCATTATCACCATCATCATCATCATCACCATCATCATCATCATCATCATCATCATCATGCGTGGCGTTGGCGATCATGGTCCTCCATACGAATCTATTCTTGGTCGCTGCAAGTACATCTCCCACCCTTTCTGTCCTCATTCACTCCGCGGGCCTGTCGAATATTTTCTTTCCGGGTCTAACTGGTGCTCTTTTTCCCTCCAGCTTTCCTGTTGTGACTAGGTGTTCTAATTTCTCTTGCCTCATAAAATGTCCTATAAATGTTGCTTGTCTTTTCCTGATTTTCTTCATTGATATTCTTTTTGTATCTGCCTCCATCAAGACTGTCTCGTTTGTTTTCTTTCCTGTCCTTGGAACTCTTAACATTCTTCTTAGAAACTACAATTCAGCTGCCTCAATCTTGTTCTGACTTTGTGTGTTGACTGTCCACGCTTCATATCCGTTCAACAGTATCGGTTCTATATAACACTGA
>JAPXFY010000022.1:40274584-40302084 GCA_030674185.1 Monoplex corrugatus
TATACGATGGAGATGATAGTAGCAAGATCTGGCAGTTTGAGAAACAAAGTTGTTCATGGAGAGGATAGAGTCAATGCAGACACCAAGGTTTTTAGCTGAATCAGAAATTGGGACTGATGTGTTACATAATGGGAGAGAAAGAGGAGGCAGCTGAGAAAGTTTCTGACGGGTGCCAATGAGGATAGCTTCTGTCTTGTCGTCATTAAGCTGAAGTTTGTTGAACGTCATCCAGTTCTTAATGACCGAGTAACACTCAGTGGTGCGAGTCAACAGGCGCTGTATATTATCAGGTGAGTCACTGTCTTGAAGTTGGGTGTCATCAGCATAGAAGTGATGTTTTATAGAGTGGGAGTTGATGATGGTGGACAGGGGGGAGGTATAAAGAGTGAAAAGAACAGGGCCAAGGACAGATCCTTGTGGAACACCACAGGTCAGGTATGCAGGTTGAGAGTAAGTGCCATTGATGAGAACAGTTTGTTTTCTGTTTGATAAATATGAAGTGAACCAGGAGAGAGCAATGTCAGAGATGCCAAAAGTATGATGAAGTCTAGAAAGGAGAATACCATGGTCAATGGTATCGAAGGCTGCAGACAGATCAAGGAGTGTGAGGAGAGAGACTTTGCCAGTATCAGTTGCAAGGAGGAGATTGTTGAGAATGTGTAGTAGGGCAGTTTCAGTGCTATGGCACTGGCGGTAGGCCGACTGGAAAGGATTGAGGAGATTGTTGGCAGACAGGTGAGAGTTCAGTTGGTTGAGGACGACTTTTTCAAGGAGTTTTGACAAGAAAGAGAGATTAGAGATAGGCCGGTAATTTTTCAGTTCATTTGGGTCTAAATTGTGTTTCTTGAGGAGAGGGTGAACAATAGCAGACTTGAAAGAATCTGGGACAGTTCCAGTTTGAAAAGAAGTGTTGATGATGTCAGTGATGAATGGGAGGAGAGTAGGGAGACAGTCAGAGTAGAGAGAACCTGGAAGAGGATCCATTTCGCAGGTTTTGAACGACATGGATCTGATTGTGTTGAAAATTTCTTCTTGTGAGACTGGGGTAAAAGTAGTAAGAGGTGTGCCAGAGAAGGAAGAGTCAGGTGGGCATGGTTGACAGGGTGTCCTGTCAAGCCTGTCACGAAGAGTTTGTATTTTGGTGGTGAAATACTTGGAGAATACAGATGGGAGTTCTTCATTTGTATGTTTTGTTGGGAGAGGTAAATCTTTTCGTGTGCCAAGGAGATGATTCATGGTTGTAAAGAGTTCTTTTGAAGAAGAGGCATTCAGGATTTTGGTTTGGAAATAGCTTGTTTTTGCAGATGCAATGAGGGTGGATACTTTTGTTTTAGAGGCTTGGAAAAATTGCCTGTGTACAGTGAGTTTGGATTTGCGCCAGCGGCGCTCTGCTCTGCGGCGGGCACGTTTTGCACAGGCAATCTCATGAGTGAGCCAGGGGGTAGGGGGGCGGTCAGGTAAAAGACGGGTTGTGGCTGGAGCATGAGTGTCCAGAAGATGGTGGAGAGTAGTATAGAATTCATCGGCAAGGTTATGTGACTTTTCAGAAAGGAGACGGGAGGCATCAGATGAAAATGTGGAGAGGTCGATAGATTTGAGATTGCGTCGAGTCACTGTGCGCGTGGTACGGGAAGGAGGAGAAATGTCAAGAGAACAGAGAATTGCAGAGTGGTCAGATGGAAGGGCTGAAGTTAGACAGGTAGAAAGAACTAAGCAGTTGTCAGTAGCTGAATTGTGGTGATCACGAGAAATGATCCAGTCAAGAATGTGACCTTTTTGATGGGTTGGTTCAGAAATGTGTTGAGTCATATTGTGATTGGACAGAGAGTTGATGATATGTCTTGTGTCATAACGGTGAGTGTTGTCATAGTGGACATTGATGTCACCTAGAATGATGAGATTTCCAGGTAAGAGGCAGTAGTGGTCAAGCAGTTGGTCAAAGTCAGAGAGAAACGTGGATGTGGTGAGTTTGTTGGCAGAGCTAGGTGGAGGTCGATAGACACAGGAGAAGGTGATGGGGTGAGGGGTGGATTGAAAGGATACTTCAACGTGCTCGAAAGAAGGATGGGAGAAAGGCAGAGACTGCGAGAAAGATAGGCGGGAATGGAGTGAGTCGTTGTAGAGGATGGCAATACCGCCACCTCGAGATGAGCGATGGAAAGAAGCAAGCTTGTAACCACTCGGAGTGAGGCTAGCATGTATAGGTTCATGACCAAGGGGGTTAAGCCATGTCTCTGTGATAAAAGCAATGTCAACATGCTCATCTGCGATAAAGTCAGCAATGACTTCGGCTTTGCCATCCTTGCATGTTGACTGAGCGTTGAAAAGGCATAGTTTTAGTTTATCACAGTCATATGGCGGTGGCCGAGGTGGCACCGACGGGACAAAAGACGAAGGCGACACCAGCGGGGCAGAAGACGAAGGCAGCAACGACGGAACAGAAGAAGAAGACAAAGGCAGCATCGGCGGGACAGAAGACGAGGGCAGCGCCGGCGGGACAGAAGACGAAGGCGGTACCGGCGGGACAGAAGGTGAAGGCGGCACCGGCGGGACAGAAGGTGAAGGCGGCACCAGCGGGACAGAAGGTGAAGGCGGTACTATCAGGATAGAAGGCGAAGGTGAAGATGGCAGAGGAGGAGACGAAGTTTGCAGCAGCGAGGTCGAAGGCAGGGGCAGTGGAGGAGACGAAGAAGCAGAAGAAGAAAAGTGGCGTCGGGCTGGCACAGCAGGAGGCAGGTTGTGCCAAAGACGGTGGAGACGTCCACCACGACAGGATCGCGCAGTGCGGGGCTTGCTACACAGCCCCAATGTACGTATGCGCTGGTAGACGCCTCCATCGAGGTAGCATTTGCTGTGTTTAAAAAGTGTCAGTCCAATTTGTTTAAGAAAGGACGGATCCATAATTGAGAGCCAGTCAGGAGAGGATGATGTTTGCAGGTTGGTGTGTGGGTTGGTCAGTTCACAACAATTGAATCAGAGAACAACGAAGGTTTGAGAGCTGTTGGTTTCGGCGAACACAGTAGGCTAAAATGTTAACACAGTTCACAGATTAAATGTCCGACCCAGCGGCAGAATCAAAATGACGAAAAGTAGGCATACGAAACTCCAAAATCAGATTATCCGGTAAAATATTCAAAATTAAAAAAAATATTTACATCACCATTTGTCGGGACCCAAGAGGAATAAACTGATATAAAATTCAATGCACAAAATCAAATAGAACCACGATAAAATCACTGTAAAATACCACACACACTTTTGCTGCCTGCTGGCGCGACATCTACTCACATGGTTGGGGTGGGGTGGGGGGTAAAGATGTGATGTGTGTGTGTTGTGTGTGGTGTTGTGTGTGTGTGTGTTTTCTCTCTCTCTCTCTCTCTCTCCTCTCTCTCTCTCTCTCTCTGTCTCTGTCTTTGTCTCCATGTATGTATATGTGTGTGTTTTGTGTGTGTGTCTCTCTCTTGCTATCATCTATCTATCTATCTATCTATCGTAGTCTGTCTGTGTGTGTGTCTGTGTTTCTCTCTCTCTTTCTTTCTCTCTCTCTGTCTGTCTGTCTGTCTGTCTGTCTGTCGCTGTCTCGTGTGTGTGTGTGTATTTGTGTGTGTGTGTGTTTCTCTCTCTCTCTGTCTCTGTTTCTCTCTCTCTCTCTCTCTCTCTCTCTCTCTCTCTCTCTCTCTCCCTCTTCCTGCATGTGTTTGTGTGTGTGTGTGTTTCTCTCTCTCTCAGTCTTTCACTCTCTCTCTCTGTCTCTGTCTCTGTCTCTCTCTCTCTTTGTTTTTTATGTGTGTGTGTGTATGTGTTTCTCTCTCTCTCTCTCTTTCTCTCTCTCTGTCTCTCTCTCTCTCTCTCTCTCTCTCTCTCTCTCTCTCTCCTCTGTGCAATTTAAATTTTACGTTGGCACCCACCTCAGGTAAGAATTATGGTCAATGGACTTAACCATTCCAGGGGGGAATGTGTTGATAAATGAATGTCTGAATGTTTGCGTCTTGTGTAGTGTTAAGTGTGTATGTGTGAGAAAGAGAGAGAGAGAGTCAAGGCAGAAAGATCAAGGAAGTGTGTGTGTGTGTGTGTGTATGTTTGTTCATTTTTTCTGTTAACGTCTCTTCTTGATTTTCGCATTTTTATGCGTGTATAAAAAAACTATGTGTTTGTATGCGTGAGTGTGTGAGTATTTGTTTGTATGTGTACGTGTGTCCGAGTGCATATGACTGTGTGTGTGTTTGTGTGTATGTGCGTGCGTGCGTGTGTGTGTGTGTGTGGTGTGTGATTGGATAAGTGTATGTAATGAGTAAGAGGGTGAAGGACGTACATGTCAGGACTCAGAATGTTTAATTTATAAAGGCCTTAGGCCACAATCTGATTGATTGAGTGGTGGTGTGTGTGTGTGTGTGTGTGTGTGTGTGTGTGTGTGTGTTGTTGGTTGCGTGTTTGGGTGTTGTGGTGTTTGTGTGTTGCGTGTGTGTATGTGTGTTTGTGTGCGTGTATGTGTGTGTTGTATGTGCGTGTATGTGTGTATAGTGTGTAATGTGTGTGTATGTGTGTGTGTGTTGTGTGTGTGTGTTTGTCTTGGAGGAAGTAGGAGGGGATATGAGAACTGAATGAGTCTTAGAAACAGGGTAAGGGAAGTGTATGTGTGTTAGAGGAGAGAGAGAGAGAGAGAGAGAGAAGAGAGAGAGAGAGAGAATTCAAACTTCAGACTTCAGAATGTTATTCAAGAAAGGCCGTACCCCCTACTGAAGGGGTGCTTGTAAGTATATGTAAGATGAAATAATCAACATATTGTATGAAATTAACGTTTAACAACAAAATAAACTATATTATTACGATAAAGCAATTTCCCTGATTTTGGCTGCAGGAACAAGCGAAAACTCTTATTATAATCAAAACGAGTCGAACGCATAACAAACACATTTAAACATATTCGGGCTTTATAATACTTTTGAGGGATAAACCTTGAACGAATTTCATCTGAAGTTGGACAACACAGGAAAAATGTAATTTATCATCTTCTTCAGCTTATAACATAAGGGACAAAGCAAATCAAGATTCTCTGTTGCTTGCATTTAACTCTGTGTGTGTGTGTGTGAGAGAGAGAAGGAGACAGAGAAAGTAGGAAGGGACGGGGAGGAAGATGAAATTCGATGACATCATTGCACTTTGCGCGACCTTTCCCTAAATTGGGGTTCACTTGCAATCATTTGCAGAAGATACCACGTTCATTGGGACCGACCGCGCGTGCATTGGGGGTCACTGGGAGGTCATGTGTCTGTGTTTATTGTGAACGTGTGGGGGTGAGGCTGAGGTTGGTGGGGAGGCAACAATATATTCGTACAACATCGCTTTCATTATTATGGTGATTATCAATACAATTACGATTATTATTGTGATTATTACTACTTTGATAATTATTAGAATGAATGTCATTATCACTGTCATTACTACTACTATTGCTACTGCTACTACTACTGCTACTACTACTAGTATACTACTACAACTACTATTACTGCTACTACGTCACTACTACTACTAACATAACACTACCACTTCTACTACTATATTACTACTACTATATTATACTGCTGCTACTACTACTACTATACTACTACTATACTACTACAACTACTACTACTACTACTTCTACTACAACTACTACTACTACTACTGCTGCTGCTGTGCTGCGAATATTTAACATATTATCATAGTTTTTGTATAGGTTGTTCTCGAAACTCATTTGGAATCATGAGCATTACAAATGGAGGGGGGGTGGGCGTTTTATATGTACAATGCTGGTTTTGTTATTATCATAATTATTATTATTATTATTATAAGTAGTAGTAGTAGTAATTGTAGTAGTAGTAGTTGTAGTAGCAGTATTGTTATATTCATTATCAATATCATTATTATTATTATTTTGTTATTATTGTTGTTATGACGATGATGATGATCATCATCATCCATTATTATTATTATTATTATTATCAATTCATCGTTGTTGTTGTTATTATCATTATTATTATTACTATCATTGTTATTATTATTATTGTTACTACAACTATTATTATCATACATGCTTTTTGTAGATTGTCCTCCAAGTTCAGGTTGAGCACCAGGTAGACCAGGGAGAAGATATTGATGGGATTGCAGAGTGGCTGAAGAAAAAGAGGGTGGAAGAGGTGCTTGAGGCAACAAGGGATAGAAACATATAGAAGGTCATGATGGCCAACGCCACGCGGCAAGACACTTGATGATGATGATCAACCTGATTTATAACGATAGCAATAAGCACCAGCATCAAAACTGGCCTAAAGCTGCTGTATGTTTTTTTTACTCTCAAGTGGTGTCATTTTAGTATCTCGTAGGTCCCTCCTCCCCCTTCCTATTTCAAGACCTTGCCAGCATATAGGATTTGGCGCAGGCTCAAGGAGTCTGCCAAATAACTGCTGGCAGATTTCTATGGCATTGTCCGAGTGCGATGATCCCCTCTCTTCAAATAATAAAACTTCAAAGTTTTCGGGGTTTTTAAAAAAAATTTTTTTTTTTTTTTAATTATATTTTTATGGCTGTGTGGGGTGTGTGAGAGGATTCTTGTGTGAATTTGTAATTGGGTTTGATTTTGTTGTTTTTGTGGAAGGTAGGAATGTTGTGTCTGTGTGTGTGTGTGTGTGTGTGTGTGCTTGGGGGGGGGGGTGTTCTAATATGAATTGGTTTATTTGTTCGTTTTCGATTGACCTAATTGTTCTGTTGTTCATTTATCTCACGTGTGAGTTCCTTTTTCTTCTTTGAAAATGTTGTTTTCTTTTCGTTTCCAAATTGGAGTTTGTTAACTTTGTTTCTTGACATTTCGTTTTGTTTTAAGTTTCGAAAATGACTTTATTTATTCACTTTTCTTTTTGTTCCTTGTTGATTCTTTGTTTTGCTTGTGTAACTGTGTTTTATTTTGTTTTGTTTGATTGTTCTGTTTGAAATGTACAACAACAAGTGGATCCCTTAGGCTACAGAGAATAAAAAACCTCTAGTCAGTGTCTTCTGATTGAGAGGGGAAAGAAATGCAAGAGAGAAGAGGGAGGGAGAGAGAGAGAGAGAGAATGGTCGGAAACAAAAATATACACAAACAAGCGCGTACATACACAACACACCACACACACACACACACACACACACACACACACACACACACACACACACACACACACTAACACACACACACACACACACACACACACATACACACACACACACACCAAACACACACCACACCACGCACACACAACACACCACACACACAACACACACAACACACACACACACACACACACACACACACACACACACACACATACCAGAACCTCTCCTCCATACGTCTTCTATCTTCACGTTTGAAACATACTGCTTGACTCCATTACCCCCCCCCCTCTTCCACCCCCTTCTTCCACCCCTCTTCCACCCCCTCTTCCACCCCCCCCTCTCACCCCCGTGACTTCCCTTTCAGTTCCTGGCGTCATGTTTCTCATCAATCAAAAATCCTCTCTGCAGCTCCTCTCGTTTTACGGAGCGCAAATGGACGCCCCCGGGCACGGTGTAAAAGGAGAGGTAATGCAGGACAGCAGTTTCAATTAAATTAATCAAGATATGATGTTGTTTTTCTTATTGTTATTCGAGTTTTTTTGTTTTTTTTCTTCAGATGTTCGTATTGTACACCTAAGAAAAAATAATGGTAGAGGCAACTTTATTATTTATCTCCCCCCCCCTCTCTCTCTCTCTCTCTCTGTCTCTTTCTGTGTGTGTGTGTGTGTGTGTGTGTGTGTGTGTGTGTGTGTGTGTGTGTGTGTGTGTGTGTGTGTGTGTGTGTGTGTGTGTGTGTGTGTGTGTGTGTGTGTGTGTGTGTGTGCCAGTTAGAGAAATACCGCGAGATTGCCTTCTTCAAGACTGTCTCAAGACAGAACTGAAGGAGGCAGATCCAAAATGAACATTAACAAGGAAGAAGATTAAAATGAGACAAGCAACATTTATAGGACATTTTATGAGGCAGGAGAAATTACAGCACCTAGTTACACCACACGGGAAATGCTAGAGGGAAAAAAGAGCACCAAGGGAGAAAATAATGGACGGACGTGCGCAGTGGATGAAGACAGACAGGGTGGGAGATGTACTTGCAGCGACAAAAGATAGATTCATATGGAGGATCATGATAGCCAGCTCCGAGCGGCAGGGCACATGATGATGATGATGATGATTATGTGATGATGATGATGGTTCAACATGAGAATCAAACAGCCTACTAAATATGTTAACCAATTACAATGATGTCTATACATAACATTAACAACAAGAAAAACTACTCTCTTTGACTAATTTTTTTTAAAGATAAGATGCATGCACATGTCATTTACATGTAACCAAGACTATTCCAATGATAGGCTAATAAAATACCAGTATAAAATATAGACTAGGTAAAACATAGGCTAGGTAGGGCCTCAGGACCTGGCCAGCTCATGCGTTTATGTGCAGGCTTAAGGTTTGTGCCATAATCACCATACACGTGGCACCTGTGACGTTAGTGTATATGGAATTTGTTCCGACCCCGGAGACGTCGTCGTGAGAAACTGAAACTGAAACTGAAACTTGACTAGGTTTTGAATGTTACTCTGAAACTAAGTCTTGTTGAAAAATTGTATACCAAGATACTTATAAGCATCAACCACATCTTTTTCATTTCCATGCTGCCATTTTTCATTGTAAGCTAAATTACCACCATTTTGAAAAAGAAGAGTTAGTTTTCCCCATATTTCTTTTTAACTCCATTCTCTTTGCTGTAGGATACAAGCTACTATTAGATTTGCCGCATTGGTTACATTCGATAGTACCTCTCTACTGAGGGCGTACTGGTTACATTCGATAGTACCTCTCTACTGAGGGCGCATTGGTTACATTCGATAGTACCTCTCTACTGAGGGCGTACTGGTTACATTCGATAGTACCTCTCTACTGAGGGCGCATTGGTTACATTCGATATACCTCTCTACTGAGGGCGATGGTTACATTCGATAGTACCTCTCTACTGAGGGCCATTGGTTACATTCGATAGTACCTCTCTACTGAGGGGATGTTACATTCGATAGTACCCTCTACTGAGGCCATTGGTTACTTCGATAGTACCTCTCACTGAGGGCAGAGTTACATTCGATAGTACTTCTACTGAGGCGCATTGGTTACATTCGATAGTACCTCTCTACTGAGGCGCATTGGTTACATTCGATAGTACCCTCTACTGAGGAGCATGGTTACATTCGATAGTACCTCTCTACTGAGGGCGTATTGGTTACATTGATAGTACCTCTCTACTGAGGGCGCTGGTAATCGATAGTACCTCTACTGAGGCGTATTGGTTACATTCGATAGTACCTCTCTACTAGGCCAGTGAGGGCGCATGGTTATTCGATAGTACCTCTCTACTGAGGCGTACTGATTAATTCGTAGTACCTCTCTACTGAGGCCAGTGAGAGCGCATTGGTTACATTCGATAGTACCTCTCTACTGAGGGCGCATTGGTTACGTTCGAGAGTACCTGTCTACTGAGTACCATTGCGCCCTCAGTGGAGAGGTACTATCGAATGTAACCACTGCGCCCTCAGTAGAGAGGTACTATCGAATGTAACCAATGCGCCCTCAGTAGAGAGGTACTATCGAATGTAACCATGCGCCCTCAGAGTACAGAATGACTTGCCTCTTCGAATGTAACCAATGTGCCCTCAGTGAGGGTACTATGAATGTACCATGCCCCTCAGTAGGGGGTACTATCGAATGTAACCATGCGTCAGTAGGAGGTACTATCGAATGTAACCAATGTGCCCTGGTACATTCGATAGTACCTCTCACTGAGGGCGCAATGGTTACATTCGATAGTACCTCTCACTGAGGCGCAATGGTTACTTCGATAGTACCTCTCTACTGAGGGCGCATTGTTACATTCGATAGTACCCTCTACTGAGGGGCATTGGTTACATTCGATAGTACCTCTCTATTGAGGGCGCATTGGTTACATTCGATAGTACCTTCTACTGAGGGCGCATTGGTTACATTCGATATACCCTCTACTGAGGGCACATTGGTTACATTCGATAGTACCTCTCACTGAGGGCGATGGTTACATTCGATAGTACCTCCTCTACTGAGGGCACATTGGTTACATTCGATAGTACCACTCTACTGAGGAGCAATGGTTACATTCGATAGTACCTCTCTACTGAGGGCGCATTGGTTACATTGATAGTACCTCTCTACTGAGGGCGCATTGGTTACATTCGATAGTACCTCTCTACTGAGGCGTGCTGGTTACATTCGATAGTACCTCTCTACTGAGGGCGTACTGGTTACATTCGATAGTACTCTCTACTGAGGCCAGTGAGGGCGCATTGGTTACATTCGATAGTACCTCTCTACTGAGGGCGTACTGATTACATTCGATAGTACCTCTCTACTGAGGCCAGTGAGAGCGCATTGGTTACATTCGATAGTACCTCTCTACTGAGGGCGCATTGGTTACGTTCGAGAGTACCTGTCTACTGAGTACCATTGCGCCCTCAGTGGAGAGGTACTATCGAATGTAACCACTGCGCCCTCAGTAGAGAGGTACTATCGAATGTAACCAATGTGCCCTCAGTACATTCGATAGTACCTCTCCACTGAGGGCGCAATGGTTACATTCGATAGTACCTCTCCACTGAGGGCGCAATGTTACTTTCGATTAGTACCTCTCTCTGAGGGCGCAATTAGTTACATTCGATATACCCTCTACTAGGGCGCATTGGTTACATTCGATAGTACCTCTCTACTGAGGGCGTACTGGTTACATTCGATAGTACCTCTCTACTGAAGGCGCATTGGTTACATTCGATAGTACCTCTCTACTGAGGGCGTACTGGTTACATTCGATAGTACCTTTCTACTGAGGGCGCATTGGTTACATTCGATAGTACCTCTCTACTGAGGCGCATTGGTTACATTCGATAGTACCTCTACTGAGGGATGTAATGATAATTCGATAGTACCTCTCTACTGAGGGCGCATTGGGTTACATTTGATAGTACCTCTCTACTGAGGGCGCATTGGTTACATTCGATAGTACCTCTCTACTGAGGGCGTGCTGGTTACATTCGATAGTACCTCTCTACTGAGGGCGTACTGGTTACATTCGATAGTACCTCTCTACTGAGGCCAGTGAGGGCGCATTGGTTACATTCGATAGTACCTCTCTACTGAGGGCGTACTGATTACATTCGATAGTACCTCTCTACTGAGGCCAGTGAGAGCGCATTGGTTACATTCGATAGTACCTCTCTACTGAGGGCGCATTGGTTACGTTCGAGAGTACCTGTCTATCTGAGTACCATTGCGCCCTCAGTGGAGAGGTACTATCGAATGTAACCACTGCGCCCTCAGTAGAGAGGTACTATCGAATGTAACCAATGCGCCCTCAGTAGAGAGGTACTATCGAATGTAACCATTGCTCCCTCAGTAGAGAGGTACTATCGAATGTAACCAATGTGCCCTCAGTAGAGGGGTACTATCGAATGTAACCAATGCGCCCTCAGTAGAGGGGTACTATCGAATGTAACCAATGCGCCGTCAGTAGAGAGGTACTATCGAATGTAACCAATGTGCCCTCAGTACATTCGATAGTACCTCTCCACTGAGGGCGCAATGGTTACATTCGATAGTACCTCTCCACTGAGGGCGCAATGGTTACTTTCGATAGTACCTCTCTACTGAGGGCGCATTAGTTACATTCGATAATACCCCTCTACTTAGGGCGCATTGGTTACATTCGATAGTACCTCTCTATTGAGGGCGCATTGGTTACATTCGATAGTACCTTTCTACTGAGGGCGCATTGGTTACATTCGATACTACCCCTCTACTGAGGGCACATTGGTTACTTTCGATAGTACCTCTCCACTGAGGGCGCATTGGTTACATTCGATAGTACTCCTCTACTGAGGGCACATTGGTTACATTCGATAGTACCACTCTACTGACGGCGCATTGGTTACATTCGATAGTACCCCTCTACTGAGGGCGCATTGGTTACATTCGATAGTACCCCTCTACTGAGGGCACATTGGTTACATTCGATAGTACCTCTCTACTGAGGGAGCAATGGTTACATTCGATAGTACCTCTCTACTGAGAGAGCAATGGTTACATTCGATAGTACCTCTCTACTGAGGGCGCATTGGTTACATTCGATAGTACCTCTCTACTGAGGCGCAATGGTTACATTCGATAGTACCTCTCCACTGAGGGCGCAATGGTTACATTCGATAGTACCTCTCCACTGAGGGCGCAATGGTTACATTCGATAGGACCTCTCTACTGAGGCTGTTCTAAGCTCAAAACATTTCTCATGTTGTCTCGTCTTGTTTACTGTAACACTCTTCTTTCTGGCCTAGCAGCTTCTCTTCTCTGTGTACAACGCATACAGAGCACAGCTGCTCGTCTTGTACTCAGAAAAAAAACAACAACATTTGATCATGTCAGGCCTCAGTCCTCTCATTTAGCCCTGATATGCACTAGAAGTCGGCTGGGCTATAGGCCTAAGCAATATGAACTAGCCCTCTCCTTCTCTCTCTGCACTGGTTGCCTGTTTCAAACAGAATTTAGAATAAGCTGGACACCTTGTGCCGCAAATCTGTTCATCAATCTGCTCCATCCTACCTATGTGACGATTGTTCGGGGGGGACAGCAAGAGACTGGACTGCCTCACACGTTACCCAAAGAAGGCGGTGACCCTGGCGAGGACAACACTCCTCGGGGTCGCGGATTCGGGTGTGACGAGAACCGCAAGTGCAACCATCATGCAAGCGCCGATGTCGTCCAATCCACAATGAACCGATCGTCTCCCACACACACACGTACACACATCAATATTTAAACGCCAACTCGCACCTTGCGCTCAGCTTCAGATACTCTTTCTCTTCAGATTCCTGGACGTAAACTAGCAACTGTTGGTCGCCGTTCTTTTGCTGTTTCGGGAACGTCTGTCTGGAATAGACTGCTACTCCCTCTTCGTCTAATACTCACCCTTTCTGCTTTTAAATCGAATTCAGAAACCCACCTCTTTTCCCCCGACAAGGAATTCTTCAACTTCTTCTTCTTTGGTTACATTCGATAGTGCCTCTTTACTGAGGGCGCATTGTTTACATTCGATAGTGCCTCTCTACTGAGGGCGCATTGTTTACATTCGATAGTACCTCTCTACTGAGGGCGCATTGTTTACATTCGATAGTACCTCTCTACTGAGGGCTCATTGTTTACATTCGATAGTACCTCTCTACTGAGGGCGCATTGTTTACATTCGATAGTGCCTCTTTACTGAGGGCGCATTGTTTACATTCGATAGTACCTCTCTACTGAGGGCGCATTGTTTACATTCGATAGTGCCTCTTTACTGAGGGCGCATTGTTTACATTCGATAGTACCTCTCTACTGAGGGCGCATTGTTTACATTCGATAGTGCCTCTTTACTGAGGGCTCATTGTTTACATTCGATAGTACCTCTTTACTGAGGGCGCATTGTTTACATTCGATAGTGCCTCTCTACTGAGGGCGCATTGGTTACAATCGATAGTACCTCTCTACTGAGGGCGCATTGGTTACATTCAATAGTACCTCTCTACTGAGTGCGCATTGGTTACATTCGATGGTAGTCTCTACTGAGGGCGCATTGGTTACATTCGATGGTACGTCTCTACTGAGGGCGCATTGGTTACATTCGATAGTACCTCTCTACTGAGGGCGCATTGGTTACATTTCATAGTACCTCTCTATTGAGGGCGCATTGGTTACATTTCATAGTACCTCTCTACTGAGGGCGCATTGGTTACATTTCATAGTACCTCTCTACTGAGGGCGCATTGGTTACATTTCATAGTACCTCTCTACTGAGGGCGCATTGGTTACATTTCATAGTACCTCTCTATTGAGGGCATATAAATTTTGATGTGTGTACGTGTGTGTGTGGGAGACGATCGGTTCATTGTGGATGGGACGACATCGGCGCTTGCGTGATGGTTGCGCTTGCGGTTCTCGTCACACCCGAATCCGCGACCTTGAGGAGCGTTGTCCTCGCCAGGGTCACCGCCTTCTTTGTGTAACGTGTGAGGCAGTCCAGTCTCCTGCTGTCCTCCCCAAACAGTTGTCACAAAGGTAGGATGGAGCATATTGATAAACAGATGTTACTGTAAATGTAACCAGAGGAATTCTTCAACTTCAGCTTCTTTAAATACTTGTCTTGTTGTATTAAACACGCGTTCTTTCGTGTTTTTTTCTGGTTCTTGTTTGCTTGAACGCGGGCAGTCACACTTGTTTTGGATTTCTTCTTCTTTCCCTCGGTTTGTGTAGCTAGGCCATTTTTCGTGTGTATTGTATGTAGCCTGCGTGCGTATGTCTGGTACATGGAGTGCGATCTGATTTGAATTATCAATCTTTAGCATCATATCATACTGCAGTTATCATCATCATTATGCAAGTTGGCGAGAGAGAGAAGGGGGGAGGGAGGGAGAGAAAGAGAGAGTGTGTGTGTGTTTGTGTGTGTGTGTGAGAGAGAAAGAGAGAGAGTGTGTGTGTGAGAGAGAGAGAGAGAGAAAGAGTGCGTGTGTGAGAGAGAGAGAGAGAGAGAGGGAGAGTCTGTGTGTGAGAGAGAGAGGGGGAGAGAGAGTGTGTGTGTGTGTGTGTGTGTGTGTGTGTGAGCGAGACAGACAGACAGACAGACAGACAGAGCGCCCCGGTAAGGAAGCGTGCAGGAAAGAGGAGTATGTAGACGCAGATAACTAATCCAAGTGATGGACAAGTACTGTAGGTCTCAGTACACGACCTACAAAGTGCATTAGTGTTGATGTGGGGAGTCTGACGTGTGATATGGTTATTTTCATGTCCATCATATTTCTCTCGTGGGGATGCCGGGGGGGGGGGGGGGTGGGCTTTCAGTATAAAATGTATCCCCACCCTCTGAAAATTCCGTGCTGGCCTGGGAGGGGGGGGGGGGGCTTTCAGTATAAAATGTATCCCCACCCTCTGAAAATTCCGTGTTGGACCGGGGGGGGGGGGGAGGGGGACTTGGGAGCTTTCAGTATAAAATGTATCCCCACCCTCTGAAAATTCCGTGCTGGCCTGGGGGGGAGGGGGGGCTTTCGGTAGAAAATGTATCCCCACCCTCTGAAAATTCCGTGCTGGACGGGGGAGGGGGGGGGGCTTTCAATATAAAAAGTATCCCCACCCTCTGAAAATTCCGTGCTGGCCTGGGGGGGGGGGGGGGGCTTTCAGTATAAAAAGTATCCCCATCCTCTGAAAATTCTGTGCTGGCCGGGGGGGGGGGGGGGCTTGGGAGCTTTCAGTATAAAATGTATCCCCACCCTCTGATAATTTCGTGCTGGCCAGGAGGGGGGGGGGGGCTTTCAGTATAAAATGTATCCCCACCCTCTGAAAATTCCATGTTGGCCGGGGGGGGGGGGGGGGCTTGGGAGCTTTCAGTATAAAATGTATCCCCACCCTCTGATAATTTCGTGCTGGCCAGGAGGGGGGGGGGGGCTTTCAGTATAAAATGTATCCCCACCCTCTGAAAATTCCGTGCTGGCCCGGGGTGGGGGGTGGGGTCAGTATAAAATGTATCCCCACCCTCTGAAAATTCTGTGCTGGCATGGGGGGGGGGGGGTTCAGTATAAAATGTATCCCCACCCTCTGAAAATTCCGTGCTGGAAGGTTCTTCTTTCCACTCTCTCTTTCTGCCTTGCTTCTTTGCTTTCGTCCTCTCTTCGTTTTTCTGCCTTGCTGGTCCATTCATCTGTATGTGGTCGATAAGTCTTGCATACTTTCTCTTAGAATTAATAATTTTCTGCATTTAATGAATGCATTGTTTGCTGTGTGGAAATGTGATATGCAGAAACAATTTTCGGTAATTTAGGCCAGTTTTTATATGTGTTTTAGTGTCCTTGGTTACCAAAGAAATAAGAGGGAAGCAGGGAAAATTTTTTAATAATATTAATCAAAGAACACAACTCTTGAGAGTCACGTACGTAGGAATTATCTCCCATGTTGTAGAACTTCTCAAATTTAACACAGTTTGCGCTACCCATTCAGCTAGCATAGAAGCAGACACAAAGCACAAAAACCGTAAGCTTGTTACGTTTACATTTGTATTCCGTTTTGTAACCCTCTCCCCAGTGATATGGCTGTAGTAGTCGGCTGGGCTATAAACAGTATGAATTATGAACTCTACTCAGTGATATGGCTGTAGTAGTCGGCTGGGCTATAAACAGTATGAATTATCAACTCTCCTCAGTGATATGGCTGTAGTAGTTGACTGGGCTATAAACAGTATGAATTATGAACTCTCCTCAGTGATATGGCTGTAGTAGTCGGCTGGGCTATAAACAGTATGAATTATCAACTCTCCTCAGTGATATGGCTGTAGTAGTTGACTGGGCTATAAACAGTATGAATTATGAACTCTAACCATGATATGGCTGTAGTAGTTGACTGGGCTATAAACAGTATGAATTATCAACTCTAACCAGTGATATGGCTGTAGTAGTTGACTGGGCTATAAACAGTATGAATTATCAACTCTAACCAGTGATATGCTGTAGTAGTTGATGGGCTATAAACGTAGAATTATAACTCTCTCAGTGATATGGCTTGTAGTAGTTGACTGAGCTATAACAGTATGAATTTTCAACTCTCCTCAGTTGATGGGCTGTAGTAGTTGACTGAGCTATAAACAGTTGAATTATCAACTCTCCTCAGTGATATGGCTGTAGTAGTTGACTGGGTATAAACAGTTATGAATTATCAACTCTAACCAGTGATTATGGCTTAGTAGTTGATGGGCTATAAACAGTATGAATTATCAAACTCTCTCAGTGATTATGGCTGTAGTAGTTGACTGGGCATATAAACAGTATGAATTATGAAACACTAACCAGTGATATGCTTGTATAGTTATGGGCTATAAACAGTATGAATTATCAACTCTCCTCAGTGATATGCTGTAGTAGTTGATGGGCTATAACAATATGAATTATCAATTCTAACCAGTGGAATATGGCTGTAGTAGTTGACTGGGCTATAACAGTATGAATATCAACTCTAACCAGTGTATGGCTGTAGTAGTTGACTGGGCTATAAACAATATGAATTATCAATTCTAACCAGTGATATGGCTGTAGTAGTCGGCTGGGCTATAAACAGTATGAATTATCAACTCTAACCAGTGATATGGCTGTAGTAGTTGACTGGGCTATAAACAGTATGAATTATCAACTCTCCTCAGTGATATGGCTGTAGTAGTCGGCTGGGCTATAAACAGTATGAATTATCAACTCTAACCAGTGATATGGCTGTAGTAGTCGGCTGGGCTATAAACAGTATGAATTATCAACTCTAACCAGTGATATGGCTGTAGTAGTTGACTGGGCTATAAACAATATGAATTATCAACTCTAACCAGTGATATGGCTGTAGTAGTTGACTGGGCTATAAACAGTATGAATTATCAACTCTAACCAGTGATATGGCTGTAGTAGTCGGCTGGGCTATAAACAGTATGAATTATCAATTCTAACCAGTGATATGGCTGTAGTAGTTGACTGGGCTATAAACAGTATGAATTATCAATTCTAACCAGTGATATGGCTGTAGTAGTCGGCTGGGCTATAAACAATATGAATTATGAACTCTAACCAGTGATATGGCTGTAGTAGTCGGCTGGGCTATAAAACAGTATGAATTATGAACTCTAACCAGTGATATGGCTGTAGTAGTTGACTGGGCTATAAACAGTATGAATTATCAATTCTAACCAGTGATATGGCTGTAGTAGTTGACTGGGCTATAAACAGTATGAATTATTAATTCTAACCAGTGATATGGCTGTAGTAGTTGACTGGGCTATAAACAGTATGAATTATCAACTCTAACCAGTGATATGGCTGTAGTAGTTGACTGAGCTATAAACAATATGAATTATTAATTCTAACCAGTGATATGGCTGTAGTAGTTGACTGGGCTATAAACAGTATGAATTATCAACTCTAACCAGTGATATGGCTGTAGTAGTTGACTGGGCTATAAACAGTATGAATTATCAACTCTCCTCAGTGATATGGCTGTAGTAGTTGACTGAGCTATAAACAGTATAAATTATCAACTCTAACCAGTGATATGGCTGTAGTAGTCGGCTGGGCTATAAACAGTATGAATTATCAACTCTAACCAGTGATATGGCTGTAGTAGTTGACTGGGCTATAAACAGTATGAATTATCAACTCTAACCAGTGATATGGCTGTAGTAGTTGACTGGGCTATAAACAGTATGAATTATCAACTCTAACCAGTGATATGGCTGTAGTAGTTGACTGAGCTATAAACAGTATGAATTATCAACTCTAACCAGTGATATGGCTGTAGTAGTTGACTGGGCTATAAACAGTATGAATTATGAACTCTCCAGTGATATGGCTGTAGTAGTCGGCTGAGCTATAAACAGTATGAATTATCAACTCTAACCAGTGATATGGCTGTAGTAGTTGACTGGGCTATAAACAGTATGAATTATCAACTCTAACCAGTGATATGGCTGTAGTAGTCGGCTGAGCTATAAACAGTATGAATTATGAACTCTACCCAGTGATATGGCTGTAGTAGTCGGCTGGGCTATAAACAGTATGAATTATGAACTCTAACCAGTGATAAATTGGACGGAATGGTCAACGTCAAAAGTATAACCTTAAGTTATGCATTGTTGTCTGTACTTAATTTTCTTTTCCACTTTGGTTTGGTGGGTTTTTTTTTCAAGGTCATCAATGTGTTATGTCCATTTTGTAGTGGTCATAGCCCGGATAAGGATCTACGTTGTCAGTTAGCATCAAACAACAAAAGTAATAATGATACTAATAATACTAATAATAGTAATAATGCAATAATGCTGCTTCTGCTGCTGCTGCTGCTTGCTGATGCGATGCTGATGCTGATGACGACGATGACGATGACAACAACAACAACAACAGATAATGATGATAATAATAATAATCACAACAACAATTTCAATAAACAATAATGATAGATGATAAAAAAAATAATGGTATTATTATTATCATTTATTATTATCATTATTATTATTATCATTATTATTATTATCATATTATTATTATCATTATTATCATCATTATTATCATCATTGTTATTGTCATTATTAATTGATCAATGATGATGATGATGATGATGAGACGATGATCTGATGATATGATGATGATGATGATAATGATGATGATGATTTCAGGTGGTGTTTGATATCATGGGTGAATTCTTCCATCATTATGGATCAAGGTACAGACACGTCATTGTGCAAAGTGTGTGTGTGTGTGTGTGTGTACGTGTGTGTGTGTGTGTGTGTGTGTGTGTGGTGTGTACGTGTGTGTGTGTGTGTGTGTGTGTGTGTGTGTGTGTGTGTGTGTGTGCACGTATGCATGTGTGGACGTGTGAATGTTTATGTGTGAGTGCGTGTATATATGTGCCTGTATGTGGCATGTCTGTCTGTCTGTCTTCTCTTTCTGTCTGTCTGTCTTTTATCTCTCTCTCCCCTCTCTCTCTCTCTCTCTCTTTCTCTCTCTGTCTGTGTGTCTTCCCTCTCTCTTCTCGCTGTCTGTCTGTCTGTCTCTCTTTTTTTCTCTCTCTCACTCCATATTTCTCTCTCTCTCGGTTTCTATCTATATGTCTCTTCCTCTCTTCCCCCACTCTACATATTTTCTTCTCATTGCCACCTTTGCATTGTGTGTGTGTGTGTGTGTTGTGTGTATGTGTGTGTGTGTGTGTGTGTGTGTGTGTGTGTTTTGTGTGTGTAGTGTATGTGTGTGTATTTGTGTGTGTGTCTGTGTGTGTATGTGTGTGTGTGTGTGTGTGTGTGTGTGTGTGTGCGTGTATGTGTGTGTGTGTGCATCTGTCTGTCGCTCTGTCGGTTATAACCGTCTCTCTGTATCTGTCACTTGGTCTCTGTCTCACTGTCTGCCTCTCTCTGTCTGTGCCCATTTCCATACGTAAAATATTAGATATAAAATCTCTCTCTGTCTCTGACTGTGTATCTGTCTGTCTCTCAATCTCTGTCTCTCTCAATCTCTCTCTCTCAATCTCTCTCTCTCTCTCATTCTCTCTCTCTGTGTGTCTGTGTCTCTGTCTGTGTCTCTGTCTGTGTCTGTGTCGCTGTCTCTCTCTCTGTCTCTGTCTCTCTCTGTCTCTGTCTGTCTGTCTGTCTCTCTGTCTCTCTCAAGGGCTGAATGAATAAAGAATGTATAAATGTAATAAATATCTATTACCATTAGAAATAAGAATTGATCTTACACACACACCAACACACACACACACACACACACACACACACACACACAACAACACACAAAACACACAACACACACACACACACACACACACACAACACACACACACACACACACCACACAAACACACACACAACACACAACACACACACAACACACACACACACACACAACACACACACACACACACACACACACAACACACACACACACACACACACACACACCACACACAACACACACACACACACACTCCTTCAACACCACCCCCACATCCCGTCGATGTCTTTTTGTACGGAATAAGTTGTACCCTTGAAAGCTTTCAAAGCTTCACACCACCACCGCTAAGGGGGCCCAGGGGGATCAAGAGCACTGGTATTGATCCACTAGTGTCACCGTTCTTCACACTGATCTCATTTCACACACTGCCAGTACAACAGACCACTGAAGTCAGTGATCTGTGCAGGCCTTCTACAGGTCAGTGACCCACCGGCACTCCACCGATTTGTTTTGGTATTTAGTGTGAAGGTCGATTAGCAGTACAGGTGTTCGAGTGTTATTGAAAAAAAACTACTGAAACCAAGATGAAAGAGTAGAGTCTAGTCTTTCTGTCTGTTCTGTCTGTCTTTCTGTCTGTCTGTCTGTCTGTCTGTCTCTCTCTCTGTTTTCCCCTCTCTCTCTCTCTCTCTCTTCTCTGTCAATCTCTCTGTCAATCTCTCACTCTCTCGTTTGCTTGCTCGCTCTCGCTGTCTCTGTCTGTCTGTTTGTCTGTCTGTCTGTTTGTCTGTCTCAATATCTCTCACTCTCTCTCGTTCGCTCGCTCGCTTGTTCGTTCTCTCTGTCTCTGTCTCAGTTTGACTGTCCCTGTCTGTCTGTCTCTGTCTTTCTGTATCTCTCTCAACCCCCCCCCACCCTCTCTCTCTCTCTCTCTCTCTCTCTTTCTCTACAATCAACTCAGGGCCCCTCTATCTTCATCAGAGGTTTGTTATCAATCCATCACTAACATAGCAAATCAGTGGTAACGAAACAACACAATTTCCGCCCTGTCACGTTCTGTGCTTGCCATCAGCAATAAGGAAAAAAAAGAGAAAAAAGCCACGTGCAAGGTCCAACCACCCCAGTAAACACGACCAGCTGCATGTATGGAAGTCTATAAGTCTCCAAAAGGTCGAAATAACTGGAATGTATGGAAATCTATTAGTCTCAAAAGGTCGAAATAATCGCGAGCTAAATGTGCTGTAAGCTACTAGTTTTGCTTAAGGTCAAAGCAGCTTCGAACTGTGTATGTATGGCGAGCTATTAGTGTGCAGGAAGTTAAAATTGTATATATATATATATATATATATATATATATATATATATATATATATATGTGTGTGTGTGTGTGTGTGTGTGTGTGTGTGTGTGTGTGTGTGTGTGTGTGTGTGTGTGTGTATAATGTGTGTGAACTATTAGTTTGCTTATAGGTCAAAGCAGCCTCGAACTGTGTATGTATGGCGAGCTATTAGTGTTCAGAAAGTTGAAATTTATGTTAGATTAGTCACATAGCGTTTAGTAATGGGTAGTGGCGCTCCGCTGGGACGAGATATTATCTCAGGGAAGAGGAGTCTGAATTTCATATGGTAGATCTGCGGTGACAAGAAAGAAGGAAATCAATAATAATACAAAAAATAAATAAAAATTCCTCAGGTTATGACAGAATGAAAGGTAGAGAGACCTAGAATAGCTTCTTTCCAGATTTTCCGAGGCGATTTCCATTCTTCTTGTTCTTGTCCTTGTTCTTCTTGTTCCTTTTCTTGCTCCTTTTCATCATCACCATCATCATCATCATCATCATCACCGTCTTCTTCTTGTTTTGTTTTGTTTATTATTTATTATCATTTATTGTTACTTTATTATTATTATTATTATTGTTATTCATCATCATTATTAGTAGTATTATTGTTCTCCTCTTCCTCTTCCCTTCTTCATCTTTTTCTTCTTCTTTTTCTTCTTTCTTCTTTCTTCTTCTTCTTCTTCTTCTTCTTCTCTTCTTTCTCTGTCTCTGTATGTCTCTATCTCTGTTGTCTGTCTGGCAGGCTGGCTGTGTCTGTCTGTCTGTTCTCTCTGTCTGTCTCTCTGTCTCTGTCTCTCTCTCCTCTCCCTCTTTCTCCCCCTCTCTCTCCTGTCTTTTCCTCCCTCTTATCCTTCTCTTCTTGCTCGCTGCTTTACTTTCACCAATTGTGAACAGGGGTTGGTAGTTATTTACAGTTGAGTAGAAAAGAAGTTCTATTCTTGTAGTCGCAAAAGCGAAGCACTGAAGGATAAGATTGAGAAAGTAGGATGCACCAGGTAAACATTGCAATTTTCGCGGAGAGTTCAATTTCATCCACTGCTTTGCTTGGTCTGTTTCTGTTTGAGTGTGTGTGTGTGTGTGTGTGTTGTGTGTGTGTGTGTGTGTGTGTGTGTGTGTGTGTGTGTGTGTGTGTTTGTTGTGTGTGTGTGTGTGTGTGTTGTGTGTGTGTGTCTGTGTCTGTGTGTGTGTTGTCTGTATGTTTGTGTTGTGTGTGTGTGTTGTGTGTGCGTGTGTCCTGTCTCTCTGTTTGTGTGTGTGTTGTTTGTGTGTGTGTGTTGTCTGTCTGTCTGTCCGTTGTGTGTTTGTGTGTATGTTTGTATGTCTGTCTTTGTTTGTGTGTGTGTGTGTTGTGTGTGTGTGTGTCTGTTTGTGTTTGTGTGTGTTGTGTTTGTTGTTGTGTTTGTGTGTGTGTGTTTGTTGTGTGTGTGTGTGTGTGTGTGTTTGTGTGTGTGTGTGTTTGTTGTGTGTGTGTTGTGTTGTCTGTGTTGTGTGTGTTTGTGTGTGTGTATGTGTCTGTCTGTCTGTTTGTGTGTGTGTGTGTGTGTGTTGTGTTTTGTGTGTTGTGTGTTGTGTGTGTGTGTTGTCTGCTGTCTGTTTTGTGTGTGTGTTTGTGTGTGTGTATGTGTTGTCTGTTGTTGTGTGTGTGTGTGTGTGTGTGTGTGTGTGTGTGTGTGTGTGTGTGTGTGTGTGTGTGTGTGTGTGTGTGTGTGTGTGTGTGTGTGTGAGTTTCAGCGTTGCGATTATCGATCAGATGCGTGCATGCACATTGTTTTGCACAGACTGCATTCTCCATAAATCAGTGAGCGTGCACGCTGGTTGGTTTTCATTTTTCTTTTCTTTTTTTTTTTCGTCTCATTTTCTACGCCACTTTAATGGCCACAGAAACTGAAACAGTTTTTATTATGCGATGATGATGATGTCGATGTGATGATAATCATGATGCTATGGAGTTCCACTAGGATTGAGACTGCGTGACAGGGTGTACTCTACGCTTACTATCATAATATATCCTGGCGTCAACCAGGCCCGAGAGATACAGACACCTGCGGTGTTGGTCAGAAGATTTGAGCAACACCCTCAATGAGCATTGGCGAAGTGGATGAGACTCGACTGTGTGGTCCCAGTCTTCCCAGTGAGCCCAAGCACGCCCAACTCTGGGTAGGAGCCGGTTAGAGTCGAAAAATCCACTATGATTTTTGAAGGTACTGATAGGGATTTGAACCCACAACCTTCCAGTGTGTAGTCCGTTGCGTTAACCACTACACCACGGCAACTGGTTCTGGTTTCATTTTTCCATAAGCTACCTGACATCACGAGAGGGGTTTTCCATTATCTCCTGATCCAGAGGCTGGGCTGGACCTGGTTTTGTCATCTCCTCACCTTGCCATTCGGTGTGTAAACAAAGTAACTGATGACTGGGTCCGAATGGGTCATGCAACGCATGGACAGCTCTCCCCCTCCACCCACCCCAACCCCCACTTTGCTTGACGAAATGACCATCGAGTGGCGTCGGGAGTTTGGGATGTGATTTTCCGGAGAGTGGCGAGCTAGGCATTGGTCCCATCCGCATTCTCGTGGTGTTTCTTGTTATCAGGATCTTTAACGTGTGTAGTTGATGTTTTGCATGCCTACACGCAAGAACGGATGTCAAGCACTATCAGGTCTGCACATATGTTGACTGAGGAATCTCCTCCATTTTCCCACCAGGTGTAAGGTACCTAGGCAGGATCGAACCCCAGACCTTGTGATTGGAATTTCCACGTCTTACCCAGGTCTTATTCTCTTTCTTTAGGACACAGAAACGCACAAAAACTGAATCAGAAAGAGTATTTAATATAGTAGAACAGGATGGGTGCAAAATGTTCGCCCGACCAGCCTTTGTCATGCCTATACAGAGACATTTTATGAGGCATGATAATTTTGAGCATCTAGTCACAACAGGAAAGCTAAAGGGGAAAAGAGCACCAGGTAGACCCAAGAAGAACGTATTGGGTGGATTTGCGGAGTGAGTATATATGGGAGATACACTTGCAGCGACAAAAGATAGATTTTAGGATATTTTTGTTTGAGGCAAGATAAATTTGAGCACCTAGTCAGAACAGGAAAGCTGGAAGGAAAAAGAGGACCCGGCAGACTCAGGGAGAAAATATTAGAAGGACTTGCAGAGTGGAAGAAGACAGAAAAGGTGGGAAATATACTTCAGGGCTGGCGAAATCAACCTCTTGTTTCCCATAAAACCTGTTGGTGAAGGGAGTCGGTGTGATACTTTACAATATAACGTTTACCGCACCGATCAGCGATCGTTGGCCCAATCTGTGACAGTTTTGGTCAAACGGTTAGAAGCTTCTAATTAAGCACGGAAACCAGTGAATATAATACAACATTAGATCTAATCATTACATCTCCCACTGTTCACCTCCCCCACCCGATGAAAAGTCTCCAGAAAAAGTTTGACCACTTTTGTTGTGACAAGGGCCTATTCCGCTGAATTGTTTTGGTCATCTTTAGTAGACCATTCATAAGGAAGATTAGGAAAAGACAGGCAACATTTATAGGCCATTTTATGAGGAAAGGGGAATTGGAACACCTGATCACAATGGGAAAGCTGGAGGGAAAGAGAGCACCAGGTAGACCCAGGGAGAAAATATTAAACGGACTTGCAGAGTAGCTAAAGACAAAGAGGGTGGAAGAGATGCTTGAGGCAACAAGAAACAGATCGAAGTCCATGATCGCCAACGCCATGTGGCAAGGCACCTGATGATGATGATGATGAGCATTAAAATGATTTTATTGTTTTTAGGGGCAACATGTCGGACTAGTGAAAATATCTGTGGACCAGTAGATCTTTAGATCCACTAGTCCGGCCGGCTGGTAGAAAATTGTTATCTTCTCCAGGCCTGTACTTGCAGCGACAAAAGATGGACGGTCATGATCGCCAATACCGTGCGCCAAGGTGATGATGATGATATAAAAAAAGAAAACAACAACAACAAAACTCCCATCTGATTTTGTTATATTAACCCTTTCTTTCCCTCGCCCTGCCCACCAGCTTTCTGCATTGTCAACCATGCTAGCAAAGCAAAAACTTAACCCTTTCACTCCCTCACCCTATCCACCAGCTTCTTGCAGGAAGGTGGCGGATAGGGGTGAGAAAGTGAAAGAGTTAAGTTTTTGCATTTGGCGGATAGAATGCAGGAGTGGAAGGGTTAATGAAATACGTGTTCTGATTCTAACTGGTTTGTGTGTGTGTCAGTCTCCTCTTTGCTTGAACGCAGGCGGTCAATTTGATTTACATTTCTCTTCGTGTGACTGACTGCCTTCCATACGCTTACATCAGCACACACTCGACGCGGTGCTCAAATATCACCCCCACCCCCACCCCCCCCAAAAGGCTGTTGTCAAAGGACTCGGCCAAAGCAATCAGAATTCTCGGCGAACCGAGACTCCGTGAGTGAATAAATTACTACTAATCAGCTAGCGGCACTGATTGGAGCATACGTGTGGAAAGAGTCATACGTGTTTACAGGAACAGCTTAAAGGCCACAACCACATACCATCTACAAACCTGCATAGATTTAATGCATATGATTGTCTAAGTCTGTTGGTGTGTATGTGTATGGTTAGCTGCTGTTAGTACATGTTGCTGATGACTGATAGCCAAGTGGTTAAGACATCCATCCAAAGGGTGACTTTGCATTTAGAAACCTGACTGCCTAGGATGCGCAGGTTTGATTCCCGGAGGACAAATTTCTATTAGAAAAAAAAAAATCGTGACAGCACAGGGGCATTCAGGAGTCATGACCTGGATGCGGCCCGGCCCCCGTACAGTGTCAGGAATTAAGGGCCGAAACATTGCTTGACGGGGGTTTCTCCTCTGAGGACCTTCTGCTGTCCGGCTGTCCCCAGAGTTTCTTAGTGCTACTATTCATTTTGTGCACTTCTTGAACAAAGTCAGTGCACTGAACTTCTTGAACAAAGTCAAAGAGACAACACCTTCTTTGGAAGGCTCGTTACTGGTGATGAAACATGGCCATTATGAACCAGACTCAAAGAGGCAGTCAATGGAATGCACCACCCTACATCACCAAAACTGAAAAAGTTCAAGACGGAAAAGTCAGCTGAAAAATCATGGCGACTGTCGTTTGAGATGCTCAATGTGTCATTCTGGTTGATTTCTTGCCAAGAGGAGAAACAATAAACTCTGAGGCATACATTAAGACCCTGACGAGGCTCAAAGCAAGATTCCGACGAGTGAGACCCAGCTTGCAAATCGATAATGTCCTCCTTCTGTATGACAACGCTCGACCACACACAAGCATCAGACAAGGGAGACAAATGCCTCATTCGGGTGGACAACTTTACCGCATCCTCCATACTCACAAGACTTAGCGCCTTCAGACTATCATATCTTTGGCCCCATGAAAGAGGGTTTGAGAGGCAAACATTATGCCAGTGACGAGAAAATAAAACTGCATGAAGACGTGGCTCCAAGCACAGTCAACAGAATTTTACGAGGCATTCGAAGGTAGAACATTGCTATTGAGAGAAACGGTGACTATGTTGAGAAGTAGGGATGTGATCCCCAGAGGACCAGCTTCATCTTGATGTATGATACATGTTCCTGTGTTCGGTAATTGTTCCTGTACTAAAGAAAAAGGCATTACTTTTTGACTCACCCTCGTATATTAGTGCCTTTGTGTGTAATCAACACTATGTGTTTTGTAAAGTGTGTAATGTGCAGTTGAGTCCATATGAGTTTGGGAAATAGCATGTACATG
>JAPXFY010000022.1:40307084-40309584 GCA_030674185.1 Monoplex corrugatus
AAATGGCTCGGTGTCCCACCTGGTCTCACTGATGTTGCATTCTACTGTCGTCAAGCAATGCTGAAGCTACCTCTCAAATCCATAGTGGAGGAATACAAAGTTGGAAAAGCAAGACTGTTGAGCATGCTGGAGGAATCGGAAGACAATATCGTGAGATCAGTTCATCCAAAGCTGAGAACTGGCAGAAAGTGGAAAGTCCAAGAGGCTGTAAACAATGCCAAGAGAAACCTCAGCATCAAAGAAATAATTGGACACACGCAAACCAACAGACAGGGACTGGGAGCAACAAAAATGCAGTGGTGGTCCAAAGCCAAAGGGAAGGAAAAAAGAGACATGATCATACAGGAGTTGAAGGAAGAAGAAGATGTCAAAAGAGTGCAGAAGGCAGTCCAGCAAGGTCAACAGGGGCAATGGACAACATGGGACAGTGCACTCCAAAGAAGTCTCAGCTGGAACGATATGTGGCACATGGCTCCTCTAAGGATAAGCTTCCTCCTCAGATCTGTATATGACCTGCTCCCCTCGAATGCAAACTTAGTGAAATGGGGGAAATCAGACGACCCAGCATGTCCGCTCTGTCAGAGGAAACAAACAGTGGAACATGTCCTAAGCTCTTGCAAAGTAGCGCTAGCCCAAGGAAGGTATACATGGAGGCACAACCAAGTTCTGAAAGTGATCACAGACGTGGTTAGCGAAAAAACCATGACCCCAAACGCACCAATTGCTATGACAACGTTCTACAAAGCAGGAGGGAAGCAGGTCTGGCCCGAAAGTGCTATGACAACCAGCACATTGCCAAAGGGTCTTCTGGATGGAGCAGTCGACTGGGAGTGTACAGCAGACCTCCCAGAGTGGAGAAATTACCCAGATGTCATCAGCAAGACAGGCATGAGACCAGACATCGCTCTCCACTCTGACTCCTCGAAACAAGTGATTCTGATAGAACTCACTGTGCCATACGAAAGCAGAATGGAAGAAGCACATATCTACAAGACCGAAAAATACGCCGGTCTTGCCAGCACCCTGAAGAAAGCAGGTCTGCGGGTCAAAATCTTCGCCATAGAGGTCGGGGCAAGAGGGTTTGTGGGCACCTCCGCTTATGATCTCATGAAACAACTCGCCATTTCTGGGAAGAAGAGGACTAGAGCCCTTAAAGCGATGCAGAGGCAGCAGAAAGGAGCTCAAGCTGGATCTGGGCAAGAAGGAACCAAAAGTGAACTTCATAAGGATTAAATTCCCTACAGATGATGTGTGCCCCGTTAGCACATTGGTAAAACCGCGTACCGCAGTTCTGAAGCGCAGAATCGCCCAGGTTCGCTCCCCGGCGTGAAAAAAAAAAAAAAATAGACAACAGCAGAAGGGCATCCAGGAGTCATGACCTGGATGTGGCCCGGCCCCCCGAGAGTGTAAGGAATTCAGGGCCGAAACACTTGTCTAAAGGGGGTTACTTCTCTGAAGACCTTCTGTTGTCTAGCTCTCCCTAGAGTTTCTTTCTACCTACTACATCTCCTCCTACTACTACTACTACTAGTAATGATAGTAATAATAATAATGTACATTTATAATGCGCCTAACAGTGATCCAGGTGCAGTATAAATCAGACCCAGTCCACCACATCAAACAACTGGCCTGTTCATTGCCCAGTGTAATGTTTTCATCATTCTGGACATGTCAACTTCGTGAAACATATCCATCTAGTGCCCTCCACATTTCTAGGTCTTGGCCAATGCAAAGGGTTTGGTTTTTTTGCACAGGCTCAGGGAGTCTGCCAGATAATCATTACTGGCAGAGTTGGGTGGAGCGCATATGGAATCGTTCCAACGCGATGAACCCTTCTTGAATAGACTCCAAACTAGGAACGGCAAATCATCATCATCATCATCATCATCATCAGGTACCTTGCCGCATGGCGTTAGCGATTATGGACTTCCATCTGTCTCTATCACTTGTTGCCTCAAGCATCTCTTCCACCCTCCCTGTCTTCAGCCACTCTGCAAGTCCGTCTAGTATCTTCTCCCTGGGTCTACCCGGTGCTCTCTTTCCCTCCAGCTTTCCCGTTGTGACTAGGTGTTCCAATTCCCCTTTCCTCATAAAATGGCCTATAAATGTTGCCTGTCTTTTCCTAGTCTTCCTTATGAATGATCTATTTGTGTCTGCCTCCATCAAGACTGCCTCGTTTGTTTCTTGTGTCCATGACTCTCAACATTCCTCTTATAAATCACATCTCGGCTGCTTCAATCTTGTTCTGGTTTTGCATGTTGACTGTCCACGCCTCGCATCCGTAAACAGTCTTGGTTCTATACAACATTCAAGAACTCTCTTCCTGATGTTAATTGAAGTGCGGCATGCAGGCCCACCGGCGTGTGGATATGCCCTGGTGCCCACGAACCAGACCCCCAGCTATGGGTAAATAGCTCCACTGCCTTGTGGACATCTCGGGAGAGCATAAGGCTAAGGCTAAGGGAGGTAACCCTAAAAAAAAAAATCACCCTACTGCCTT
>JAPXFY010000022.1:40324584-40334584 GCA_030674185.1 Monoplex corrugatus
CACACACTCACACACACACACGCACACACACGCGCGCGCGCGCGTGCACACACAAACACACACACTCACACTCACACTCACACTCACACTCACACTCACACTCACACTCACACACACACTCACATACACACAACAAACACACACTCCACACACACACACAACGTGTGCACACACAAACACACACACTCACACACACACACACACACACACACACACACACACACACACACACACACACACACACACACACACACCACTGAAACAAGTACACAAAACAAAAATATTAACAAATACACGATCATACACGATCAAAAAAGAACAAAGAAACATACAAAACTAATACATGTAAACAGACAACCATTCATACACAATCAAAAACAAAAGTAAAAAAGAAAAAAAAAGAAAACAATAGCAACAAAACAACAACAACAACAACAAAAGAAACAGACACACAAGGATATTCATACACGACGCTAACAGATTCAATATTTCACATATAGCCTGCATAAATATTAGCTCATTCGTGGCAAGTATGAATTCAGCGCATCGATCAACGAAAGTTAAAATTAAAAGGCTCGGTCAACATCTGCAGAAGAAACATGTGCATGAATAAAAGACTTCAGAAAAACACTTCAAATGACACAATTCATCCATTAATTAAAGAGAACACTATTTATAAACACCCCTTGGTATTTTATAATCACCGTTTATGCGTCTACCACTCTTTTGTAAGGAAATCAATCATTTATAGATTATACGACATCTGTTTACAAATGGTATTTTCCGATGTCATAAACAGCTTGTAAATACATTTTGTTTGTTTGGACACTGGACTGAGCAGTAAGGAAGTTTCAGTCTTTTTCTCCTAATTTTTATATCTGGTGTTTGTTTGTTTGTGATCTTACGCTTGACAAAGGCCAGTTGGCCAAAAATTTGCACCTGTCTTGTCTTGTTGTATTAAATACGCGTTTTTATTCTTCTTTCGTGTTTTTTTTTCTGGTTGTTGTTTGTTTGTTTCGACATTACGCTCTGCTTTACATTCCTTTCTTGTTCGTCAGAATATGTCTAACGGATTTCAGATCACAAGTGTTGAATCCTTCGTGGGGATGCCGGGGGCTCTTTCAGTATAAATGGTATCCCACCTTCTGGATGTTCTGTGCTAAAAATTTCTTCTTTTTTTGTCACTCTCTTATATTTTGTCTGGTTCCTATTGCTTTCTGTCATTTCTTCCTATCGTTTTCTGCCTTGCTGGTCCATTCAGCTACATTATGTTCTACTAACTGTTGTATACTTTCTCGAGTTTTAACGAGTGGGTAAGGCAATAAATGCGGTTTTTGTTTTTTGTTTTTGTTGTTTGTTTTGTTTTTTGTTTTTGTTTTCTTTTTTGGCGTTAAGGAAATGTGATGACCAGCGTTTCATCATCATCATCAGGTGTCTTGCTGCATGGCTTTGGCGATCATGGACTTCCATCTGTCTCTATCTCTTGTTGCCTCAAGCATCTCTTCCACCCTCCTTGTCTTCAGCCACTCTGCAAGTCCGTCTAGTATCTTCTCCTTGGACCAGCGTTTATATATATTTTAGTATTGTTTTTTCTATTTACATTTGTATTCAGTTGTTTTTTTAACCCCTGGTGATGAACTGGGTGGAATGGTCGACGTGAGGGTTATATCCTTAGATTGTGCGCGCAGATGTGTTGACATGTAAACTGAATTTCTATCTATTCTGTGTTTTGAAACAGTTATAGCCCTGATATGGCCTTACGCAGTCGGCTGGGCTTTAAACAAAAAGAACAATAACAATAAGAACTCCTTTAAAAGGCTCAGTGAGGTGTTGTATTTAAGATGGTTGTAGCCCTGATACGCTCTGCGCAGTCGGCTTGGCTTTAATATTTTACTCCCGCACCCTATCCACCAGCCGCAGAAACTTAACACTTTGATTCCTTAACCATGTGCACTAGCTTCCTGCAGGATAGTGGATAGTGTGAGGAAATCAAAGGGTTAAATTTTTACTTTGTTAGTATGGCTGGCAATGCAGGGTGCTGGTGGACAGGGTGCGGGAATCAAAGGGTTAGAATGGTTGTAGGCCTGATGTGGCTCTACGCAGTCGGCTGGGCTTTAAACAATAAGAATAAGCTATTTGTTTGTTTGTTTCGTCATTATACTCCGCATTTACAGTCTTCTGTCTAGTGTTGCTTGTCAAAATATGTCTAAGGGATTTCACCTCATAAGTGTTGAACAAACAGCTGCAATGAGAATAAAAAAAAAACGATACAAGCTCTTTCCAAAACATCAAAAGAGGAGTCAGACAGGGTTGTGTTTTGTCACCAGATCTGTTTTCACTTTACAGCGAAAACATCATGACCCTGGATTAAAGGTTGGAGGAAAAATGATAAACAACATTCGATACGCAGATGACACCGTGCAAATTGCAGAAAATGAAAGGGACCTACAAAACCTTGTGAATATACTAGAAATAGAAAGCAGAGGTAAGGGGTTGGAATTAAACAGCAGGCAGACTGAAGTCATGGTGATCAGTAAAAAACGTGAAATCCCCTCATGCAAAATAACAGCAAACAGCACAACCTTGAGACAGGTTGATAAGTTTAAATACCTGGGAACGATCATTTCACCATACGGCAGATGCACATCAGAAATAGCCAGCAGAATCGGCCGAGCCAAAACAGCATTCAAGAAGATGAAAAGCATTCTTACCAACAACTGCCTATCAATTAACATCAGGAAGAGAGTTCTTAAATGTTATGTAGAACCAATACTGTTGTACGGCTGCGAGGCGTGGACAGTCAACAAAGCCAGAACAAGATCGAGGCAGCCGAGATGTGGTTTCTAAGAAGAATGTTGAGAGTTCCATGGACAGTAAAGAAAACAAACGAGACAATGGTGATGGAGGCAGACACAACAAGATCATTGATAAGGAAGATTAGGAAAAGACAGGCAACATTTATAGGCCATTTTATGAGGAAAGGGGAATTGGAACACCTGATCACAACAGGAAAGCTGGAGGGAAAGGGAACACCGGGTAGACCCAGGGAGAAGATGCTAGACGGACTTGCAGAGTGACTGGGGACAAGGAGGGTGGAAGAGATGCTTGAGGCAACAAGTGATAGAGACAGACAGAAGTCCATAACCACCATCGTCATGCGGCAAGGCACCTGATGATGATGAAGTGCTGAAATGGGGGACGGAGAGTGTTTTTGTGCAGTGATTAATGAGTATTGGAGTGTTTACCTCGCCACAGGTTTTCCTTTTCAGGAAGCTGGTAACTGGTTATATTTTTTGAGGGTATTGCGCTTTACGATAGATTTGGCCTTGAGTGTTTCGTAATTGCATTTTTGCCTTGAGGAAACTAAGCACCCCCTTTCCCCTTTTCCTGCAATATTAGATTTGTGTGTGTGTGTGTGTGTGTGTGTGTGTGTGTGTGTGTGTGTGTGTGTGTGTGTGTGTGTGTGTGTGTGTGTGTGTGTGTGTGTGTGTGTGTTATGCATGTGTGTGTGTCTGTGTGCGTGTCTGTGTATGTGTGAGTGCGCGCCTGTATTGTGTGTGTGTGTGTTTGCGTGTGCGTGTTTGTATATGTGTGTGTGTGTGTGTGTGTTTGTGTGTGTGTTAGTGTGCCTGTGTGTATGTGTGTGCCTGTGTGTGCACGTGTGTGTGTGGGGTGTGTGTGTGCCCGTATATGTGTATGTATATATATATATATATGTATATATATATATTATATATATATATATATATGTGTGTGTGTGTGTGTGTGTGTGTGTGTGTGTGTGTGCGCGCGTACGTGCGTGTGTGCGCGCGCGTACGTGCGTGTGTGTATTTGGTTCAATAAATGGGTGGTTCTGTTTGCTGTGAAAAAGGTGCGTCACAGGTTTGGAATTTTGAGTTATTGTAATTTGGAGTTAGTTTTACATGGGATTCATCGCAGTTGGACAATCCCATATGCGTTCCTCCCAAAGCTGTTAGGAACTATCTGTCACTCTCTGAGTTATCTGAGTTATTTCAACAAGGATTCACCGCACTCGGACAGCTCCATATGCGCTCCACCGAAATCCACCAGCAATTATCTGACAGATTCCCTGAGTCTGCACAAAACCCTATGCTCTGGCAAGGTCTTGAAACGGGGAAAGGAGAGAAGGGACCTATCAAACACTAAGCTGACACCACCAGAATGATGGAAACATTACGATGGGCAGCCAACAGACCAGTGGACCTATCAAACAGACACCACCAGAATGATGGAAACATTACGATGGGCAGCCAACAGACCAGTGGACCTATGAAACACTAAGCTAACACCACCAGAATGATGGAAACATTACGATGGGCAGCCAACAGACCAGTGGACCTATGAAACACTAAGCTAACACCACCAGAATGATGGAAACATTACGATGGGCAGCCAACAGACCAGTGGACCTATCAAACAGACACCACCAGAATGATGGAAACATTACGATGGGCAGCCAACAGACCAGTGGACCTATGAAACACTAAGCTAACACCACCAGAATGATGGAAACATTACGATGGGCAGCCAACAGGCCAGTGGACCTATGAAACACTAAGCTAACACCACCAGAATGATGGAAACATCAAGATGGGCAGCCAACAGACCAGTGGACCTATGAAACAGTAAGCTGACACCCACCAGAATGATGGAAACATCAAGATGGGCAGCCAACAGACCAGTGGACCTATGAAACACTAAGCAGACACCACCAGAATGATGGAAACATCAAGATGGGCAGCCAACAGACCAGTGGACCTATGAAACACTAAGCAGACACCACCAGAATGATGGAAACATCAAGATGGGCAGCCAACAGGCCAGTGGACCTATGAAACACTAAGCTAACACCACCAGAATGATGGAAACATCAAGATGGGCAGCCAACAGGCCAGTGGACCTATGAAACACTAAGCTAACACCACCAGAATGATGGAAACATTAAGATGGGCAGCCAACAGGCCAGATTTTAATGTTGCAGGCTGGGATTGAACTCAAGGTATCAGATCTTGAGTCTGCTCAAAACTGTTCGCTGGAAAGGTCTTGAAATGGGGAAGGAGTGGGTGAAGGAACCTATCATGTGAAACGCTGACATCACCAGAATGATGGAAACATTAAGATGAGTAACCAGAAAAAAGAAAACACGAAAGAAGAATACGAACGCGTATTTAATACAACAAGACAAGACAGGCCCAAATTTTCGGCCAATTGGCCTTTGTCAAGCGTAAGATTACAAACAAACACCAGATACAAAAATTATGGGGAAAAGACTGAAACGTCCTTGCTGCTGTGTCGAATGTGAGAAAAGGAATAAACTGACTAAAATGACATAATGTGTTTTTGAGTAAATATGGGCAGCGAACAGGCCAGGTTTTAATGTTGTGGGCCGGGACTGAACTCAAGATATCAGATCTTGAGTCAGCTCAAAACTTCTCATTTCCGCTCTGACGTCATATTTACTCAAAAACACATAATGTCATCTTAGTCAATTTGTTCCTTTTCTCACATTGGACACAGCAGCTGGGAAGTTTCAGTCTTTTTCTCATAATTTTTGTATCTGGTGTTTGTTTGTTTGTAATCTTACGATTGACAAAGGCCAGTTGCCCGAAAATTTGTCCACATCACATAGATTCGTATGGAAGAGCATGATAATCATCGCCGTGTGGCAGGGCACATGATGATGATGATGATCAACATCACAGTCCAACGTTTTGTGGAGGGGAAGAACAATTTTGTGGAATTGGGAACGGAACCTGGGATTCCTGGCATCTTCCTTACCCACTGGACCATGGCCCTATACCACAAAAGCAGATGCAACAGACATAGCTTAAACCCCATAGAGTTCCCAGCCTGACTTTGGTCTGTTGTTGACGGGGTGCATATGTGCACTTGACATTGTTGTGATTTTAGGTCACCTGTGTGTGTGTGTGTGTGTGTGCGTGTGTGTGTGTGTGTGTGTGTGTGTGTGTGTGTGTGTGTGTGTGTGTGTGTGTGTGTGTGTCTGTGTGTGTGTGTGTGTGTGTGTGTGTGTGTGTGTGTTCTTGCCTTGAGTCCCAAATGGTAATAGGAATGTTGTTCAAAATTTGTTGTTGTTTTTTTCACGTGTTTGTGTTGTGGGGGGGGGGGGGGGAGTGTTTAAGAATTAATTTAACACTAAGCTGACACCACCAGATTGATGAAAACATTTCAGATGGGCAGCGACCAGGCCAGTTTTTAATGTTGGGGGGCTGGGATTTGAACTCGAGATGTCAGATCTTTGAGTCCACGGTTCAGTCAAAACATCTTCATCGTTATCGTCATCATCATCATCATCATCATCATCATCATCATCATCATCATCAACAACAACAACAACCGACGTAATACCAGAAAGCCGGCAGAACAGACAGTGTTCCTCCAGCAAATAGCCAGGAATGGCTCACAGACCCACATACTTCCCTATGTGAGGGAAGGTCTGATGCAAATGGAGTACAGATGTGCACTTAACATCCTTTCGAATTCGAATCACCTGTTTGCGAATTCTTTCTTTCAAGGATAAATAGTTTTAGAATTGTTGTTCAAAAGTTGTTTGTTTGCTTAACGTGTGTGGGTTTTGTTTGATGGGTTGTTTGTTTTTTTAACGTGGGTGACCTTGATATAGATTTCGCTGCCTGTCTTGTTTCTCAGCTTTTGTGTGTGTGTGTGTGTGTGTGTGTGTGTGTGTGTGTGTGTGTGTGTGTGTGTGTGTGTGTGTGTGTGTGTGTGTGTGTGTGTGTGTGTGTGTGTGTGTGTGTATGTGTGTGTGTGTGTGTGTGTGTGTTTGAGTGTGTGTGTGTGTGTTTTGAGAGAGAGAGAGAGAGAGAGAGAGAGTGTGTGTGTGTGTGTGTGTGTGTGTCTTCCTTTCTGTCTCTCTTTTTGTTTGTTTGCTTGCTCGTTTGTTTATTTGTTTGTTTGCTTTTGTAAGTTTGTTTGTCTGTACGTCCTTGTGTCTGTCTATGCTGTCTCTCTGTCTCTCTTTTTGTTTGCTTGATATTTTTGTTTGTTTGTCCACACTTCTCTATGTCTGTCCCTGCCTGTCTATCTTTCTGTTTGGTTGTCTATAATTTATGTGTCTGTCTCTGTGTCTCTCTTTCTGTTTGTTTGTCCACACATCTCTATGTCTGTCCCTGCCTGTCTATCTTTCTGTTTGGTTGTCTATAATCTATGTGTCTGTCTCTCTGTCTCTCTTTTTGTTTGTTTGTCCACACATATGTGTATCTGTCTCTGCCTGTCTGTCTGTCTGTCTGTCTCTTTCTTTGCTTTGTTTGTTTGTCTGTTTGACTACACACCTGTATGTCTGTCCCTGCCTGTCTGTCTGTCTGTCTCTGTTTTGTTTGTTTATTTGTTTACTTGATTTGTTTGTTTGTTTATCTATACGTCTGTGTGACTGTCTCTGCCTTCTTTCTGTTTGTCTTTGTGTTCGTTTGCTGTTTTTTTTTTTGTTTTTGTTTGTTTGTTTGTTTGTCTATACATCTTTGTGTCTGTCTCTGCCTGTTGCCTGTTGCCTGTGTGATTGTCTCTCTTTCGTATTCCCTGTTTCTATTTTCTGTGTCTTTCATTAACAAACACAAACACAGCTCTGTTAAGATGGGAACAAAACAGTTATGTTAAGATGTGACAGCAGGAATGCCAGTAAACTGGTGAAAGGGGCCTTATCTAATCTTAACATTAATACCACCAAAACGATTATGTTAAGATGGGACAGCAACAAGGCCAGTTTGTTGGGGAAAGGGGGCTTATCTAATTTTACATTAATACTTTTAAAACAGTTATGTTAAAATGGGACAGCAACAAGGCCAGTTTGTTGGGGAAAGGGGGCTTATCTAATTTTACATTAATACTTTTAAAACAGTTATGTTAAAATGGGACAGCAACAAGGCCAGTTTGTTGGGGAAAGGGGCATATCTCATCTTAAAATTAATACCACCAAAACTATTATGTAAAAATGGGACAGCAGCAAGGCCAGTATGTTGGCGAAAGGGGGCTTATCTAATTTTACCGTAATACTTTTAAAACAGTTATGTTAAAATGGGACATCAACAAGGCCAGTATATCGGGGGAAGGGGGCTTATCTAATCTTAACATTAATACCACTACAACAATTATGTTAAAATGGGACAGAAACAAGGCTAGTATGTTGGGAAAGGTGGGGGGGGGGGGAGGGCTTACATAATCTTACAGAAATACCACCAAAACAAGGACGTTAATATGGGACAACAAAAAAAGCCAATCTAATGTAGCCCTTCCTGGTTCGAACCCAAACCCTTTGTCATATAAATCCCACGCTGAACCAACTGAGCTGTTGAGTCATTCATTTCGAGAGAGACAGACGGGCAACCAGAGCGACATACACTCATACAGACAGATTTGTCTTTTGTTCCCTGAATTTTTTTTTTTCAATCCTGTCTTCCGCTCTATTTTGGTTTCCTGAACTACGGTTAATAATGGCGACCTATAGATCACGATATCTGGCCCGGTCTGGGGTCAAATTGATCCCCCTGTCAGATCTGGCCCTGGTCACAAATTCCGCCGGACAGTAAAGCCAGTGTGCGAAAGACTCAGAAAGAGAGGAGGTTAGGATAGGAGGGAGAGGGAGGAGTGTGTGTGTGTGTGTGTGTGTGTGTGCGTGTGTGTGTGTGTGTGTGTGTGTGTGTGTGTGTGAGAGAGAGAGAGAGAGAGAGAGACAATTTGACAGTTCACTTGGGATAGGAGGGAGAGGGAGGTGTGTGTGTGAGAGAGAGACAGAGAGAGAGAGCGAGCGAGAGAGAGACAGACAGACAGACAGAGAGAAAGAGACAGAGAGAGAGAGAGACAATTTGACAGTTCACTTTGATGATTTGATGTCTTTTAAAGCATTCATTATAATTAATAATAATAATTACAATACCACTACCACCACCACTACCACCACCACTACCACCACCACCACCACTACCACCACTACTACTACCACCACCACTACCACCACCACCATCACCACAACCACCATCACCACAACCACCACCACCACAAGCACCACCACCGCCACAAGCACACCACCACTACCACCACCACCACCACTACTACTACTACCACACCACCACCACCACCATCACAACCACCACCACTACCACCACTACTACCACCACTACCACCACCACTACCACCACTACCACCACCACCACCAACACCACCATACCACTACCACCAACAACAACAACAACACTACCACACTACTACCACCACCACCACCAACATCACCACTACCTTCACCACTACCACCACCACCAACAACAGCAACGCTACTACTACCACCACCTCCACCACCACCCCCACATCCTCCTCCTCCTCCACCTGGTCCATACAACTGGAATCAGTTTCGATCCCTGTCCCTGCCGACAATGATGTACTCTTTCTTTCTTCAAGTCCAACTTGAAAACATACTTTGTTCTCCATCAGTGATTTCCCCCTTTTGCATGCATGCCCCCTTCATATCACTCCCCTCCTGTCTTCCCCTCCCCCCCCCCCCCCCCCCCCGTGTGCGTGTGCTTATTTACCCTTTTATTTTTCTTGGTGGTCGTTTTGAACAAAAGATGTGGTTTCTTAAAAGAATGTTGAGAGTTCCATGGACAGCAAAGAAAACAAACGAGACAGTCTTGACGGAGGCAGACACAAGAAGATCATTGATAAGGAAGATTAGGAAAACACAGGCAACATTTATAGGCCATTTTATGAGGAAAGGGGAATTGGAGCACCTGGTCAAACGGGAAAGCTGGAGGGAAAGAGAGCACCAGGTAGACCCAGGGAGAAGATATTGGACGGACTTGCAGAGTGGCTGAAGACAAAGAGGGTGGAAGAGATGCTTGAGGCAACAAGAGATAGAAACAGATGGAAGGTTATGATCGCCAACGCCATGCGGCAAGGCACCTGATGATGATGATGATGATGATGAGTGTGAATATGTGAGAGTATGCGCTTTGAT
>JAPXFY010000022.1:40342084-40347084 GCA_030674185.1 Monoplex corrugatus
GGGACTAGTGTATTTACTCATCGGTGGAATGAACGAGAGAGTTAATAAAAGTGGACTACGCTTGGCTGCAAATGGCTATTGCAAGTTTGCTATCTGTTCATAAATCATGGGGATATGATGCGTAAGGTGCTGCTACCACGGTTACCACAATGACACGGACAAAGATGGCAGAGAGACAGACAGACAGACAAAGAGAGACAGACAGACAGAGACAGACAGACAGAGATAGAGACACACAGAGACAGACAGAGAAAGAGAGACAGAGAGACAGACAGACAGAAAGAGACAGACAGACAGAGATAGCGACAGACAGAGAAAGAGAGACAGACAGAGAGAGACAGACACGACAGAGATAGAGACAGACACAGAGAGAGAGACGGAGACAGAGAGACAGACACAGAGAAGACAGACAGAGACAGAAAGAGAGAGACAGACAGAGACAAAGACAGGACAAACGAGACAAGAGAGAGAGAGAGGGACAGAGAAAGACAGAAGAGGAGATAGAAAGAAAGAGAGAGGGACACAGACAGACACACAGACAGACTGAAAGACCTCGAGTGTAGGATTGGGGTAACAATGATTACTGATGATACAAAACATATTCTGTTGTCAGCCTGAGCCTGGGTGAAATTATCAGCGTTGTCATTCAAAACTAACTTGTTTTCCCATCTCTCCCCCCCCCCTCTTTTCTCTCCCTCTCTCTCTCTCCCTCTCCCTCCCCCTCTCTCTCTCTCTTTCTTTCTCTTCTTCTTCTTTCTCTCTCTCCCTTCTCTCCTTTCTCTCTCTCTCTTCTCTCTTCTCTTCTCCTCTTCTCTCTCTCTCTCTCTCTCTCTCTCTCTTCTCTTTTGTCTCTGTCTCTCTCTCTCTCTCCTCTCTCTCTCTCTCTCTCTCTCTCTCTCCTTCTCTCTCTCTCTGCCTGCCTGTCTGTCTCTCTCTCTCTCTCCTCTCTCTTGTCTCTCCCTTTCTCTGTCTTTTTCTCTCCTCTCTCCTCCTCTCTCTTCTCTCCCTCTCTCTCTATCTTTCTCTCACTCTGTCTTCTTCTCTCTTCCCTCTCTCTCTGTCTCTGTCTCTCTCTCTGTCTCTCTCTCTCTCCCCTCTCTCTTCTCTCTCTCTGCCTGCCTGTCTCGTCTCTTCTCTCTCTTCCTCTCTCTGTCTCTCCCTTCTCTCTATGTGTCTTCTCTCTCCTCTCTCCTCCTTCTCTCTCTCTCTCCCCTCTCTCTCTCTCTCTTCTCTGCCTGCCTGTCTGTCTATCTCTCTCCCTTTTCTGTCCTCTCTCTGTCTCTTCTCCTTCTTCTCTTGTTCTCTCTCTCCCTCATCTTTCTCCCTCTCTCTCTCTCTCCCCTCTTCTTCTCTCTCTCTGTCTCTTTCTCTGCCTGCCTGTCTGTCTTCTCTCATTCCCCCTCTTCTTGTCTTTCTTTCTCTGTCTCTTTCTCTCTCTGTTCCTCTCTCTGTCTCTCCCTTCTCTCTCTATCTTTCTCTCTCCCTAACCCCCTCTCTCACACCCTCTCTTTTTCTGCTCGTCGGACGTTTTGTATGACAAGGACAGTATGGACTAGTTGTAAGACAGATCAACTAGGACCTAACACTACTATCATCAAGCAATAAAGTGTTTTTAAATTTCAACTGCATCGTTGTCTGTCTGTCTGTCTGTCTTGTCTATCTGTCTGTCTGTCTGTCTGTCTGTCTGTCTGTATCCCTCTCTCTTTCTCTGTCTTACCTACACACACACACACAACAACACACAACACACACATACATACACACATAATGCACACATTCATACACACACTAACACACACACACACACACACACACACACACACACACACACACACACTTATAGTGAAAAGACGTTAACAAGCAACAAAACACACACACTAAACACACACACTAACACACTAAACCACTAACACACTAACACACTAACACACAACACACACACACACACACACACACACACACACACACACACACACACACACACGTACGCACTCACATTCGCACACTTGTACACATACACACTCTTTTTTCAATCTCTCTATCCTCACAGATACAGAAAGAGAGAGAGCGAGCGAGCGAGAGAGAGGAGAGAGAGAGAGAGAGAGAGAGAGAGAGGAGAGAGAGAGGAGAGAGAGAGGAGGAGAGAGAGAGAGAGAGAGAATAATCTCATCTGAGCACGCCTTGTTCACATTCACAAGTAAACTTTTCACCCAGAGATGTTCGGTCAGTGTGTCATCACCTTTAGATTGCCAAGACTCGTGTGGCGATAGCTTTAATTTCCTCAGTCTACAAAACACAGGCTTTAACTCATAAATTACCCTGAAAAATAATCCCACACTATCTCTCCTAGCAATCAGGTGCTGTTTCCTTACACAATTAACCCTTGAACAACCAGACTATTCACACTCCGCACACCTGGCAAGGTCAGCCTCAGGTAAATGGGTGGGTTCATCTCAGTTAGAAGTCAGATGACACATACGCAGATACACCGTGCTAATTGCAGAAAGTGAAAGGGCCTACAAAACTTGTGAATATAAGAAATAGAAAGCAAAGGTAAGGGGTTGGAAATAAACAGCAGGAAGACTGGAAGTCATGGTAATAAGTAAAAAACATGAAACCCCTCATGCAAAATAACAGCAAACGGCACAACCTTGAGACAGGTTGATACGTTTAAATATCTGGGAACGATCATTTCACCAGACGGCATTTGCACATCAGAAATAGACAGCAGAATCGGCCGAGCCAAATCAGCATTCAAGAAGATGAAAAGCATTCTTACCAACAAATGCCTATCAGTTAACATCAGGAAGACAGTTCTTGAATGTTATATAGAACCGATAATGTTATACGGTTGTGAGGCGTGGACAGTCAACAAGCAAAGACAGAACAAGATTGAGGTAGCCGAGATGTGTTTCTAAGAAGAATGTTGAGAGTTCCATGGACAGCAAAGAAAACAAACGAGACAGTGTTGATGGAGGCAGACACAAGAAGATCATTTATAAGGAAGATTAGGAAAAGACAGGCAACATTTGTAGGCCATTTTATGAGGAAAGGGGAATTGGAGCACCTGGTCACAACGGGAAAGCTGGAGGGAAAGAGAGCACCAGATAGACCGAGGGAGAAGATTATTGGACGGACTTGCAGAGTGGCTGAGGACAAAGAGGGTGGCAGATGTGCTTGCGGCAACAAGGGACAATGGATATGGAGGGCCATGATCGCCAACGCCATGTGCCAGGGCACTTGATGACGATGATGATAGAATTTAGGAAATGTGTTCAATGGACTTTGAGGATTATAACGATGGCTTAAATGTTCTCCCGTTTGCCATTCTTGATATAACTTGGCACACTATGCTGAATTCATTTCTATATTTTACATATGCGCACCATTCAGTACTTAATATCTTCCTGAGAAAAGTGTGTGTGTGTGTGTGTGTGTGTTGTGTGTGTGTGTTGGTGTGTTGTATGTAGTGTGTGTGTGTGAGTGTGTGTGAGGTGGTGGGTGTGTGTATGTGGTGTGAGTGTGTGTTGTGTGTGTGTATGTGGTGTGTGAGTGTGTGTATGTGTTGTTGGGTGAGTGTGTGTATTGTGTGTGTGAGTGTTGTGTATGTATGTGTGTATGTGTGTGAGTGTGTGTATGTGTGTGTGTATGTGTGTGTGGTGTGTGTTGTGTGTGTGTGTGTTGGTGTGGTGTGTGTGTGGTGTGTGTGTGTGTGTGGTGTGTGTGGGTGTGTGGTGTATTTTCATAAAAGAAAAAAAACAATCTTCCAGACACCATTTCTTTTAAAACATAACTTACGACAAGATACAGATAGAAGAATTTAATGTGAAAGTGAGGTGGAACTTGCAAGTTTTTATAGAAAACTGGCAGCCACAGCTATCCCATCTATCCTTTTTTCAAGAATTGACTCCGTTTGTATATTATGTAACACAACACACACACACACACATACACACACACACACACACACACACACACACACACACACACACACACACACACACACACACACGCACTGTCTCTCTTTCTGTCTGTCTCTGTCTCTCTCTGTGTCTCTGTCTGTCTCTCTCTCTTTGACTATGTCTCTGTTCTGTCTACTCTCTCTGTTCTCTTGTTCTCTTCTCTGTCTCTGTCTGGTCTGTGTATCTCTATCTCTTATTATATATATTGTCTGTCTGTCTTCAGTCTGTCTGCCTGTCTGTATCTTTGTCTGTCTGTCTGTCTCTGTCTGTCTCTCTCTCTCTCTCTCTCGCTCGCTCGCTCTCTCTCTCTCGCTCGCTCTCTCCTCTTAATGCTCCCATCCAGCACGTTTAGCTGAACTTTTCACCATGCAAATGTCTGTTAATGTGTCATCACCTTTACATTAGCAAGTCTAAAGCAGCGATAACTTTCATGCCCTCACTTTACGGCACTTAGTCTCTCACACATAAACCGCGCTAGAGAATCGTTTTTCTCGTTTCCAGGCATCATTTTCTTTCTCTCACACTTAACTCTTGAATATTCAGACTTTTCACACGTTGTGCACCTGTCTGGGGCAAAGTCAGGTCACTCTGTGTACTTTCCGTGAATTGCCAGTATACAAATAACGGGATGTACATCATATTTGGGAAGGCAGCCAAGTCACTGTGCCGCAGTGGTTAGCGCAATAGACCAACGCCTAGACGTTGTGGGATCGAATCCCCATCATCATCATCAAGTGCCTTGCCACATGGCGTTGGCCATCATGGCCTTCTATCTGTTTCTATCCCTTGTTGCTGCAAGCATCTCTTCCACCCTCTCTGTCTTTAGTCACTCTGCAAGTCCGTCCAATATTTTCTCCCTGGGTCTACCTGGTGCTCTCTTTCCCTCCAGCTTTCCTGTTGTGACCAGGTGCTCCAATTCCCCGTTCCTCATAAAATGGCCTATAAATGTTGCCTGTCTTTTCCTAATCTTCCTTATGAAAGATCTTCTTGTCTCTGCCTCCATCAACACTGTCTCGTTTGTTTTTTTCTTTTCTGTCC
>JAPXFY010000022.1:40377084-40394584 GCA_030674185.1 Monoplex corrugatus
AAGCTGACACCACCAGAATGATGGAAACATTCAGATGGGCAGCCAACAGGCCAGTGGACCTATGAAACACTAAGCTGACACCACCAGAATGATGGAAACATTCAGATGGGCAGCCAACAGGCCAGTGGACCTATGAAACACTAAGCTGACACCACCAGAATGATGGAAACATTCAGATGGGCAGCCAACAGGCCAGTGGACCTATGAAACACTAAGCTGACACCACCAGAATGATGGAAACATTCAGATGGGCAGTCAACAGGCCAGTGGACCTATCAAACACTGAGCTGACATCACCAGAATGATGGAAACATTCAGATGGGCAGTCAACAGGCCAGTGGACCTATGAAACGCTGAGCTGCCATCACCAGAATGATGGAAACATTATGATGGGCAGTCAACAGGCCAGTGGACCTATCAAACACTAAGCTGACATCACCAGAATGATGGAAACATTCAGATGGGCAACTAACAGACCAGTGGACCTATCAAACACTGAGCTGACATCACCAGAATGATGGAAACATTCAGATGGGCAGCGAACAGACCAGTGGACCTATCAAATACTGAGCTCACACCACCAGAATGATGGAAACATTCAGATGGACAGCCAACAGACCAGTTTTTAATCTTGCGGGCTGGGATTGAACTCAATCTATCAGATCTTGAGTCCATGGCTCTACCGACTAGCCCCGCGAAGAAGGGGGAATGTTGCCAAGAGCAGTTATTGCTTTCTCTTCTGGGAATATTGTAAACGCACACCAGTAACTGTTGTCGTTGTTTCATTGGAATAGTATAACTAACCAAGTGAAGACTTTGCCACAGTATAGTATAACTAACCAAGTGAAGACTTTGCCACAGTATAGTATAACTAACCAAGTGAAGACTTTGCCACAGTATAGTATAACTAACCAAGTGAAGACTTTGCCACAGTATAGTATAACTAACCAAGTGAAGACTTTGCCACAATATAGTATAACTAACCAAGTGAAGACTTTGCCACAGTATAGTATAACTAACCAAGTGAAGACTTTGCCACAGTATAGTATAACTAACCAAGTGAAGACTTTGCCACAGTATAGTATAACTAACCAAGTGAAGACTTTGCCACAGTATAGTATAACTAACCAAGTGAAGACTTTGCCACAATATAGTATAACTAACCAAGTCAAGACTTTCCACAGTATAGTATAACTAACCAAGTGAAGACTTTTCCACAGTATAGTATAACTAACCAAGTCAAGACTTTTCCACAGTATAGTATAACTAACCAAGTGAAGACTTTTCCACAGTATAGTATAACTAACCAAGTCAAGACTTTTCCACAGTATAGTATAACTAACCAAGTGAAGACTTTGCCACAGTATAGTATAACTAACCAAGTGAAGACTTTTCCACATATAGTATAACTAACCAAGTGAAGACTTTTCCACAGTATAGTATAACTAACCAAGTGAAGACTTTGCCACAATATAGTATAACTAACCAAGTGAAGACTTTGCCACAGTATAGTATAACTAACCAAGTGAAGACTTTGCCACAGTATAGTATAACTAACCAAGTGAAGACTTTGCCACAGTATAGTATAACTAACCAAGTGAAGACTTTGCCACAATATAGTATAACTAACCAAGTGAAGACTTTGCCACAGTATAGTATAACTAACCAAGTGAAGACTTTGCCACAGTATAGTATAACTAACCAAGTGAAGACTTTGCCACAGTATAGTATAACTAACCAAGTGAAGACTTTGCCACAATATAGTATAACTAACCAAGTGAAGACTTTGCCACAATATAGTATAACTAACCAAGTGAAGACTTTGCCACAGTATAGTATAACTAACCAAGTGAAGACTTTGCCACAATATAGTATAACTAACCAAGTGAAGACTTTGCCACAGTATAGTATAACTAACCAAGTGAAGACTTTGCCACATATAGTATAACTAACCAAGTGAAGACTTTGCCACAATATAGTATAACTAACCAAGTGAAGACTTTTCCACAGTATAGTATAACTAACCAAGTGAAGACTTTGCCACAATATAGTATAACTAACCAAGTGAAGACTTTTCCACAGTATAGTATAACTAACCAAGTGAAGACTTTGCCACAATATAGTATAACTAACCAAGTGAAGACTTTTCCACAGTATAGTATAACTAACCAAGTGAAGACTTTGCCACAGTATAGTATAACTAACCAAGTGAAGACTTTGCCACAATATAGTATAACTAACCAAGTGAAGACTTTGCCACAGTATAGTATAACTAACCAAGTGAAGACTTTGCCACAGTATAGTATAACTAACCAAGTCAAGACTTTTCCACAGTATAGTATAACTAACCAAGTGAAGACTTTGCCACAGTATAGTATAACTAACCAAGTCAAGACTTTCCACAGTATAGTATAACTAACCAATGCAAGACTTTGTCACAATATAGTATAACTAACCAAGTGAAGACTTTGCCACAGTATAGTATAACTAACCAAGTGAAGACTTTGCCACAGTATAGTATAACTAACCAAGTCAAGACTTTTCCACAGTATAGTATAACTAACCAAGTGAAGACTTTCCACAGTATAGTATAACTAACCAAGTGAAGACTTTTCCACAGTATAGTATAACTAACCAAGTCAAGACTTTGCCACAGTATAGTATAACTAACCAAGTGAAGACTTTGCCACAATATAGTATAACTAACCAAGTGAAGACTTTGCCACAGTATAGTATAACTAACCAAGTGAAGACTTTGCCACAGTATAGTATAACTAACAAGTGAAGACTTTGCCACAGTATAGTATAACTAACTAAGTGAAGACTTTGCCACAGTATAGTATAACTAACCAAGTGAAGACTTTGCCACAGTATAGTATAACTAACAAGTGAAGACTTTCCACAGTATAGTATAACTAACCAAGTGAAGACTTTGCCACAGTATAGTATAACTAACCAAGTCAAGACTTTGCCACAGTATAGTATAACTAACCAAGTCAAGACTTTGCCACAGTATAGTATAACTAACCAAGTCAAGACTTTGCCACAGTATGATGTTTATATGCAGTGTTATTACAGTTATATTTTGGTATATTTTGGGATCTGCATTCAAACTGTTAATACCGTCAGTGACTTGTAGTAGTGATACTTGGTGGTTCATAAAGGGACGCACACTCACACAGTCATGCTACTTTCTTTGAAGTTAAGACTTACTATTATTTTAAACAGTATGAGTGTCGTATACTTGTAAACATTGGATATTTAGAATTTGCTCAAGAGGAATGCCATTTTACCCTTTGAGTATCGCATCCTGCATTGTCAACCGTGCTAGCAAAGCAAAATATTAACCCTTTGACTCTTTCACCCTATCCATTAGCCTCTTGCAGGAAGTTGGTGGATAGGGTGAGGGAGTCAAAACGGTTAGATTTTTGCAGTTAGTGGATAGGTGAGGGAGTCAAAGGGTTAAATTTTTACAGTTAGTGGATAGGGTGAGGGAGTCAAAGGGTTTAATTTTTGCAGTTAGTGGATAGGGTGCGGGAGTGAAAGGGTTAAACAAATTAGCAAAATATGCCTCCCTCCCCTGATCTGTCTGCGTCGTCTACAGGCAGAATAGGAATCATCAGACCATACCTTAAGCCACGTACAGAAAGGGAAGACTAAAAACATACCAGTCGCCGTGGTGTATGGTTAACGCAACGGACTACCGACTGGAAGGTTGTGGGTTCGAATCCCCATCAGTACCTTCAAAAATCATTGTGGGTTTTCGGCTCTAACCGGCTCCTACCTAGAGTTGGGCGTGCTATGGGCTCATTGGGAAGACTGGGACCACACAGTCGAGTCTCATCCACTTCACGGATGCGTCATTGAGGGTGTTGCTCAGATTGTCTGACCAACACCGCAGGTGTCTGTATTTCTCGGGCCTGGTTGACGCCAGGATATATTATGATAGTAAGCGTAGACTACAACCCTGTCACGCAGTCTCAATTCTAGATGGAACTCCACAGTATCATGATTATCATCCTCATCGACATCATCATCATCGCATAATAAAAACTGTTTCAGCTTCTGTGGCCATAAAAGTGGCGTAGAAAATGGGACAAACAAACAAAAAACAAACAAACAAACAAAAGACTAAAAACATTTGTTCGGAGAGCAGAAAGTAGTTCTTATGAGACACCACACCGTCCATAACCTGGCTCAAAGCACACACGAACGGCAAATTAACCCTTTGACTCCTGCACCCTGTCCACCACCTGCAAAAATTAAAGCTTTGGCTCCCTCAGCCTATCCACCAGATTCCTGCAGGACGCTGTTGGATAGGGTAACAGAGACAGATAAGGGGAGGGTGACATATTTAGCTAATTTGTGTAACCCTTTCACTCTCGCACCCTATCCACTAATTGCAGAAACTTAACCCTTTGACTCCCTCATAAAGTAAGGGAGTCAAAGGGTTAAGGTTTTGATTTGTTAGCACTGTTGACTGATAGGGTGAGGGAGTCAAAGAGTTAAGGTTTGCTTTGTTAGCATGGTTGACAATTCAAGAAGCTGGTGGATAGGGTGAAGGAGTCAAAGGGTTAAGGTTTTGCTCTGCTAGCACTGTTGACAATGCAGGATACTGGTAGACAGGGTGGGGAGTCAAAGGGTTAAGAGAAATTCATTGTACTCGAATAGTTCCATATGCGCCCCCCCATCCGGTCTGCCACTTTCGTTATCTAGCAGACTCTTTGAGCCTGTGGGGAAAAAAAAACATGCGCTGGCACAGTCTGAAGCAACCAAAGAACAAAATCTGTCTTCTGTTTTGTCATGTTGCTTCACCTGTATGATCATTTATAGAACATATTTACACAACACAAAACAGTGTTGACAACGATTGACAGCGAAATGCACTCAAAACGAATGTGGTCGATTGGCAGGTACACCAGAACTTCCCAAAAACGTCTAGATATTATTGACAGTTGGCCATCGTCTGCTGATGTAGCAGTACTGACACACCGCCATTTTGATTTAAATCATTTCCTAAACAGTTGGTTGCATAATTAACCCTTTGAATCCTGCACCCTGTCCAGCAGCATTCTGCATTGTCAACCACGCTAACAAAGCAAAATCTTTACCCTTTGATTCCCCTAACCCGATTCACCAGGTTCCTGCACGAAGCTGGTGGTTAGGGTGAGGGAGTCAAAGGGTTAAGTTTTTGCAATCGGTGGATAAAGTACGGAAGTCAAAGGGTTCAAATCATCATCATTATCATCATCATCATCATATCACCATCATCTCCATCATCATCATCATCACCATCATCATCACATCATCTCATCATGTGCCCTGCCGCATGGCGTTGGTGATCATGGCCAGCCATAAGAATCTATCTTTTGTCGTTGCAAGGACATGTCCCACCCTTTCTGTCTTCATCCACTTCGAAAGTACGTCCTGTATTTTCTCAAAGTACCACGTTGAAACAAAACCCAATCTCCTCAGTACCATTTTCATCCCTGTCTTAGCACACACGTGTCAGACAAACCTGGACCCTGGCTAAGCCTCTCATCATTATCATCATCATCATCTCATCATCATCATCATCATCATCATCATCATCATCATCATCATCATCATCATCATCAATTGCCCTGCCGCATGCCGTTGGCGATAATGGCCCTCCATATGCATCTATCCCTTGTCGCCGCAAGCACATCTTCCACCCTCTCTGTCCTCAGCCACCCTGCAAGTCCGTCCAATATTTTCTCCCTGGGTCTACTTGGTGTTCTCTTTCCCTCCAGCTTTCCTGTTGTGACCACGTGCTGTAATTCCCCTTTCTTCATAAAATGGCCTACAAATGTTGCTTTCTTTACCTAATCTCCCTTATCAATGATTTTCTTGTGTCTGCCTCCATCAAGACTGTTTCTACATGTAGAACGCAAAATTACCACCGATAAGATGCGTTAAATTAATTGAAAAGACCGTCAAGAGGATCAGACGTGACATGATCAGAAACACCAAGTTTAGAGAAATGGTGGGAACAACATTGGTCTACCAACGTGTTCATCAACAGGGAATGAAGTGATTTGATGATCTGATCAGAATGCAAACCCACCAGCTGGCTCAAAAATATTGTAATAAAAAGAAATGTAGGATTTAAAGCGAGAGGCATACCAAGGAAGGCCTGTACTGATAGGCGCGAAAGAGACCTTGACATCACACGGCATTTCTACACATCAGGCCTAACAGCCGCTGCTGATCGTCATCTCTCTTTTTCCCCGCGTCACCCATGACGGTATTTGCGGATAGATCAAAAGAGAAGAGAAGAAGATATACGACGCATGGAATGCAAAAGGAAAGAAAAAATCCCTCACTGACGACCTTAAATGTATCCACAAAGACGTTTTCAAGATGAGGTGTCTTATCTTCATCATCATGATCATCAGCAGTGTCAACAACGGCAACAAAAACATTGTCGTCATTGACATTTGCAAATGTTACAAAAACATGTCGCGACGATGACCAAAAAATACAGAGTTATCTCCCATGTAGAATTTCTCAAATCCAACACAACTAGTTAGAGGAATGCTCTGAGCTTGCAAATCTGTGCCTTGTGGCTGCGTCTATGCAAGCTGAATGGGAAGCGCAAACTGTGCTGGATTTGAGAAATTCTACTTGGGAGATAACTCCGTGACTCTCAAGAGTTATATTGCTTAGTTGATATTTAAAATTCTCCCTGCTTCCCTCTTAATTCCTTTAATCGTTTGGGAATCATAAACTTACCGCCAGGTTGATCGATTCTCTTGTCGTCTGTGGCAATGAAAACGCAAAGGACCTAATGTTATCCAAACAACAGAAATGTCACCACAGAAAAGTCCTTCAGGTAAGAACTGGTGCTGAATAAAACAATCACCGATGCTACAACTGTTTTTTTTGTCATGGTATAAGATTGAAATATGTTTTGCAAACAGAGGGCCCAGCCAGACTAACAACCTCTTTTTGTAGGTGTTACAATTGATTTTTTGTCATGGCATGACAATGATTTTTTTTTCTAAATAGATGTAGTAGTATGTAGCATTAGTAGTATTATTAGGGACTGGCTTTCAATGGCCTAGGCCTAATGGTTAAGCCGGACTAACAGCTTATTGTTATTATTTGTCTACAATAGAAGTCATCAGAGAAAATCCAAATTTTGTCCTTCTGAAGGTTACTATCGCAACGAAATTTGTGCGGTTACAAAGCTTACCCACGCTGTGTAACCAATGTTCCTTTTTTGATGTTAAGATACACAGATACACATGTCATATACCTATAACCAAGATTATTCCAGTGGTAGGCTGATAAAATACCAGTATAAAATATAGACTAGGTAAAACATAGTCAAGGGAGAGCCTCAGGACCTGCCCAGCTCATGGGTTTATGTGCAGGCTTAAGGCTTGGGCCATGATCACCATACACATGGCACCTGTGACGTTAGTGAATATGGAATTCCGAGCATTGAGACGTCATCTTGAGAAACTGAAACTGAAACTGAAATACCACAAATCTGATATTACTTACATACAACCATCAGATCGAAAATCAACATTAAGTCACAACGAAATATTTGGAAAACCGCCTGAAATCTAATAATCTTGTTTGCACAACTCTCAGTGCAAAATCGACAGCAAGCGTACAGATGCTGGTATTGCGATAGTCACTGTTGTAACGTTGTCTTAGTCACAACATCTGTACACTGGTAGCTGTGTGTCTCTTCCGTCTGTGTAAGACCACATTGTTCACGCCTGACCTTTGCCACAGAAGTGAATTGTTGAGTGAAAGGGAAACCATGCTTTGTTCAGGAAGCCTGGGGCGTGTGTGTGTGTGTGTGTGTGTGTGTGTGTGTGTGTGTGTGTGTGTGTGTGTGTGTGTGTGGTGTGTGGTGTGGGTGTGTTCGTTCGTTGCTTGATTTAACGTCTTTTCACTATAAGTGATATTAGACGGTGTGTGTGTGTGTGTGTGTGTGTGTGTGTGTGTATGTGTGTGTGTGTGTGTGTGTGTGTGTTGTTGTTGTTGTGTTGTGTGTGTGTTGTGTATATATGTGTGTGTGTGTTTGTGTGTGGTGTGTGTGTGTGTTGTTGTTGTTGTGTTGTGTGTGTGTATGTGTGTGTGTGTGTGTGTGTGTGTGTGTGTGTGTGTGTGTGTGTGTGTGTGTGTGTGTGTGTGTACAATTTTATTTAATGGCTATCCACATAATGTGATATTAGACGAAATTGTGTATGTGTATGTGTGTATATGTGAGTTGTGTGTGAGTGTGTGTGTGTGTGTGTGTGTGTGTGTGTGTGTGTGTGTGTGTGTGTGTGTTGTGAGAGAGAGAGAGAGAGAGAGTGTGTGTGTGTGTGTGTGTGTGAGGTGTGTGTGTTTGTTTGTGTGTGATTTGTGTGTGATTGTATGTGTGTGTGTGTATGTGTGTGTGTGTGTGTGTGTGTGTGTGTGTGTGTGTGTGTTAAGAGAGAGAGAGAGAGAAAGACAGAGTGTGTGTGTGTGCGTGCGAAGAAGAGAGAGAATGTGGCGGGAAAAAGACAGTATGTACATGTAAATGTGTGTGTGTGTGTGTGTGTGTGTGTGTGTGTGTGTGTGTGTGTGTGTGTGTGTGTGTGTGTTTTGTGTGTGTTGTGCTGTGTGTGTGTGTGTTTTGTGTGTGTTGTGGTGTGTGTGTGTGTGTGTGTGTGTGTGTGTGTGTGTGTGTGTGTGTGTGTGTGTGTGTGTGTGTGTGTGGAGAGAGAGAGAAAGAAAGAAAGAGAGAGCGAGATAGAGAGAGAGAGAATGTGTGTGTGTGTGTGTGTGTATGTGTGCGTGTGTGTGTGTGTGTGTGTGTGTGTGTGTGTGTGTGTGTGTGTGTGTGTGTGTGTGTGTGTGTGTGTGTAAGGGAGAAAACCAGAGTTCGTATGTGTGTATGTGTGTGTGTGTGTGTGAATGTGTGCGTGCGAAGGAGAGAGAGAATGGGGAGGGAAAGAGAGACAGTCTCTAAATGTCTTTGTAAGTGTGTATGTGTGTGTGTGTGTGTGTGTGTGTGTGTGTGTGCGTGCGTGCGCGCGCGCGCGTGTGTGTGTGTGTGTGTGTGTGTGTGTTTGTGTCTGAGAGAGAGAGAAAGAAAGAGAGAGAGAGACAGAGGAAGAGAGAGAGAGAGAAAGAGAAAGAGCGAGACAGACAGACAGACAGACAGACAGAGATTTGCAGAACAGGCAGAAGAGGGTGACACATCATAGCTGGAAGGGAATGACAGTAGTTAAATTACCCGTGAAGAAGGAGACTAACACTTAAGACAAACAGCCCTAGACGAAATGGGCATTAATTTGGACTGGAGAACAATGAAAGAGAGAGAGGGGGGAGGGGGAAGAGTTGAGGAGAGAGAGAGAGTTGAGGAGAGAGAGAGAGGGAGAGAGAGAGTTGAGGAGAGAGAGGTAGGAGAGAGAGAGAGAGAGTCGAGGAGAGAGACAGGGTGAGAGAGGAGTTGAGGAGAGAGAAGGAGAGAGAGAGAGAGAGAGTTGAGGAGAGAGAGAGGGAGAGAGAGAGAGTTCAGGACAGAGAGCGAGAGAGAGAAAGAGTTGTTGGAGAGAGGCAGGGTGAGAGAGAGTTGAGGAGAGAGAGTCGAGGAAAGAGAGAGAGAGTTGAGGAGAGTCGAGGAAAGAGAGAGAGAGAGAGAGTTGAGGAGAGAGACAGGGTGAGAGAGAGTTGAGGAGAGAGAGTCGAGGAAAGAGAGAGAGAGAGAGAGAGTTGAGGAGAGAGAGTCGAGGAGAGAGAGAGTTGAAGAGGGAGAGAGAGAGAGTTCAGGACACAGAGAGAGAGAGAGAGAGAAAGAGTTGAGGAGAGAGACAGGATGAGAGAGAATTGAGGAGAGAGAGTTGAGGAGAGAGAGAGAGAGAGAGTTGAGGAGGGAGAGAGAGAGTTCAGGACACACACACACAGAGAAAGAGTTGAGGAGAGAGACAGGGTGAGAGAGAGTTGAGGAGAAAGAGAGAAAGAGAGAGAGTTGAGGAGAGAGAGTTGAGGAGAGAGAAAGAGAAAGAGAGAGTTGAGGAGGGAGAGAGAGAGAGTTCAGGATACACAGAGAGAGAGAGTTGAGGAGGGAGAGAGAGAGTTCAGGACACAGAGAGAAAGAGAGAGTTGAGGAGAGAGAGAAAGAGAGTTCAGGACAGGAAGAGAGAGAGAGTTGAAGAGAGAGAGAGAGAGAGAGAGAGAGGTGGGGGTGGGAGAGAGAAAGAGTTGAGGAGAGAGAGATGAGGACAGAGCGAGGGAGACAAAGCAGAGTTTAGGAGAGAGAGAGAAAGAGAGTTGCGGAGAGAGAAAGAGAGAAAGTTGAGGAGAGAGAGTGGGGTAGAGTTGAGAAGAGAGAGAGTTGAGCAGAGAGTTGAGGAGAGAGAGAGAGTTGAGGAGAGATAGTGAGTGAGAGAGTGATAGAAAGAAAGAAAGAAAGAAAGAAAGAAAAGAGTTCAGACTTTAGACTTCAAAGTACTTTATTACTCAAGGACAGTAGAATGAGATCCCATTGGACCTGACTTACAGCTGGTTCTTGCTACTCTATACACAGAATACCAGCAAAATAAAGAAATAAATAAATAAATAACTCAGTAAATAATACAACATTTAAAAAAAACAACGTAACATGAAATGCAAGACAAATTATAAAACGAGTTGTCATCTTATACTGACTGAGAGAGAGAAAGACAGACAGACAGACAGACAGAAAGAGAGAGAGAATTGAAGTTTGTTCAAGGGGGTTTTATTGGATTCAGACAACTCCATATGCGCTCCACCCAGATCTGCCAGCAATTATCTGGCAGACTCTCTTAGCCTGTGCAAAACCCTGTGCGCTAGCAGTTTATCATCGTCACCGTGTGCCTTGCCGCATAGCCTTGGCGATCATGGCCCGCCATACGAATCTATCCCTTGTCGCTGCAAGTACATCTCCCACCCTCTCTGTCCTCAGCCACTCCGCAAAACCGTCCAATATTTTCTCCGTGGGTCTACCTGGTGCTCTGTGTTCCCTCCAGCTTTCCTGCTGTGACTAGGTGATCAAATTTCTCTTGCCTCGTAAAATGTCCTGTAATTGTTGCTTGTCTTTTCCACATCCTTTTCATTAATGTTCTTTTTTCTGTCTGCCCCTTTCAAGACTGTCTCGTTTGTTTTCTTTGCTGTCCATGGAACTCTTTTTCCTCTTCTTTTTTTTTCTTTTTTTAGGATCATCGCACTCAAGGAGGTTACCTGTGTGCTCACCATTTTTTTTTTCATCCCATTTTCTACACCATCATTAATGGCCACAGAAGTTGGCACATTTTTTTTACAATGCGATGATGATGATTCGATGAAGATGATAATCATGATGCTATGAAGTTCCATCTAGGACTGAGACTGCGTGACAGGGCTGTACTCTACGCTTACTATCATAATATATCCTGGCGTCAATCGGGCCTGAGAGATACAGACACCTGCGGTGCTGGTCAGAAGATTTGAGCAACACCCTCAGTGACGCATTCGTGAAGTGGATGAGACTCGACTGTGTGGTCCCAGTCTTCCCAATGAGCCCATAGCACGCCCAAGTCTGGGTAGGGGCCGGTTAAAGCCGAAAAATCCCAAATGATATATTTTTAAAGGGACTGATGGGGATTCGAACCCACATCCTTCCAGTTGTTAGTCCGTTGCGCTTACCACTACACCATGGAGACTGGTTTCATAAATCGTTTATTGCAAGTTGACATAAATGTTGTACGGTCATTAAAAATATGCGTAACTCGGAAATACTGAAAACGAGCACACTGTAATGAATAAGAACTCATGAAATATGTCCAAAATGCAAAGATAGGATCATGTTTGTAAAATGACTAAAACAGTCATTACATCAATTTTGAATGAACTTAACGTAAAGCGAGGACAATGGTAGACAGTCACATCGATGAGAACAGAATATAAAAGGTGTTAAAAGTTTCTGAAAACGCGCTGCTCGTACATTCGTTTTTCATAATGTGGTGGTTTTAGGCAATCCTTTTGTTTCGTGTGACCTTGACCTTGGCGACATGACTTTCAAAAAGAATGCATTTAAGACTTCCCAACAGTCCACATTTTATTCATATGTAGTAAAGATCCGTCAAGAAATCACCTCATCTCACCTCACTCTCTCGCTGGGATCGGCGGTAGGAACCACGCTCGACGTTGCAAGTCTTCTCCAGGTCACACGATTGAGTTATCTGTGGGCGACCTCCTGGATCTCCAGACCACAAACATCAACGATGTTGTTCAAGTAGGATGTGTGCGGTCGTCCCTTTTTTCTCCTGGTCTCAACTTTTTCTGCAGGACCGTTGATATCAAGTCTGTTTTGGTGTTTCTGATCGCATGGCCTGCATATTAATTTCCAGCTTTTTTAATTTTTTTTTATTTGATGGTCTCTGTTAGCAGTTGGCGCTTGACATTCACAGTTCCTTCAATATGCTACCGTTTGTTTTCTGAATGTCCATTTGACTCTGAGAAGTCGTCTGCAGAGCCACGTTTCTGCTCTTTTGATTTTATGTTCTTCGTCCATCCAGAAAAAGCTTAGAAAACCTTTCAAACACATTTGTTTGTTTGTTTTTTTCACACACACACACGCACACACATACATACAGACACACCCCTCTATCCGATGGATATGAAACAATCTCCTTTAAGAAAAAAAAAAAGGGGGGGGGGGCGAGGTTGAAAGAAATTACATTTCGCAGGTCTTGACATTTTATGTTGCTCAACCCTACCACTACGTCAGTGTTATTAACATGACTAGAAAGAACCCGGATGAAAGGGGAGGAACCATCCGAGACCGGTAACTAACATCATTACCTCCCTGGTAAATAAGTGATAAACAGGTGGTAAACGGGAAAAGAAAAAAATGATCTCGCCATGCCATTCTTCTTCTTCTTCTTCTTCTTCTTCTTCTTCTTCTTCTTCTTCTTCTTCTTCTTCTTCTTCTTCTTCTTCTTCTTCTTCTTCTTCTTCTTCTTCTTCTTCTTCTTCTTCTTCTTCTTCTTCTTCTTCTTCTTCTTCTTCTTCTTCTTCTTCTTCTTCTTCTTCGCATTCTTCTTCTTCGCATTCTTCTTCTTCTTCTTCGCATTCTTCTTCTTCTTCTTCTTCTTCTTCTTCTTCTTCTTCTTCTTCTTCTTCTTCTTCTTCTTCTTCTTCTTCTTCTTCTTCTTCTTCGCATTCTTCTTCTTCGCATTCTTCTTCTTCTTCTTCGCATTCTTCTTCTTCTTCTTCGCATTCTTCTTCGCATTCTTCTTCGCATTCTTCTTCTTTCTTCTTCGCATTCTTCTTCTTCGCATTCTTCTTCTTCGCATTCTTCGCATTCTTCTTCTTCTTTCTTCTTCTTTCTTCTTCTTCTTCTTCCTTCTTCTTCGCATTCTTCTTCGCATTCTTCTTCGCATTCTTCTTCGCATTCTTCTTCGCATTCCTTCTTCTCTTTCTTCTTCTTCTTCTTCTTCTTCTTCTTCTTCTTCTTCTTCTTCTTCTTCTTCTCTTCTTCTTCTTCTTCTTCTTCTTCTTCTTCTTCTTCTTCTTCTTCTTCTTCTTCTTCTCTTCTTCTTCTTCTTCTTCTTCTTCTTCTTCTTCTTTCTTCTTCTTCTTCTTCTTCGCATTCTTCTTCTTCCATTCTTCTTCTTCGCTTCTTCTTCTCTTCTTCGCATTCTTCTTCTTCTCTCTCTTCTCTCTCTCTCTTCTCTCTCTCTCTTCTTCTTCTCTCTCTCTCTCTTCTCTCTCTCTCTCTCTCTCTCTCTCTGTTTGTGTATGTCTTCTCTGTCTCTGTCTCTGTCTCTGTCTCTGTCTCTGTTCTCTTCTCTCTGTCTCTCTCTCTCTCTCTCTCTCTCTCTCTCTCTCTCTTTGTATGTGTATCTCTCCCTGCCTCTCTCTCTTTGTCTGTCTGTCTCTCTCTCTGTATCTGTCTGTCTCTGTCTGTCTCTATCTCTGTCTCTTTCTCTCTCACTGTCTGTCTGTCTCTCTTTCTCTCTCTGTCTCTGTCTCTTTCTCTCTTTGTTTCTGTGTGTGTGTGTGTATTGTGTGTGTGTGTGTGTGTGTGTGTGTGTGTGTTGTGTGTGTGTGTGTGTGTGTGTGTGTGGTGTGTGTTTCTCTCTCCTATTTTTTCTGTTTGCCTATCTCTGTTTGTACCATCATAAACAATGTGTGAGCATCTACCTGCCCCCTCCCAATGGAGTCCACGCCAGTCTGAACTCTGCCAAAGGTTTACCTTTTCCACCCTACGATGCGACCCAGAATGCTGGAAGATAGCAGACAGCGACCTTACCCAGCTGTCAGCCTTCCATACAAAGAACTTTCGAAGAAGCGTGCATATCTTCTGGCCCAGCACCATCTCCAAACAACAATTAGTTGCCCGATGCAATCGCCAGAGCATTGGCACTCATCATCATCATCAAGTGCCTTGCCACATGACGTTGGCGATCATGACCTTCCATCTGTTTATATCCCTTGTTGCCTCAAGCACAGTAAAAAACATGAAATCCCCTCATTCAAAATAACAGCAAACGGCACAACCTTGAGACAGATTGATAAATTTAAATACCTGGGAACGATCATTTCACCACACGGCAGATGCACATCAGAAATAGCCAGCAGAATCGGCCAAGCCAAAACAGCATTCAAGAAGATGAAAAGCATTCTTACCAACAACTGCCTATCAATTAACATCAGGAAGGGAGTTCTTGAATGTTATATAGAACCAATACTGTTATACGGTTGTGAGGCGTGGACAGTCAACAAGCAAAGCCAGAACAAATTGAGGCAGCCGAGATGTGGTTTGTAAGAAGAATGTTGAGAGTTCCATGGACAACAAAGAAAACAAACGAGTCAGTCTTGATGGAGGCAGACACAAGTAGATCATTCATAAGGAAGATTAGGAAAAGACAGGCAATATTCATAGGCCATTTTATGAGGAAAGTGGATTGGAGCACCTGGTCACAACGGGAAAGCTGGAGGGAAAGAGAGCACCAGGTGGATCCAGGGAGAAGATACTAGTCGGACTTGCAGAGTGGCTGAAGGCACAGAGGGTGGAAGAGATACTTGAGGCAACAAGTGATAGAGACAGATGGAAGTCCATGATCGCCAACGCCATGTGGCAAGGCACTTGATGATGATGATGAGGTATTTATACGTTTTGAGATGGTTATAGCCATGGTGTGGCTCTGCGCAGTCGGCTGGGCTTTAAACAAAAAGAACAATAGCAACGATAGTGGTCTGGTATCGCTCCCACCATATCTCTGATCTTGAATTTCTGATCATATCACACCTAATATCGCCATGACACCCCTTCTCAGACAAAACTCTACACAGGTGGTGATTTTAATCTTCAGATGTTAGATCAGGGTCCATGTCTGGCCCTGGTGCGTCAGGGTGGGGACACAAATGGAATTGATGAGTTTGGCCTTCCTTTCAGTGGGAATTTTAGGATGTTTCAAAAAGTTGAACAAAATTGACAACTGTCTTATATATACACATGGAAAAAAGTTAAGCAACCCTAAATTTGATCTACTGTCGCAGGTTACTGTAAGTATTAACATGGCACAAAATGTCATTTTGGACAAGACTGGTATTCCATAGCGATGATGAAAACAGCCCAGTGTGACAGTGAGGCACTGGCTCCATGTGGCGTGCACGAGCACCACGCCATCCACGCACTCGCCAAAATGAAGTTTGCTCACGCCACAGATACGTGCGTGTTTGAGGCAGTTTCCCACTGCATAGTCACTGTCCTACAAGATGGAACGAAGGAGAATGTCAGAAGAACAACGGTGGCAAATTATTGGCATGCATTCTACTGGTATGACCTGCACAGCTATAGGACGTCAACTGGGATACCAAACGTCAGTAATCAGCCGATTGATACGAAAACATGCTGAAACGAACACTGTGAAGGACCGGCCACGAGCAGGCAAACCACGTGTTACTACCCAGCGTGAAGACAGGGCGCTGTACCGTCTGGTACGGCAACAGCGATTCGCATCTTCATCCCATCTGAAACGGCAGTGGCTACCAAATCGACATCTGTCCACAAAAACTGTTAGAAATCGCTTGAGAGCTATAGGACTGAGGGCAAGAAGGGTCATCAAGCGTCCACTCCTCACAGACCGTCATCAGCGATTACGTTTGGCCTGGTGTCTTGCCCGACAGCACTGGAACCTGAGGAACTGGCGGAAGATCCATTGGTCAGATGAAAGCCGCTTCTTACTCCATGTTACCGATGGGAGAGCGAGAGTATGGAGGCAGCCCAACACAGCTTATGCTGCAAGGAACATCACACCAACTGTTCCTCACGGCGGAGGCTCCATCATGGTCTGGGGGTGCATCTCCCACGACTGCAAACTGGACCTGGTGACCATTCGTGGCAACTTGACAGGAGATCGCTACATCCGGGAGGTCCTGCAGCCAGCTGTTGTGCCTCATTTTGACGACCACCCATTAGCCACCAGACCTGTGTTCATGGACGACAACGCCAGGCCTCATCGTTCCAGAGCAGTCGCAGCATACCTCCAGCAAGAGGCGGTGACAACATTACCATGGCCTGCCATGAGTGCGGACCTCAATCCGCTGGAACATGTATGGGACTTGCTTGGCCGTCGAATACAGTCACTGGACCCTCCTTTGCAAAATCTCCATGAACTGGAAGCAGCATTGCATCGGGAGTGGCAGCAGCTCACCATTCAGCAGATCCGACGCCTCACCGGAGGGATGAGACGTAGGGTTCAGGCAGTCATCAATGCACAGGGAGGATACACCCGGTATTGACTTTTGTTTGCTGTTATGCTACCTGGACACGTAAAATGTTGGTTTCATACCACTATTAATTTCTGGACCAACTGTATGAAATCGTTATTTCCAAACTCAACATGACACGTTTTTTTTAACCAAAAATTATGCACATCTGTCTTCAATGTTATTGACGTGAATTGTCAAACACAGAACCATATTTCTTTTGTTTATGTCTTATGCAAGTGTCATACTTTCATGTAATAAAGACCATTTTGTGAACTTGAGCGTTGCTTTCTTTTTGTCAGTATTATATCGCTTCCTTAGCGCAAAAATGTTGGGCTTGCTTAACTTTTTTCCATGTGTATATATATATACTTTTTTTTTCTGCTTTCAGGTTTTTCGTTTTGGTCTCCCTGTTGAATTTAATTTTCCGTTTTCAAAGAAAATGTTTCCGAGGAATTTGAAGTTACTCACTCACTTGTTTGAGTTTCGTACGATTAATGCTTTTTCTAAGGTTGCCAGATGTTCTACTGACCTCATATCTTCTGCTGATCTTCGTCGTGTCGATTCGGCTGATGGTGTTTTTGATGTTGTAGTTTTCACAAGTGTTTTAATTGGTGGTGTGTTTCTGAGGTCGTTCTTTTTCTTCAACTGTGTGTGGAAGGCTGTAATAGTCTGCAGACAGCATGCCGTTAACAGTCACTTGGCCATACTAATCATCGTCATCAGGTGCCTTGCCGCATGGCGTTGGCGATTATGGACTTCCATC
>JAPXFY010000022.1:40402084-40409584 GCA_030674185.1 Monoplex corrugatus
CATGCTCAGCTCTGGGTAGGAGCTGATTGAAGTCGAAAAATCCCTAAATGATTTTGGAAGGGACTGGTGGGGAGGAGTGGGGTGTGGGTGTGGGGTTGGCGGGAGGGGATTCGAACACACAGCCTTCCATTCAGTAGTCCGTTGCGCTAACCACTACACCACGTGACGATTGGTTGAAGCTGGATCGGTAATTAGGAGATCCAAAACAAGTGTGACTGCCCATGTTCAAATGACATCATAATTCTAGTCAGTTTATTCCTTTTCTCACACCAGACGGAGCAGCAGGGAAGTTTCAGTCTTTTTCTCCTAATTTTTGTATCTGGTGTTTGTGATCTTACGCTTGACAAAGGCCAATATGCCGAAAATTTGCGCTTGTCTTGTCTTGTTGTATTAAGTACGCATTCCTATGCTTTTTTTTGCTTTTTTTTTTTTTCGTGTGTGTGTTTTTTTTTGTTTTGTTTTTGTTTTTGTTTTTCCTGGTTCCAGTAATTAGGAGGCTGTCAACCTTCGGTGATAGACACAGCCATGGTCGCTAGGTTACCGAATGTTTACTGGTCAGAATTCCAGAACTCTCCCACCAAGTTCAACGCCCTGAATGCTCACTGGTCAACAACGGAACCAAAGGGACGTGACTGATCTGTAAAGGGACACGACTCATGCTGGTTGACGTGATTGCCCTTTCTCGTGAACATGTGAGCTTTTCCTCTGCGTGACATACCAAGGCGCGTGGAGCTCACGAGCACCGGTCAGATTTTGGATAGATGGATGCCTGTGACAATGGACAGAGGAAATTGGAATTGGGGTGGGGTGGGTGAGGTGGGATGGGGTGGGGTGGGGTGGGGTGGGATGATGCGGGGTGGGATGGGGTATGGATGGAAGGTACAGAAAGAGGGTGATGGGGGGGTGTGGGTCTGACTTTTCTTTCCATGTGGCATCCAGCACAACAACACCAACTGGACAAGATGAAAGAGTGAACCGAAATGGACATAACCCTTTGACTCCCGAACCCTGCCCACCAGCATCTTGCATGGTCAACCATGCTAGCAAAGCAAAAACAAAGTGCAGGGTCTCCTCTGATGGGTGGCCCCATGGTGTTCTGACATTTCTGGTTCCTATAAGTCTCCTGTCGTTTGGACTTCGATTGAATGAACACAGGGGTTCGTGGTGTGTTGTGAGGAGCAGCATAAGACCAACGCAAATGAGGTGGTACAAAAGTTGAGAGAAATATAAACTGTAATCATCATCATCATCATCATCATCATCATCATCATAATCATCATCATCATCATCATCATGTGCTCTGCCGCATGGCGTTGGCGATCATGGCCCCCCATACGAATCTGTCCCTTGTCGCTGCAAGTACGTCTCCCACCCTCTCTGTCCTCAGCCATCCTGCAAGTCCGTCCAGTACTTTCTCCCTGGGTCTACCTGGTGTTCTCTTTCCGTTCAGCTTTCCCCTGTTGTGACCAGGTACTGTAATTTCCCTTTCCCCATAAACTGGCCTATAAATGTTGCCTGTCTTTTCTTAATCTTCTTTATCAATGATCTTCTTGTGTCTGCCTCCATCAAGACTGTCTCGTTTGTTTTCTTTGCTATCCATGGAACTCTCAACAATCTTCTTAGAAACCACGTTTCGGCTGCCTCAATCTTTTTCTGACTTTGCGCGTTGACTGTCCACGTCTCATAACCGTACAACAGTATCGGATCTATGTAACATTCAAGAACTCTCTTGGTGATGTTAATTGATAGGCATTTGTTGGTAAGAATGCTTTTTATTTTCTTGAATGCTGTTATGGCTTGGCCGACTCTGCTGACTATTTCTGATGTGCATCTGCTGTCTGGTGAGATTACAGTTCCCAAATATTTAAACTTATCAACCTGTCTTAAAGCTGTGCCATTTGCTGTTATTCTGCATGAGGGGATTTTGTTTTTTGCTGATTACCATGACTTCAGTCTTCTTGCTGTTTAGCCCCAACCCTTTGTTTTTGCTTTCTATTGCTACTATATTCATAAGGTTTTGTAGGTCCCTTTCATTTTGTGAAATTAGCACGGTGCTATTAATGATAGTAAGGTGACAGAAATAGACAGATAAAGGAAGAAGAATCTTGGAGAGGTACCAGTTGCCGTGGTATAGTGGTTAACGCAACGGACTACCGACTGGAAGGTTGTGGGTTCGAATCCCCATCAGTCCCTTCAAAAATATATCATTGTGGGATTTTTCGGCTCTAACCGGCTCCTACTCAGAATTGGGCGTGCTATGGGCTCATTGGGAAGACTGGGACCACACAATCAAGTCTCATCCACTTCATGGATGCGTCATGCTCAAATCTTCTGACCAGCATCGCAGGCGTCTGTATCTGTCGGGCCTGGTTGACACGAGCATATATTATGATAGTAAGCGTAGAGTACAGCCCTGTCACGCTGTCTCAATCCTAGATGGAATTCGATAGCGTCATGATTATCATCCTCATCGACATCATCATCATCACATTGTTGACAAAAACAGCTTCTGTGTCCATTAAAGAGGCGTAGAAAATGGGACGAAAAATAAAAGGTGAGCACGAAGGTAATCTCCGTGAGTTCGATGATCCTTAAAATAAAGAGAATCTTGCAGAGGTTGGAAATTTGATTGATTGATCTGGTTCAGTTTTTACGTCGACACCCACCTCAGGTGTTATGGCCGACGGGGATAACCATCCCAAGGAAGTGGGGGAAGGGGGACTTATCTAATCCTGTAATGACACCACCGAAACAACAATGACGTTAAGATGGGACAGTGAGACGGCCAGTTTTAATATTGCGCACCCAGGGATTCGAACCCACAACCATTAGCATGTGAATCCGAAGCTCAAATCAACTGAGCTACTGAGGCCCGCAGAGGCTGGAAAAGAAAGAGAACAGGTTTATCAGTGGGGACGTAAGTTGTGGCAGCCAGCAAACACAATGTTTCTCGGTTAGAACTCGTCAAGTTTCACCAAGTTCAACGCCCTGCATGCTCATTGGTCATCGACTAGACCAACGGGACGCTACTCTACGGTAAAGGGACACGACTGTTGCCTCATTTCGTGACGGCCTTCTGTGATTAAGTGTGTGTGCTTTCCGCGTGACGTGTGCAAGGCGCGTGAAGTCCCACGAGTGACGGTCAGTCTTTGAAGGATTGATGTCTTCAGAAACGCGCACAGGATATTGGCACTAGGGAGGAGGGTGGTGTGGGAGGGGGGAATGGGTGCCGGAATAGGGCTGGTAGGAGTTTGGGTTATTGTATCTTTCTGTGTGGGCTCAGTATAGAACAAGATTGAGGCAGCCGAAATGTGGTTTCTAAGAAGAATGTTGAGAGTTCCATGGACAGAAAAGAAAACAAACCAGACAGTCTTGATAGACGCAGACACAAGAAGATCATTCGTAAGGAAGATTAGGAAAAGACAAGCAACATATATAGGTTATATTATGAAGAAAGGGAAATTAGAGCACCTGGTCACACCAGGAAAGCTGGAGGGAAAGAGAACACCACAAAGGTCCAGGGAGTAAATAAATTAAAATAATTAAAGGTCTGAATCACAACACAACTAGCTATTTCGTATAAATTCGTCTCTCATGACAGACCCCTCACCCCCACCCTCACCCCCAGTCAACTGCGTACAGTCATATCAGATTAAAAAAGTTGAATTAAAAAGAACACTTAAAAAGCAAGCTGACGATTATCTATTCAAGTCTAAAATGCATTTAATAATCTTTCCCATACGTGTAATCATATAAGATGAAATCGATTGATTTCTTGTAAAAAAAAAACTTGAAAATTGTATCTGGAGGATCAACTCTGAAGGGGTTCTTTGAGGAGCCTGCTGTATAGCGCTTATATCTCACATCGTGAAAGTCACAGCATTTAGATGCTTGATACTGAGTGGCTCGTCACACAGTATACACATGATGCTTGTTCATTTTTTTTAAAGGTATGAGTGAGTGTAGAATGTGTAACCCGTGTGTAACCGACATAACCTACATTGAGAGTTCCAGCGAGGGCAAAGAAAACAAACGAGACAGTCTTGATGGAGGCAGACACAAGCAGATCATTGATAAGGAAGATTAGGAAAAAACAGGCAACATTTATAGGTAATTTTATGAGGAAAGGGGAATTGGAGCACCTGGTCACAACGGGAAAGCTGGAGGGAAAGAGAGCACCAGGTAGACCCAGGGAGAAGATATTGGACGGACTTGCAGAGTGGCTGAAGACAAAGAGGATGGGAGAGATGCTTGAGGCAACAAGAGATAGATGGAAGGCCATGATCGCCAACGCCATGCGGTAAGGCACCTGATGATGACGATATGATGATGATGATGAACCTACATAATACTGTCTCTTTCCCACAGTTCCCAGCAACAGGTGGGAGAATCTGCTTACAGTTGGGGCGGATTTGGAAAAGTTTGTCTGTCTGGTTGATTCAATCTTCTATCAGGAGATTTTTCGCGTAAGTTTGTCCTTTTGGTGTATAAGGGACGAACCATTTCGACATATTTCATTTCCCTTTGTGGCATTCTTGGTAAGGGAGACAGCCTTTACATTGTGGCATTCTTGGTAAGGGAGACAGCCTTTACATTGTGGCATTCTTGGTAAGGGAGACAGCCTTTACATTGTGGCATTCTTGGTAAGGCAGTCAATCTGTACATTGTGGTATTCTTGGTAAGGCAGTCAGCCTTTACATTGTGGTATTCTTGGTAAGGCAGACAGCCTTTACATTGTGGCATTCTTGGTAAGGGAGTCAGCCTTTACATTGTGGCATTCTTGGTAAGGGAGACAGCCTTTACATTGTGGCATTCTTGGTAAGGCAGACAGCCTTTACATTGTGGTATTCTTGGTAAGGCAGACAGCCTTTACATTGTGGTATTCTTGGTAAGGCAGACAGCCTTTACATTGTGGCATTCTTGGTAAGGGAGACAGCCTTTACATTGTGGCATTCTTGGTAAGGCAGTCAACGTACATTGTGGCATTCTTGGTAAGGCAGACAGCCTTTACATTGTGGTATTCTTGGTAAGGCAGACAGCCTTTACATTGTGGTATTCTTGGTAAGGCAGACAGCCTTTACATTGTGGATTCTTGGTAAGGCAGTCATCCTTTACATTGTGGCATTCTTGGTAAGGGAGACAGCCTTTACATTGTGGCATTCTTGGTAAGGCAGACAGCCTTTACATTGTGGTATTCTTGGTAAGGCAGTCAGCCTTTACATTGTGGTATTCTTGGTAAGGCAGTCAGCCTTTACATTGTGGATTCTTGGTAAGGCAGTCAGCCTTTACATTGTGGTATTCTTGGTAAGGGGAGACAATCTGTTACATTGTGGCATTCTTGGTAAGGCAGTCAACTTACATTGTGGTCATTCTTGGTAAGGCAGACAGCCTTTACATTGTGGCATTCTTGGTAAGGAGTACAGCCTTTACGTTGTGCATTCTTGGTAAGGCAGTCAATCTGTACATTGTGGCATTCTTGGTAAGGCAGTCAATCTGTACATTGTGGCATTCTTGGTAAGGCAGCAATCTGTACATTGTGGCATTCTTGGTAAGGCAGCACTTACATTGTGGCATTCTTGGTAAGGCAGTCAATCTGTACATTGTGGCATTCTTGGTAAGGCAGACAGCCTTACATTGTGGCATTCTTGGTAAGGCAGTCAATCTTTACATTGTGGCATTCTTGGTAAGGGAGACAGCCTTACATTGTGGTATTCTTGGTAAGGCAGTCAACTTACATTGTGGTATTCTTGGTAAGGGAGACAGCCTTTACATTGTGGCATTCTTGGTAAGGCAGTCAACTTACATTGTGGCATTCTTGGTAAGGGAGATAAATCTTTACATTGTGGCATTATTCTTTGGTAAGGAGTCATCTGTACATTGTGGCATTCTTGGTAAGGCAGTCAATCTGTACATTGTGGCATTCTTGGTAAGGCAGTCAATCTGTACATTGTGGCATTCTTGGTAAGGCAGTCAATCTGTACATTGTGGCATTCTTGGTAAGGCAGTCAGCCTTTACATTGTGGCATTCTTGGTAAGGCAGTCAGCTTTACATTGTGGCATTCTTGGTAAGGACAGCCATTTACGTTGTGGCATTCTTGGTAAGGCAGTCAATCTGTACATTGTGGCATTCTTGGTAAGGAGTCAGCCTTTACATTGTGGTATTCTTGGTAAGGGAGACAGCCTTTACATTGTGGCATTCTTGGTAAGGGAGACAGCCTTTACATTGTGGCATTCTTGGTAAGGCAGCAATCGTTACATTGTGGACACTTCATTGTGATGGTAGGAGACAGCCTTTACCATTGTGGTATTCTTGGTAAGGGAGACAGCCTTTACATTGTGGTCATTCTTGGTAAGGGAGACAGCCTTTACATTGTGGCATTCTTGGTAAGGCAGTCAAGCTTTGTACATTGTGGCATTCTTGGTAAGGACAGCCTTTACATTGTGGCATTCTTGGTAAGGGAGACAGCCTTTACATTGTGGCATTCTTGGTAAGGCAGTCAATCCTGTACATTGTGGCATTCTTGGTAAGGCAGTCAATCTGTACATTGTGGCATTCTTGGTAAGGGAGCACTTGTACATTGTGGCATTCTTGGTAAGGCAGTCAAGCTTTACATTGTGGCATTCTTGGTAAGGCAGTCAGCCTTTACAGTTGTGGCATTCTTGGTAAGGAGCAGCCTTTACGATTGTGGATTCTTGGTAAGGGAGACAGCCTTTACATTGTGGCATTCTTGGTAAGGCAGATCAATCCTTACATTGTGGCATTCTGTAGGTACAGTGGTTTGGAGGAGACAGCCTTTACATTGTGGTATTCTTGGTAAGGGAGACAGCCTTTACATTGTGGCATTCTTGGTAAAGCAGTCAGCCTTTACGTTGTGGCATTCTTGGTAAGGCAGTCAATCTGTACATTGTGGCATTCTTGGTAAGGGAGACAGCCTTTACATTGTGGTATTCTTGGTAAGGGAGACAGCCTTTACGTTGTGGCATTCTTGGTAAGGCAGTCAATCTGTACATTGTGGCATTCTTGGTAAGGCAGTCAATTTGTACATTGTGGCATTCTTGGTAAGGCAGTCAATCTGTACATTGTGGCATTCTTGGTAAGGCAGTCAATCTGTACATTGTGGCATTCTTGGTAAGGCAGTCAATCTGTACATTGTGGCATTCTTGGTAAGGGAGACAGCCTTTACGTTGTGGCATTCTTGGTAAGGGAGACAGCCTTTACGTTGTGGCATTCTTGGTAAGGCAGTCAATCTGTACATTGTGGCATTCTTGGTAAGGCAGTCAATTTGTGCATTGTGGCATTCTTGGTAAGGCAGTCAATCTGTACATTGTGGCATTCTTGGTAAGGCAGTCAATTTGTACATTGTGGCATTCTTGGTAAGGCAGTCAATCTGTACATTGTGGCATACTTGGTAAGGCAGTCAGTTTGTACATTGTGGCATTCTTGGTAAGGCAGTCAATCTGTACATTGTGGCATTCTTGGTAAGGCAGTCAATTTGTACA
>JAPXFY010000022.1:40424584-40479584 GCA_030674185.1 Monoplex corrugatus
GAAAAAACTATAAGGTTGCTGGAGTTACACTGGAGTTATTGGAGTTATTTCAAGAGGGATTCACCGCGCTCAGACAACTCCGTATGCGCTCCACCCAAATCTGCCAGCAATTATCTGACAGACTTTCTGAGCCTACACAAAACCCTATGCGCTGGCAAGGTCTTGAAATGAAGACAGGGGAGAGTGACCCGTCATACACAAAGCTGACACCTCCAGAACGATGGAAACATTAAGATGGGCAGCGACCGGGACGCTGGGATTGAACTCAAGATATCAGATCTTGAGTCCATAACTCTACCAACTAGCCCTCCTAAGTATAAAAACATTCTCTAGTACCAGCGTCATGTAATCTTTTTTGTTTTGTTTTGTTTTGTTTTGTTTATTTGATAGAGCTCAGGACCTGGCCAGCTCATGGGTGTATGTGCAGGCATAAGTCTTGTGCCATGATCGCCATACACATGGCACCTGTGACGTCAGTGCATATGGAATTCATTCCGAGCGCCGAGACGTTATCTTGAGAAACTGAAACTGAAACTGAGAGACTCAAAAACCTTGGAAACACGAAAGTACTAGTGTCGAACAAGCAAAGCCAGAACAAGATTGAGGCAGCCGAGATGTGGTTTCTAAGAAGAATGTTGAGAGTTCCATGGACAGCAAAGAAAACAAATGAGACAGTCTTGATGGAGGCAGACACAAGTAGATCATTCATAAGGAAGATTAGGAAAAGACAGGCAACATTTATAGGCCATTTTATGAGGATAAGGGAATTGGACCACCTGGTCACAACGGGAAAGCTGGAGGGAAAGAGAGCACCAGGTGGACCCAGGGAAAAGATACTAGACGGACTTGCAGAGTGGCTGAAGGCACAGAGGGTGGAAGAGATGTTTGAGGCAACAAGTGATAGAGACAGATGGAAGTCCATAATCGCCAACGCCATGCGGCAAGGCACCTGATGATGATATTGACTAGTGTCGAAAGCAAAAACAAGTTTTATAGTTTGCCCTCACGTTTATGATACCGGCATAAAATCTAGATCGACAATAAAGAGCGGAACGGAAGCTGCCATAACATTTTCGTAAAAAAAAACATTCCCCACCAATTGGTGTTTTTCGGATGTTTTTATGTGGGGGTAAGTTCTTTGCGAATGCGATAGTGTTGGTGTTGAAGGCGAAAACAAGTTTTACGGCCCGTTTCTACTTGTAGTATTCGTTGGCTGCTACTCGTACGACCACTTCAGTATACGGTACGAGTGGGCTGTTACGGGTATGGCCGTTTTCGGTTTGCGTGTGTGTGTGTGTGTGTGTGTGTGTGTGTGTGTGTGTGTGTGTGTGTGTGTGTGTGTGTGTGTGTGTGTGTGTGTTTTGTGTGTGTGTGTGTGTGTGTCTGTTCGTTCGTTCTTTGATTTAACGTCTTTTCACTATGAGTGATATTAGACGGGAAAATAATGGCACGGAGAATGAAATTAGGGGGGAGGGGGAGGGGAGAGGGAAACAGAGTAAGAGTCGGAAAAAATATAAAAGGAAGCGGCAAGGTCTGAAGAAAAAGGATATGAATGAACGGAGAAATGAAACTAGAACAACGCTAATAAAAATGGGCAGCGTTTTTTGTTTTTGTTTTTGTTTGTTTTTTGTTTGATTTTTGTTTGTTTGTCTGTCTGTTTGTTTGTCTATCTGTTTGTTTGTATATTTGTACGTGTAGAATTTTACGAACTTGGTCGTTTTAGTTTAGTTTGTTAGTGTGTGTGTGTGTGTGTGCGTGCGTGCGTGCGTGCGTGCGTGTGTGTGTGTGTGTGTGTGTGTGTGTGTGTGTGTGTGTGTGTGTGTGTGTGCGTGCGTGTATACGCTTTTTTTTTTTACGAATATGCCTTGTTTTGACTTGATTGATTGGTTGTTTGTTTGTTTGTTTGTTTGATTGTTTGTTTGTTCGTTCGTTTATACGTGTGGGCATTTACAAATACAGTCGTTTTGTGTTTCTTTCTTTCATTCTTTCTTTCTTTCTCTGTTTTGTGTTTTGTTTTTTGTTTTGTTTTTCCTTTTCTCACACTGGACGGAACAGCAGGGAAGTTTCAGTCTTTTTCTAATAATTTGTGTACCTGGTGTTTGTTTGTTTGTAATCTTACGCTTGACAAAAGCCAGTTGGCCGAAAATTTGCACCTGTCTTGTCTTGTTGTATGAAATACGCGTTCTGATTCTTCTTTTGTGTTTTTGCTGGTTCCTGTTTGCCTGAACGCGGGCAGTCACACTTGTTTTGGATTTTTTGTTTGTTTGTTCGTTTTTCCTTGTCTGTTTGTTTGTGTGTCTGTTTGTTTGTTTGTTTGTTTGTACACTTGGGCGTTTACTATTATGGTTGTTTTGGGTTTGTTGTGGTTTTGTGTGTGTGTGTGTGTGTACGGATGGGTTTTTACAAATATGACCATTTTTGTTTGTTTGTTTGTTTGTTTGTTTGTTTTACTTTTGGGCGTTTACGAATATTACCACTTTTTGGTTTGTTTGTTCTTAGGCGTGGTCTTTTACGAATATGGTCGTTTTGGTTTGTTTGTTTGATTGACTGATTGGTTGGCTGCTACTTTGCTTGCTTTTTAACCTGTCATAAACGCATATTCTAGGTGTTTACATAATTCTGTAGGTTACCATACACTGACTGTGCTTAGAGGATCTTTAACGCGCGTATTTGATATTGTTCGTGCATATACACAACGCCAGAGGGATCGGGCATTAGCAGATCTGAACGTAAGCTGATATAAAAAATTCACCATCATCACCATCATCAAATGCCTTGCCACATGGCGTTGGCGATCATGGCCCTCCATATGCATCTGGCCCATGTTGCCGCAAGCACATCTTCCACCTTATCTGTCTTCATGCAAGTCCGTCCAAATTTTTTTCCCTGGATCTACCTGGTGCTCTCTTTCCCTCCAGCTTTTCTGGTGTGACAAGGTGCTCCATTTCCCCTTTCCTCATAAAATGGCCTATAAATGTTGCCTGTCTTTTCCTAATCTTCCTTATGAGTGATCTTCTTGTGTCTGCCTCCATCAAGACTGTCTCATTTGTTTTCTTTGCTGTCCATGGAACTCTCAACATTCTTCTTAGAAACCACATTTCGGCTGCCTCAATCTTGTTCTGGCTTTGCTTGTTGACTGCCCACGCCTCACAACGGTATAACATTATCGGTTCTATATAACATTCAAGAGCTCTCTTCTTGCTGTTAATTGATATACTCATTTGTTGTTAAGAATACTTTTCATCTTCTTGAATACTGTTTTGGCTTGGCTGATTCTGCTGGCTATTTCTGATGTGCATCTGCCGTCTGGTGAAATGATCGTTCCCAGATAAATAAATTTATCAGTCTGTAATCGTCTCAAGGTTGTGCCGTTTGCTTTTATTTTGCATGAGAGGATTTCATGTTTTTTTTAATGATTACATGACTTGGGAAAAAAAATCTGTCAGTAGATGTTACCAAGTTAGCGAGAAGTAAAACAGCATCACACGTACTTTTATGTACAATACGTTACAGTAATTACTAAACAGTTCAAGGCTTGTGGTGTGTGTGTGTGTATGTGTGTGTGTGGTGGGAGGTTTCACGTGTGTGAGTGTATGTATGTGTGGTGTGTATGTGTGTGTGTGTGTGCATGTGTGGTGTGTATGTGTGTGTGTGGTGTGTATGTGTGTGGTGTATTTGTGCGTATGTGTGTGCGTGCGTATGTGTGTGGGTGAGTGCGTGCGTTGTGTGTGTGTGTGTGTGTGTGTGTGTGTGTGTGTGTGTGTGTGCGCGCGCGCGCGCGCGCGTGTGTGTATGTGTGCTTGTATGTATACAAATGTGTTTAGTGTGTGTGTGTGCACGCACGCGCACGCGCGCTTTGGCCTGGTTATTCAAAACGCTTGTGCCATGATCATTTTGGATCTTCTCTGTCACATGGCACCAGTGAGGTCAAAATGCATATGGAATTCAATCCGAGCGCAGAGACGTTATCTTGAGAAACTTAGACTGAAACTGATGACGACAACAATGACAGTGATGATTTCCTCTTCATGAATGCACACACACACACACACACACACACACACACACACACACACACACACACACACACACACACACACACACACACACACACACACACAAGCTGTAACTATTAACAGCAAAGCATTCGTTTTGCGGATGAAAACTAGTCCATCCATTATCTTTGTATGTACGTAGCTGGGGGGTGGGGGGGGAGATGGATGAGGGTGGTGGTGATAGTGGTCAGGATTGGCCAGTTTCTCTATTTAAGGGGAGTAACGTCGGTTTGAAGAAGTGGTTTATTTAACCCGGAATTACCTCCCTTGAACTTCTCACGCAGCGGTTCGACATCTAATAACGATTAAAAGAAGTAGTAAAAGAATCAGCTAAAGAAACAAAATAACGAATTAAACCCTCTAACCAAAGAGACAAGAAATGAGTAAAATCACCAGATTGATTTAAAACATCAAAGTTGTACACATAACTGATGAAATAATTGTCATTATCCAGAAGAGACTTTTCATGAACTTGGTATGTAATGTAAGCTGCTGCGTAGAATCTACTGTTGACATAAATGCCACAGAATATTAACAACAGAAAAGTTACACATATACACAATATTTCTAATGATATGAAGACGGCTAAATGACTTACATTGTGAATTTAATTATCAAAGATCTATGAACGGTATGCCCAGAAACAAGTGCAGGGAAGAAGTAGGACACAGCCAACTCGAATAGTCTTATTCGTAAGTTGTTGAGAGTTACCGTTCCTGGCGTTTTTGTCGGGTGGAGCAGAAGGGAAAAAAAAAACAAGTTTATTCCTGGATATCACGCCGCTGTTAGCTGTTTGTTGTTCACTGCCTTGTTTGAAAAAGAATATGAATGGCAGCTAAACTTGATCACAATGGCAGTAGCAATGACACCAGGTAAGTTAAATGGCCGAAGCATCAGATATAAATCTTCCAAGTTAGAGGCGGTGGTAGGTATCTAATGCAGACGATCACTCGACAGTATTGACTTAATTGAGTAAAATTAATACTTGACGTTGCTACTATCGTAATATTACATAACTCAATAAAATTAGGTAAAACAATGGTCTGTGGTCATTCTTTGTGCGAAACAGGTTTTTGGTTGCTTGAGACCTAAGTAAGTGTATTGTAATGTTGCACTTTAGACGTTTAATGGGTGATGATTTAGCAACGAGATTCAGATTGAATATTGGAATACTAAGTTATATGCCTTACTCAAGTTACTGGTCTGCAGGCCATTTGAATAGGGCTTAGCAGTAGAAGTATAGTACAACAATAGATATAGCAATATCACGACTAACAGTAAGAGTACAGATTGCAGTACTACTCACATTTTTACTCGTCAACTCTTACACTTCAGAAGCAGCATGAATGGTCACACTTCATCCAGCCTATATAGACACTTCATCCAGTTGTTGTTGTTGATTTTTTTGTTTTTTGTTTTTGTTTTTTTACTTGGACTGTTTTTAGTTGTTTTTTTTACTTCGATCTTGCTTCTGTTTCTAATCCTCTATTTAATACACATTTCTTCTTTTACCATTCTGTATGTACCATCATGGGTACCACAAGGATAAAGAGTTAATGGTCAGCAGTTTGGCAGAAGACCAGAAAAGAGTAAATTCATGTGATGCCAGGGTCTTCTTTACACCATTCATCCAGGTCCAGATCTGCTTCAGGTCCAAATTTCTTTCTGTTATAAAATAAATACACTCATTGAGCCACCTGGTGAGGTTGCATTCAGATGACCAAACCGTTTAATTATCTGCTTTGAGGCTGATGATAATAATGCAAAACGCGTGTTCAGACACACACACACACATTGACGCATGCACACATGCATGCATGCATGCACACACATACGCGTGCGCACACACACAGCACGCACGCACGCACGCACGCACGCACACACACACACACACACACACACACACACACTCACACTCACACTCACGTACACATACACACACACTCTCTCTTTCTCTCTCTCTCTTTCTCTCTCTCTCTCTCTCTCTCTCTCTCTCCCCCCCCCCCCCCCCCCCATGTGTTTGTTATTTTGTTACAGTATTGTTACAGTGATGGTTGAGCCACCCATGTGTTTGTTATTTTGTATTGTTGCAGTGGTGATTGAGTCAGCCATATGTTTGTTAAATTTTGTATTGTTACAGTGGTGATTGAGTCACCCATGTGTTTGTAATTTTGTATTGTTACACTCTACAGAGGTGAGTGAGCCACCCGTGTGTTTGTTATTTTGTACATTACAGAGGTGATTGAGCCACCCATGTGTTTGTTATTTTGTATTGTTACAGTGATGGTTGAGTCACCCATGTGTTTGTTATTTTGTATTGTTACAGTGGTGATTGAGTCACCTGTGTGTTTGTTATTTTGTATTGTTACAGTGGTGATTGAGCCACCCGTGTGTTTGTTATTTTGTACATTACAGTGGTGATTGAGCCACCCATGTGTTTGTTATTTTGTATTGTTACAGTGATGGTTGAGTCACCCATGTGTTTGTGATTTGTATTGTTACAGTGATGTTTGAGTCACCTGTGTGTTTGTTATTTTGTATTGTTACACTTACAGTGGTGATTGAGTCAACTGTGTGTTTGTTATTTTGTATTGTTACAGTGGTGATTGAGCCACCCGTGTGTTTGTTATTTTGTACATTACAGTGGTGATTGAGCCACCCATGTGTTTGTTATTTTGTATTGTTACAGTGGTGATTGAGTCACCCATGACGGCCATGTGTTTGTTATTTTGTATTGTTACAGTGGTGATTGAGTCACCTGTGTGTTTGTTATTTTGTATTGTTACAGTGGTGATTGAGTCAACCATGTGTTTTTGTTATTTTGTATTGTTACAGTGGTGATTGAGCTACCTGTGTTTTTTGTTATTTTGTATTGTTACAGTGGTGATTGAGCCACCCATGTGTTTGTTATTTTGTATTGTTCAGTGGTGATGAGTCATCCCATGTGATTTGTTATTTTGTATTGTTACAGTGATGTGAGTCCCTGTGTGTTTGTAGTTTGGTTGTTCACTACAGTGAGTTGGGTCACTGTGTGTTGTTATTTTGTATTGTTACAGTGGGGATTAGTCACCGTGTTTTTGTTATTTTTATTTACAGTGTGAATTGATCAACCCATGTTTGGTTATGGATTAATTTTACAGTAAGAGGATTGAGGTCTCCTGGTATCGTTACTTTGAATTGTTACAGTGTGATTGAGTCACTTGTTTTTTGTTTTTGTATTGTTCACAGTGATAGTGTTGAGTTCTGTGTTTTGTTACTTTGTATTGTAAGTGGTGATTGAGTCACATGTGTTTTGTTATTTTGTATTGTTACAGTGATAGTGTTGAGTCTCCTGTGTTTCGTTACCTTGTATTGTTACAGTGTGTGATTGAGTCACTGTGTTTTGTTTTTGTATTGTTACAGTGATAGTGTTGAGTCTCCTGTGTTTTCGTTACTTTGTATTGTTACAATGTGATTGAGTCTCCTGTGTTTTCGTTACTTGTATGTACATGGTGATTGAGTCACCTGTGTTTTTGTTATTTTGTATTGTTACAGTGGTGATTGAGTCAACCATGTGTTTGTTATTTTGTATTGTTACAGTGGTGATTGAGTCACCCATGTGTTTGTTAAATTTTGTATTGTTACAGTGGTGATTGAGCCACCCATGTGTTTGTTATTTTGTATTGTTACAGTGGTGATTGAGCCACCCATGTGTTTGTTATTTTGTATTGTTACAGTGATGATTGAGCCACCCATGTGTTTGTTATTTTGTATTGTTACAGTGGTGATTGAGCCACCCATGTGTTTGTTATTTTGTATTGTTACACTTACACTAGTTACAGTGATGATTGAGTCACCCATGTGTTTGTTATTTTGTATTATTATAGTGGTGGTGTGAGTCACCCATGTGTTTGTTATTTTATATTATTACAATTTACAGTGGTGGTGTGAGTCACCCATGTGTTTGTTATTTTGTATTGTTACAGTGGTGATTGAGTCACCCATGTGTTTGTTATTTTGTATTGTTTCAGTGGTGGCTGAGTCCATTAGCAGGAAACTGATAGATCTGCCCCATGTGGAGCAGTGTTACACCTGGGATTGTGGTTTGGCCTGTCTCTCCATGGTGCTCAAGTGAGTAATGTTAATTGCTGCTTCTGATCTGCTTAACAGAAACTGAGAAAGCACCAACATTCATTCTGCATTAAATTTAAAACTAAAATATAAAAAAGTGTAAAAGCTAAAATGATCATAACAATGTATTGGAAAGGAGAAAATTAAATTTTAAAAAATCAGATAAAAGAGAGAGAGAGAGAAGAGTTGAAGTCTTTAAGTTTAACATTTTGTCAATTCAGGTCTTTTTGGCTGCTTGTTTCATCAGGTGTGTAGTGTGGTGTGCTTGTGTGTGTGTGTGTGTGCCTATGTGTGTTTGTGTGTGTGTGTGTGTGCCTCTGTCAGTCTGTGTGTGTGTGTGTGTGTGCGCCTGTGTGTGTGTGTGTGTGCATGTGTGTGGTTTGTGTGCATGTGTGTGTGCGTGTGTTTGCGTGCGTGCGTGTGTTGTTTGTGTGTGTGTGTGTGTTGTGTGTGTGTGTGGTGTGTGTGTGTGCGTGCGTGCACATTCGCATGTGTGTGTGTGCATGCTTGTGTGTGTGTGCGTGTGTGTGTGCATGTGTGTGCGCGCGCGCATGCATGTGTGCATGCATGCTTGTGTGTGTGTGTGTGTGCATGCACGCGCATGCATGCATATGTGTGTGCGTGCTTGTGTGTGTGTGTGAGCTTGTGTGTGTGTGTGCACACGTGTGCATGTGTGTGTGCGTGCTTGTGTGTGTGTGTCAGTGCATCTGTATGTACAGTTTATGACTTGGGGATAGGTAAGATGCAGCAAGTCTCGAAGGGTTATGGAGAACAGGTTTATCCAACAATGATTATAGTAGGAGATAGTGTACTGTAAGAACTTGCATACATCTTTTGCCATTATGTTATAATATAAATCTTTCTTGTATAGCTTTATTGTTCAAATTCATTTTGGGCTTATTACACATTACACATAATAAGTCTTTGTAGTGGAACACAGAGAACTCAAGCCATTAGGTGAGCAATATTAGATTAGGTAAGCAATGTTAACCCTTTGACTCCCGCACCCTGTCCACCAGCATCCTGCATCGTCAACCATGCTAGCAAAGCAGAGACTTAACCCTTTGACTCCCTCACCCTATCCACCAGCTTCTGCAGTTGCAATTGGTGGATAGGTTGAAGGAGTGAAAGGGTTAGGATTTTGCAGATGGTGGATAGGTTGTGGGAGTCAAAGGGTGAAAATTAGCGATATTGTTCAATACTCGACTCATTTCATGCTGACATTCTGTTTCACAAATACTCGGATGATGTCACATTGACATTCTGTTTTTATTGAAAATTGAGAATGTTTGTCCGCGCCCTTTGCAAAAGGTCAATTCTCTTTGTCATGTTTCACGCAGGCGTTTGAATTTCCAACAGTGAATGAGCATTTGCTGTTTGATGAAATGTTACAGGTACTTTGACATTCCGTCATCTGAGGTGTACACAAAGGACCTTGATGCTCAGCAATGCGGGGAAAGGTCAGTCGATCGATTTATTGTTGTCTTTGTCTCTGTCTGTATCTGTCTGTCTGTCTGTCTGTCTGAAGCTCTTTGATTATTCAGTCTGTTGATTCATTGTCATTTTATTCTTTGTGCCTCTTTCTGTCTGTCTGTCGGTTGGTCTGTCTGTCTGTCTGTCTGAGGCTCTTCAGTGATTCAGTCTATTGATTCATTGTCATTTTTGTCTTTGTGAGAGTTTGTGTCTATTTATTCAGCATCATTTTTGTCTTTGTGCCTCTGGCTGGCTGTCTGTGTCTGTCTGTCTGTCTGTAGCTGTTTAATGACATACTGATTCATTGTCATCTTTGTCTCTGCCTGTCTGTCTGTCTGTCTGTAGCTTTTTAATGATTCAGTCTATTGATTCATTGTCATCTTTGTCTATGCCTGTGTGTGTGTGTGTGTGTGTGTGTGTGTGTGTGTGTGTGTGTGTGTGTGTGTGTGTCTGTCTGTCTGTCTGTAGCTTTTTAATGATTCAGTCTATTGATTCATTGTCATCTTTGTCGCTGCCTGTGTGTCTGTTTGTCTGTCTCTGTCTGTCTGTCTGTCTGTAGCTTTTTAATGATTCAGTCTATTGATACATTGTCATCTTTGTCTCTGCGTGTGTGTCTGTCTGTGTGTCTGTCTGTCTGTATCTGTCTGTCTGTCTCTATCTGTTTAATGATTCAGTCTATTGATACATTGTCATCTTTGTCTCTTGTCTGTGTGTCTGTGTCTGTCTATCTGTGTCTGTCTGTAGCTGTTTGTCTGTCTGTGTCTGTCTGTCTGTAGCTTTTTAATGATTCAGTCTGTTGATCAATACATTGTCATCTGTGTCTCTGTGCCTCTGTCTGTGTGTCTCACTGTCTGTCTCTCTCTGTCTGTAGCTTTTTAATGATTCAGTCTTTTGATTCATTGTCATTGTCATCTTTGTCTCTGCCTGTGTATCTGTCTGTCTGTCTGTCTGTGTCAGTCCTTCTGTAACTTTTTAATGATTCAGTCTATTGATAGTGATACATTGTCATCTTAGTCTCTGTGCCTCTGTCTGTGTGTCTGTCAGAAGCTCTTTAAAAATTCTGCATATTGATTTTTTTTTGTCCTCTTGCATTCTTTGTCTTCCTCTGGCCTTTTATCTCTGTCTGTCTGTCTGTCAGTCTGTAGCTCTTTAACAGTTCAGTCATTTGATTTATATATTCATCTTTGTCTGTCTGTCTGTCTTGTTCATTTTTATAACTTCTTAACACTGTATTTATATGTTAAGGTGCATCAGTCTGTCTGTCTGTCTGTCTTGTTCATTTTTATAACTTCTTAACATTGTATATGTTATGGTGCATCTGTCTGTCGGTCAGTCGGTCATAATTCATTTTCATAAATTCTTAACATTGTTATAATTTATTATGGTGTGTCTCTTTTCATTACAGTGTTAAAGAGTTCAGATATTTTGCCCCTGGCTTGATTGCTTTTAATGCTTCTTTTACTGTTTGTTTCTTTTTATGTGTTTATGTTGTATGCATGTAGAGTTACAGGGACTACTGTTAGACAGATGGGACCTAATGTCACTATCCTTGGGTATATACTACTATATTGTGTTTTGAAGTGTAAAGTTTAAAATTTGTCTAGCGTTTTAAAAAATATTTAGCCTATCATTACGTATCAATTTATTGTTGTCTTTGTGCCTCTGTCTGTCTGTCTGTAGCTTTTTAACAGTTTAATAAGTTTGTTTATTCTCATCTTTATCTCTTTGTCTCTGCCTTTTGTCTGTCTGTCTTTGTTTCTGTTTCAGTCTTCTGTCTGTCTGACGGTTTTTTCTGTCTATAGCTCTTAAAAAATGGTCTCTGAACTGATCTCTTTCATTTTCCATTGTGCTCATTGCTCATGCTGTCACACACACATGCATGCATTCCATTCTGTATAGATTAAATATATATATATGTATGTATGTATATCATACGTGTACCATCTTTCATGTTTGCAGTAGTGCATGTTCATGTAATATTGACATATTGTGCACTCAGACATGCACGCTTGTGCACATACACGTACAGTGATAAACACATACATGCATGCATGCATGCACACACACACACACACACACACACACACACACACACACACACACACACACACAACAACACACACACACACCACCCCTCACTCTCTCTCTCTCTCTCTCTCTCAAATACAGAATACAAAACACACTCACACCCTCTCTCTCTCTCTCTAAAAATAAAATGCTAATTGCGCGCTTTAGAAACTGGGAGCAAGTGGAAACCCCGGACACACCTATATTGATGTTGTTTTGTACTTCTCGTTATTTCTCCTGATTTTTTTTTTTTTATTTGGCTTGCTTTCCCAGCACTTTTGTAAAAGTTGTTTCCAAAGTCAGGGAATTAGGAACATATTAAATTAGTAATATCTGTGCTGTTGATTTGTGTACATACATGCTACTTGCTAGCTTTGATCCATATATAAATGTTCTTGTTCAGTGGCTGTGTCAATCTGTAGTATACATCTGAGGTTGAACTTTTTCAGTTGAAATGTATATGATTACTACTTTGTTATGATGATGGATGGTGATGGTGATGGTTGTTATTACTGTTATCAGTAGTGTTTGTATTTGTATTATTGATGCTGTTATCATTAATAGATGTGGTGTTGTTTTTCTTCCACTAGTGTTACTGTTACTACTACTACTACTGTTATACTACTAGTACTAGTATTATTTAGTGCTGTTGTTATTAATGTTATTATACTACAACTACTACTATTACTGTTAATGCTGCTATTATTTAGTGGTGTTCTACTAAATATACAACTACTACAGTATCAACTACTACTATTACTACTATTTAGTGGTGTTGATATTGTACTACTAGTACTACTACTATTACTACTAGTGCTACTATTACTACTACTACTAGTAAATGCTATCTACTACTAGTACAATTCAGCATTGTTGTTGGTATTGTTCTACTACTACTACTGCTACAATAGTACTACTATTACTGCTACTACTATTATTAATACTACAATTTAGTATTGTTGTTGATAATGTTATACTACTACTACCTACTTACTACTACTACTATTTATGTAGTATTGTTGTTGATATCATTATACTTCTACTACTATTGCTACTATTTTAAGTATTTAGTGCTGTTGTGTTATTGTACTGCTAGAACGATTGATTGTTGTTTATGAGTGTGGAGTTGGTTCAGGAGGAAATCATCGTGCTTAGGCAGTTCCATATGCCCCCCACCCTGATCTGCCAGTATTTAGCTGACAGACTCCTTAAGCCACCACAAAAGCCTGTGTGCTGGCAAGGTCTTGAAAAAGTGGAGGAGGAGGAGGAGATACAGGACCCATGAAACATTAAGCTGATGCCACTAGAGGGATTTGGAACATTAACACTATTGTGACTGGCCCTGCCTCTGCCTGAACTTCTGGCCAGCCTGAGCCTGTCTCCGATAAAGAACCAGTAGTTGTAAAAAAATACTCTCTGGCAGGCCTGAATGAAGTTGTCACCAAAATTTGTGTACTGAATGAAAAAAGAATGCTGAGTTGAGCTGTGTTATTTATAAAGCTGTTACTTAAATAGGTTTTAGCCGCCATCCAGCTCTGTACCATATATCACGGAAACGACTTTTAGCACAGCCCGGTTGTAGGTGAAGCTCGGCGTTCACGACTAACGTCCCGTCACGGATGTGTTAAGATAGGCCAGGTTTTATGTTGGCTGTGATTGAATTGAAAACATCAGATGTTAAGTCTTTGTCGTGTGTGTGTGTGTGTGTGTGTGTGTGTGTGTGTGTGTGTGTGTGTGTGTGTGTGTATGTAAAAGAGAGAGAGAGAGAGAGAGAAAGAAAGAGAGAGAGAGAGTGTGCGTGTATGTGAGAGTGAGTGTGTGTGTGAGAGAGTGAGTGTGTGAGAAAGAGAGGGAGAAAGAGAGAGTTCATTCTTTGATTTAATGTCTTTTCGTTATGAATGATATCAGATAAAAGTAGTAGAGAGAGAGAGAGAGTGTGTGTGTGTGTGTGGAGAGAGAGAGAGAGTGTGTGTGTGTGTGTGTGTGTGTGCGTGTGTGTGTGTGTGTGTTTGTGTGTGTGTTTGAGATAGATACAACTTAGGTTAGGGTGACAACTTTTTCAAGGATCACACCTCTGACTGGTTGAATTTACCCTAGGGGTGTGTGTGTCTGTGTGTCTGCGTGTTAGAGAGAGAGATACAGGCTGACAACTTTCCTCAAGGGCATACACCTAGTAGGTTGCATCTATCCTAGGGTGTGTGTGTGTGTGTGTGTGCGAGCAAGCATCTCTGTGTATGTGTGTGTATGTTTTGTTCCTGTAAAGTGCAGTAAACATACTTTTGACATGGACTGTTTGTGCTATAGTGTGTAGATGAAATTATTATTAATTTTACCTCTAAAGATAGACCTTAGGGAAAAATATTATTAAACAGTTTTGCAGAATGGATGAGAAGAGGAAGAGTGGGAGATATGCTTGCAGCAACAAAAGGTTCTTATGGAGTGCCATGATCACCAACGCCATGCAACATGGCACATGATGATGATGATGGTGGTGGTGGTGGTGGTGGTCATGATGGTGGTGGTGGTGGTGGTGGTATCATATGACAGTAAAATAACCATAACAGTATCTTGTTACAGTGTGTGGACCATAGATTTGGCCTACATCATCTCACGCTACACGATCCCACATCGCCTATGTACAGTAACACTAGGAGCCAATGCTGACCATGCATCAAAGGTAGGCATGATAATTTTTTTTTCCATAATTTTTTCCCCTTCTTGCAAAAGGGTTCTGTTCTCTCAGGTCTCAGCCATTTCATCTTGAATCACATATTCTGGTAGAAAGCCCTAAGCAGCATTGACAATAATGACAGTGATATGAATAACCACTGTAGTCATTCCATCTTGAATTACATATTCTGGTAGAAAGCCCTAAGCAACATTAACAATAATGACAATGATATGAATGACTGCTGTTGTCATTCCATCTTGAATCATATATTCTGGTGAGAAGTCCCAAGTAACATTAACGGTAATGACTCAGTGGCCTTTTTCGTCAATGGCGACAGTCGGCAGCGGAAAATTGGTTATCTTGAAACACAGCGACACTCATGGCTAAAACAACCAATGCGCAATCTGCACGATTTCTGACAACTACAGTAGTAGTTAGTATACTGTGGAGTCATCCACCGTGGGGCATTTGTGTCTTTGTCTTGCTTCTATAGCGCGCTCGACTCTGTTCCATTCATAGCTCTTTGCTCCCGCGAAAACAGCAGCTCTCCACCCAACTTGATCCTGGGCAACCGTATCCCAGTTCGCAACATTGATAGAAAATTCCATCATGTACGTTTTATACTGATCCTTGAAGCGAAGCTTGGGTCGTCCAACGTTATGCGTGCCCTCAGACAGTTCCCCATACAGTATCTGCTTGGGGATTCTGGTGTTATCCATGCGTGCAATGTGACCAAGCCACCTGAGACGCCGAGAATGCAGGATGGGATATAGTGACTGAATGCCAACTCTTTTGAGCACTTCTGTATCCAGGACTCTATCTTGCCATTTAATTTTTTAATTTCTTCGTAAACACCTGTGAAAACTATTTCACCTCCTCTCCTGACCAGCATACAAGGTTCACGTCTCACTCCTGTAAAGGAGTGGTGAGAGGACGCATGTTTGGTAAATTAGAGTCTTGGTTTTTATCCTCAGCTTATCATTTTCCCATGCTCTTTTCATAAGTTTCTTAATGCGGCTGTAGCCTTTCCTATTCTGCTTGTCAATTCCTCATCCAGAGATAAGGTCGATGTTATGGTGGATCCCAAGTAAACAAACTTATCTAGTGTTTTCAGAGATTCACCACCGAGTTTGTCCCTTGTCCAATTATCTCAGTTTTCTTGACGCTGATTGTTAACCCGAAGAGATCACATGCTTCCACTAAACGATCGACTAGTCTTTGAAGCTCGATTTCACCGTGAGCCGCTATTGCAGCATCATCAGCGAAAAGCAACTCTCTGATCAACACTTCAATCATCAGTCGTTTCAACTTCAGTCTTTTCAGATTGAAAAGAGATCCGTCGAACCTGGTGTATCATATATTCTGGTGGGAAGTCCTAAGTAACATTAACAGTAATGAAAGTGATATGAATAACTGCTGTAACAGATCACAGTGATAATGTTTAAATATTGATACAGGATAGGGCATGGTAGTGAAGTGCGTAAGACATCCATTTTCTAATGTTTGTGTGTGTGTAAGTGTGTGTGTGTGTAGCTACTGTGTGTGCGTATGTGTGCGTGTGTGTGTGTGTGTGAGACAGAGGGAGTTTGACAGCTTGGGTCACAGGTCACACATCTTAGTTCCCTCCTGTCTCCCCCCCCCCCCCCCTTCCCCCCACTTTAATTTGCTTGAGCTTAAGTTTCATCGTTGATGATTGCACTGGTAAGCAATGAGAATGCGTGCCTTGATTTGATTCTTGAATCAAGATTTGGCACTGTATAAATGTCGTCATCATCATCATCATCATCGTCGTCGTCATCATCATCATTATTATTGTTATTATTATTATTATTATTAATATTATTATTATTATTATTATTATTATTACTATCATGAATTACACTGTTTTGTCTTTCAGTCTTTCTACTCAGGATTCAGTAAGGACGAGCAGCGAGTCAACACACTATTTCAAGAGGCAGCGTCACAAGGGGTCACTGTGGAAAAAATGTAAGATTGTCTTGTTTATAAAAATGGTAGTTGCGGCTAAAAGGGTGTTGTAAGAAGAATGAGAGCGTAATTTTATGTTTGTGAGAGTTGTAGGTTTGTATTGATTTGTTTGTATGTTTGTTCATTTATTTTGTTTCCCCCCCCCCTCTTCAGACTTGCAGGGTGGCTGAGGACAGACAGGGTGGGAGATGTACTTGCAGCGACAAAGGATGGATTCGTATGGAGGGCCATGATCGCCAACGCCATGTGGCATGGCACATGATGATGATGATGATGATGTTTATTCACTGGTAATACAACAAAAACTTCTTTAAGAATGAAAATCAGAAACAAACAAAAATAGAATGAGAAAACTTAAAAAAAATAAAATAAAATAAACCAACAACAAACAAAAGGGTGGTACTGCACTGTAGCGATGCGCTCTCAAAGGGGAGAGCAACCCAGATTTCACATGGTAAATCCACTGTGACAAAAAAAATGAATACCAATGAATATCAGTATCAGTATTAATATCAGTTAATGAAAAAAGAGTCACAAATTTTCCAGCCAGTTCCCTTGTCAGGTGAGTACAGAGGACAACAGAGAAACCAAATTCACTAGGATTATGACAAATACGACAGATGAGCTAACTTCCTGATGTATTGTTCAGTGTAGAGCTTATAATCTTCCAGCCATCAAACACTGACCTGATTTAACAGGATCTTTAACGTGTGTATTTAATGTTCTGCATATATGTATAATACTTAGTTTTGGCTTATTGTTTCCCCCACCCTCCCCACCAATCCCCCCATCCCCTGTATCACATGGAGGATGCCAGAGGCTCTTTCAGTATGAATAGTATCCCCACCTTCTGGAAAATCTTAGCTAGTATAAGTTTCATGTTTTCTGTCGCTTTCTTTGTTTCTGCCTTGTTTCGTTGCTTTCTGCAGTCTCTCTCGTTGTCATTTTCTTCCATGCTGGTTTAGTGATCTTTATGTTTTCCATAAAGACTTACATACTTTCTGTTTATTACGATTGATAATTGGGTACATGTATTATATACATTTTTAGCTCGAAGGCACCCGCTGTGGGGAAACCTGGGGCTCTTTCAGTGTAAATAGTATCCCCATCTTCTGGAAATTCTGTGCTTAAAATTTCCTCTTTTCTGTCACTGTCTTTGTTTTCTGCCTTGTTCCTTTGCTTTCTGTCATTTCTTCCTATGATTTTCTGCCTTGCTGGTCCATTCACTTGTGTGTGTGTTCAGTAAAGTCTTACTTACTTTCTCTTAGGATTGATAATGGGGTACATGTATTAAGTGCAACTTTGGCTCTTGGGAAATGAGATATGCGGAAGCAATTTTAGGTAAATGAGGCCCGTTTTTTATATGTTTTAGTGTCGTAAGTTATGTTTCAATTTGTGTTCAAGTACATTTTTTAAATCCCCTGTGTGATAAATTGGACAGAATGGTTCATGCCGAGGGCATCTCCTTAGATTATGTGCGCAAATGCATTCATATGTATCTTTAATTTTCTTTTCCTTTCATTTTCCTTTCATTTTCCTTTTGAAGTGCTTAGTGGTAATTGTAGGTATTTTTGTGATTTCATGCACTTCATTATGTTTATACATTTGTATTCAGGTTTCTCTTTTTTATTTAAATTCTTATGTGATAAATTGGACAGAATGACCAACGCCAGGGGCATATCCTTAAATTGTTTGCGTGCATTCAGTGATATATGTACTTAATTAATTTCCTTTTTCAGATTTTTCCCCTGGGATCATCGATATGTTAAGGTATGTGTGTTGTATTGAGATTGTCATAGCCCTGATATTGTTATAGCCTTTAAATGGCTCTCAGCAGTTGGCTAGGCTTTGAACATTAATAACAATTGTTCTTTGACAGTTCTGTGTCGATAGACGAAGTGGTACGCCACTTGAGAGATGGAGGCGTAGCCATTGTGTTGTCAGACTGGAGATACATGGAATGCATTTGGTGCTCCCTTGATGTGAGTACTAATGATCCACCTGTTTTTTTTTGTTTTTGTTTTGTTTTGTTTTGTTTTGTTGTTGTTTTTTTAGGATCATTTCACTCAGGGAGATTACCTTCATGCTCACCTTTTTTTTTTCCATCCCATTTTCTACGCCATTTTAATGGCCACAGAAGCTGGAACGGTTTTTATAATGCGATGATGATGATATCGATGAGGATGATAGTCATGATGCTATGGAGTTCCATCTGGGATTGAGACCGTGTGACAGGGTTAATATATCCTAACATCAACCAAGCCCAAGAGATACAAACACCTCTGGTGTTGGTCAGAAGATTTGAACAACCACCTCAATGAAGCATCCGTGAAATAGATGAGACTCGACTGTGTGGTCCCAGTCTTCCCAATGAGCCCATAGCGCGCCCATCTCTGGGTAGGAGCCGGTTAGGGCTGAAAAGTCCCACAATGAATTTTGAAGGTACTGATGGGGGATTCGAACCCACAACCTTCCAGTTGGTAGTCCATTGCGTTAACCACTACACCACAGCGACTGATATCACCTGTCTGGTTTCATGGGTGGGAGTGGGGGAGTGCTGTGGCATGTGTGGTCTGCAACTGCCTGGTGCATTTGAAATTTAGACATGGGGATGTACATGTATGGCCGTTTCTTTCACCCCTTTATTAGAAAGTCATATTCTGTTTAAGGGGGCATGCACACAGAGTGTTACCATACGCCTTGGAACTCTAACATGGCTGTCAGAAACTTTAACGTGTGTATTTGATGTTCACACAGTCAGCATGCAAAGTCAAAACAAAATTGAGGCCACTGAAATGTAGTTTCTAAGAAAAATGTTAATAGAGTTCCATGGACAGCAAAGAAAACAAACGAGACAATTTTGAAGGAGCAGACACATGAAGATCATTAATAAAGAAGATTAGGAAAAGACAAGCAACATTCATAGGACACATTATGAGGAAAGGGGAAATATAAGACTTGGTCACAACAGAAAAGCTGGAGGGAAAGAGAACACCAGATAGACCCATGGAGAAAATATTGAACAGGTTTACAGGATGGCTGAAGAAAGAGAGGATGGGAGATGAACTTGAAGTGAGAGGGGATAGATTCGTGTGGAGGGCCATGATCACCAATGCCATGCGACAGGGCACATGATGATGATGATGTACATGTATGGCCGTTTCTTTCACCCCTTTATTAGGAAAGTCATACTGTGTTTCAGGGGGTGTGCATGCAGAATGTTGTGTTTCCATGCACCATGAAACTCTTGACCTGGCTCTCAGAAACATTAACGTGTGTATTGGATGTTCTGCATGCATATCATCATCATCATCATCATCATCAGGTGTCATGCTGCATGGTGTTGGCGATCATGGACTTCCATCTGTCTCTGTCTTTTGTTGCCTCAAGCATCTCTTCCACCCTCTTTGTCTTCAGCCACTCTGCAAGTCCGTCTAGTATCTTCTCCCTGGGTCTACCTGGTGCTCTCTTTCCCTCCAGCTTTCCCATTGTGACCAGGTGCTCCAATTCCCCTTTCCTCATGAAATGGCCTATAAATGTTGCCTGTCTTTTCCTAATCTTCCTTATGAATGATCTTCTTGTGTTCACCTCCATCAAGACTGTCTCGTTTGTTTTCTTTGCTGTCCATGGAACTCTCAACATTCTTCTTATATGCATTGGGGAATTCTGGCACTAGCAGTCTGCACATATATTATGTTGATGTGGGATTTGGGGAAAAATTTCCATCCTTTACCTGCCAGGGTACACAAACAGATGTGAACCCAGGTATTCCAGTGGGAAGATCAGTATCTAACTACTTTGTTATCATGCCCATTGTATTCAAATTATGATTGATGTGTGTGTGTGTGTGTATGTGTGTGTGTGTGTGTGTGTGTGTGTGTGTGTGTGTGTGTGTGTGTGTGTGTGTGTTCGTTCGTTCTTTGATTTAATGTCTTTTCATTGTAAGTGATATTAGACAGGGGTGTGTGTGTGTGTGTGTGTGCGCGCGCACATGCGTGTGTGCATGTGCGTGCGTGTGTGCGTGCGTGTGTGTGTATGCGTATGTGTGGTGTGTGTGCATATGTGTGTGTTTGTGTGTGTGTGTTTTGCGTGCATGCAGGTATATATGCATATGTGTGTCTTGAGAAAGTGTGGTTTGTCAGGTACAGAAATTTGTACTTATCAAAGACCAGCTTTGTTTAACAGGACGTCTTGAGAAAGTATGGTTTGCCAGGTACAGAAATTTTTACTCATCAAAGACCAGCTTTGTTTAACAGGACACATTGTTTGTAAGGAAGACATACACATCCTAAAGACACTTTTGTAAGGAGAGTATGTACTGAGTAAAGAAGTGTATGGAAGACATACATGTCCTAAAGACACTTCTGTAAGGAGAGTTGAAGGGAGGATGTACTGAGTAAAGAAGTGTATGGAAGACATACACATCCTAAAGACACTTCTGTAAGGAGAGTTGAAAGAAGTATGCACTGAGTAAAGAAGTGTAAGGAAGACGTACGTGTCCTAAAGGAGTTCTGAAGCAAGGACGTAATGAGCAGAGAAGACCACGAAAGCGATACAAAGACGCACTGAAGGCCATTCTGATCAGCCATGGTATCACCACCACCAATTGTGAAGACATTCACACAACAAAGCAAGCTGGTGACACTTACACAGCACAGAACAGCAGCTGCCAAACAGGGGGGGGGGGGGGGGGGGTTGGCAGAAGGAGAACTCAAGGCCACACGACTCCCTCCCATGTGGTTTATGTCGAAGAACATGTCCCACCATTATTGATCTTGTGTCCCACATCACATGAAGACCCCAATACCAGGAACTGAAGGACCAGTGTGCCTTCTCAGCAGTTGTATTGATGGTAGAGGTCCATTGTCACACCTTACAAATGGGTGGGTTTTGGAAAAAGCAAGAGGGAAAGACTGGAGTGAGTTGATCACAGACAAAGAAGGAAGATGTACTAGTATCCCTTTGTAGAGTGTGTCAGTGTGTGTGTGTGTGTGTGTGTGTGTGTGTGTGTGTGGGGTTTTGTTTATCTGTTCATGCAATTGCCTTACTATCAATAAGCATCATGTATGCATGCATATGTGAAATATGTGTCTAATGCTTGAAGGTAAATTTTGATGTTTCATTTTTGCTTTATTTTGTGTTTTGTCAGTTTCGCAGATGCAGCCTGTGTTGTGTAATTGGGTCTTCAGGATACCAAGGTAAGATAATGCCAGGGATAATTGCAATTAACCCTTTGACTCCCTCACCCTATCTACCAGCATCCTGCATTGTTAACCGTACTAGCAAAGCAAACACAACCCTTTGATTCCCTCACCCAGTCCACCAGCTTCCTGCAGGAAGCTGGTGGATTGGGTGAGAGAATCAAAGGGTTAAATTTTTGCAGTTGGTGGATAGGGTGAGGGAGTCAAAGGGTTAAGTGTTTGCAGTTGGTGGATAGGGTGCGGGATTCAAAGGGTTAATGCCTCCACTGTCTCAGTCGATCAAAATGACAGAAGTATTTACGCATGCAAAAAACTATGCAGCTGGCACGTTTATGGGCATTTTTTAAGCATTGTGATTTTTCTCGGATGCATGTGTGCAGTTTTATTTTGCCCACACTGTGCAGGTAGAATGCTGCCTGCATCGTCTGCATACTCCATTTCACTGGGTGTGCGTGCTGGGTGTTAATATGTTTCCATATGTCACAGAACACTGACATGACTTACAGGATCTTTAACGTGCACTTGTTGTTCTGCCTGCGTATACACACAGGGGTGGTTAAACAGTAACAAGTCTGCACACATGTAGACCTGGAAACTTGGAAAAATCTCCACCCTTTACCCTCCAGGCAGGAGGTACCCAGGTAGAATCGAACCCACACAGTGTTATTGTAAGTCCAATGTCATCCATGTGACCATCGCAATGTCAGACAAGGTTGTTTTCTTTTTCTGATAAGGCATTATGTAACTCTATTTCTCATCATATCTAGTTCAGATTTATTTCCCTTGCATTACATTGTCTGGTTATTGTGGCAAAATCTTAATCTCCTAGTGATTTTTTTCCTTTCTTTTCAGGTATGGCAAACTGTGTGACTTTGCAGAAATTGCAGTCAAAGCAACTAAGTTTACATAATGTTACTGTGATGCTCAGGTGTTGCAAACAATTCAGCACAATGCTGATAATGATGAAAATGACTTGTGCAAACCAGCTGACAATGATGATGATGATGATGGTGAAGAAGAAGAAGATGAACGGAGTTTGTTTCCCATTGTGGTAGATGATACAGTTGCACAAAATGTTCTGTCATTTGCTGAAGGTGACAATGACAATGTTGGAAAGATCCAGATAACTGTCTCATAAACATGTAGCAGCCACAAGTTCAAACGGACGCCATCACCAACTTGTCCCTAGAGGACCAGACAGCAGAACATTAACGGTTTGACTCCTGCACCCTATCCACCAGCATCTTGCATTGCCAACCATGCTAGCAAAGCAGAAACTTAACCCTTTGAAACCCTCACCCTATCCACCAACTTTCTGTAGGGAGCTGGTGGATAGGTTGAGGGAGTCAAAGGGTTAAGTTTTTGCAGTTGGTGGATAGGGTGTGGGAACCCCCCGAAGGATTATGTAACAGCTTTGTTGTCTATGAATTGGAGCAACAGGAGGCATAGCTGACCACAGTTGACCACCAGATACCATGGCAGTCGGCAGGAACTGGGGAAAATAAAAACTGCCACATTCATCACACAGATGTGGTCTGACCGTTGAGATAGTGAACAAAAGAAGATGATGAGCCAGAAGCAACATATTCAGATCACAAAAAAATGTTTTTTCTTCTTTTACTATCCGATTGAGGCAGCCGAGATGTGGTTTCTAAGAAGGATGTTGAGAGTTCCATGGGCAGCAAAGTAAACAAACGAGACAGTCTTGATGGAGGCAGACACAAGTAGATCATTCATAAGGAAGATTAGGAAAAGGCAGGCAATATTCATAGGCAATTTTGTGAGGAAAGGGGAATTGGAACACCTGGTCACAGTGGGAAAGCTGGAGGGAAGGCGAGCGCCGTGTAGACCCAGGGAGAAGATGATAGACAGACTTGCAGAGTGGCTGAAGACAAAGAGGGTGAAAGAGATGCTTGGGGCAACAAGAGATAGAGACAGATGGAAGTCCATAATCGCCAACGCCATGCGGCAAGGCACCTGATGATGATGATGATGACTATCCGATTTGATCTTTCTCAGATGTTTGTATACTTCTTGTTCTGTGCACACTGTGCAAATGGTGTGTTGCTCCATATTTCTTTAATTATTCAATTTTTTTTTTTTTATGCTTATGTGCACATTGTTTTGCGCGCACTGTGCAAATTGCATGTTGCTCCTTATTTCTTTTAGAATTCGATTTGTTTTTTTATTTTTTTGATGCTTATATGCACATTGTTCACTCACGCATGTAAATGGTGTGTTGCTCCACACATATGCATACTTTGATCTACTGTGGACATGCATATTGGGTGTTCTCATGTTTCCATAAGCCACCAGATACTTTTGTGATTTCTGGGATCTTTAACCTGTTCGCTGCTTCCGACCAAATATTCGGTCGGAAGAAACATACGCCTTCAGTGCCACCGACCGAATATTCGGTTGGTGACTTTTCCTATTTTAAGCCAGAAAACCCCAATTCTTTCAGTGACGTATGAGATATCAACGGAAACTTCAGTATTCCCTCTATAAATAGATGCTGATTATGTATGTGTGACATTTTACGGTCTTTTCTGCCTGTGTGGTTGAAAATGTGACCCCCGTACTATTCAGTGACTGTAAACAATGGTGGTCGAACTCGCTTCAATGCCGAGCATCGATCGGACCCGAAAAACAACTTATGCAGCAAAAGAAGTTGCACCAATCATTACTTGTGGAGCTGATTCTGATTTGCAGTCTGTTGATAAGAGTGAAAATGCCGATGATTTGGCGCATGCAGGCGATATTTCGGTGTTGATGTCCGAAGTCGGACTTGACCCAGATAAGAGTCGGAGTGACATTACTAGCACTGGCGATCATTAAAACGAAAGTACTGCTGCTCCTGGTGTGTTGTAAAGTATACTGAACAAGAAAATATATAGTGTTGTGGGGTTTTCTGGGCTGGATGAAGAGATATGAATTTTTTTTTTTAAGTCAAGACGTTTAAAACTCCATGGCACAGGCGATTCACCTTTTTATTTACACTTTGGCAGCAAAAGGATTAATGTGCACGTTTGATAGATTGCATGCCGATAGACATAAAGGGGGTGTAGGCACCAACAGGTCTGCACACACACTGACCTGGTGGATTGGAAAAATCTCCACCCTCGAGTGACCAGGCAGGTGGTAACAAGAGCCGGTTGGAACCAAGATCTTCCCATTGAAAGACATACACCTTATCCACTTGAGAAATTTGCCCATCGAATATATCCAGGTAAATAGCAGATATTCTGATGCAGCTCCTTCAACAAACAGCTAAACATAAAAAAAAAAAAAATTAAAAAAGGGGACACCACCAACAGTCAAAGTACTGCTTGCATCTTGAATTTTATGATAAGGATGATAACAATAATAATGATTGTGATAATAATGATATTACTACTACTGCTACTACTTATTATGATGGTGATGATGATAATTATTATAAAGTGCTAAATCTTGTCTTCTTACGTACCCCTGATAAAGTGTGTTATGTTGAACAGATGGTAACTATCTTGTTTTGATATGAAGAGTTTTACATATTAGACTTTTGTGATTTTTCAGGGCATTTCATTGTGGTGTGTGGCTTTGATGAAAGAAAACGGTACATCTTCTACAAAAATCCCAGCAGAGATGAGCGTAAGTACAAGGTTCTTCTTATCCCTTTGACCCCCACACCCTGTCCATCAGCTTTCTGCATTGTGAGCCATGCTAGCAAAGCAAAAAGTTAACCTTTTGGATAGGGTGAGGAAGTCAGAGGGTTAAGTTTTCTTTTTGCTAGCATGGTTGACAATGCAGGATGCTGGTGGACAGAGTGCGGGAGTCAAAGGGATAAGTTTTCTTTTTGCTAGTATGGTTGACAATGCAGGATGCTGGTGGACAGGGTGCGGGAGTCAAAGGGTTAAGTTTTGCTTTGCTAGCATGGTTGACAATGCAGGATGCTGGTGGACAGGATGCGGGAGTCAAAGGGTTAAGTTTTTGCTTTGCTAGCACGTTGGCAATGCAGGATGCTGGTGGACAGGCCAAGGGACTTCCTGCAGGAAGCTGGTGGATAGGTGAGGGAATGAAAGGGTCATGTTTTTGCGTTGGTGGGTAAGGTGCAGGAGTCGAGGGTTAACCCTTTACTGTATTTTTTCTTTTCCAAAGCATTCCAGTTTTGCTCAAGTGCATGTATTATGTTGTTTTGCCACACTGTGCAGGTGGTATTTCGCTGCACAGTCTGCGTACTCATCTTTGTGGCATGCATTCTGAGCGTTTTCACGTTTACATAAGCCAGTCACTGACATGACTTATGTGGTCTTTAACGTGCACACTGATGTTCTGCATGTGTATACACATGTGGTTGAAAATCGTGAAGAGCAGGGCATTTGTCCAGCTGCCCTGGCATAAAATATTGAAGAGATAAGATCATTTCCCAGGTCCCTCCCCTTGAAGGCCAGTTAGCCTTCTTGCCTTTCTGAAGTCTTGGCAAGCCCCATGGGGATGCCGGGGACTATTTCAGTATAAGAGTATCCCCACCTTCTGGACATTCTGTGCTAGAAATTTCCTCTTTTCTTTCACTGTCTTTGTTTCTGCCTTGTTCCTTTGCTTTCTGTCATTTCTTCCTATCATTTTCTGCCTTGCTGGTCCTTTCACCTGTATGTGTTCGATAAAGTCTAAAATACTTTCTGTTAAGAGTGTTAATTGGATACATCTGTTAAGTGCATTTTTGGCTCTAGGGAAATGAGATATGCAAAAGCAAGTTTAGGTAATTTAGGCCCGTTTTTAATGTTTTAGTGTCCTTAGTTATGTTTAAGTTTGTATTCACGTATGTTTTTTAAATCTCCTGTGCGATAAATTGGACGAGGTGGTCAGCACCAGGGGCATCTCCTTAGGCTGCCGGGCCACAGAAACTCATGCCTCACATCTCACGCCTCATGCTTCATGCCTCACATTTCATGCACTGGGCCACAGGAGCTCACGCCTCACTGCTCACATGTCTGTTTTGCGTTGACGGTGTCAGAATACAGTGCTGTTTGCTCAGTTGATCAGTGACAATATTCTTGGTTTATTTCTTTTTCTGAAGATGGATTCTTCCGACAACGAAGACCCCCTGATTTTGCTCTTGCTCAGGAGGAGGAAGTGAAAGAGACAAAGCATATGGTGCCGAGAACATTTCTTCCTTTCAGGATCACGAGGAGAATTCCACCATACGTTCCATCATCTCCTTAGCTTTGGGTTCGTTCAGAATCTTCGCCAAGCCTTCCCAAACTTGTAATTTCTTTTTATCTTTGCTCTTGTAGTCAGGCACACATGGATTCCAGAGGAGGGGCCTTGCCCAGACCAACTCGATCAATTTTTCTTTGTAGTCATCCATCCTGCATGTGAGGAGAATTGACAAGGCCATTGGTAACCAGGAACTTCACGCATCGAAAAAAGTGGACAGTCCCACTTCTCCGCTCATGCGTGAATCATGAAGCGTGAGTGTTGTGTGGCCCTGCGCAAGAGAGACCTCGTCTGTTCATTTTTCTATTCAGGCATGAGGCGTGAATCATGAGACGTGAAGTGTGAGTTTCTATGGCCCAGCAGCCTTAGGTTACGTGTGTGAATGCACTGATATGTGTTCTTAATTAATTTTGTTTTCCTTTTTTTCCTGTTGAAGTATTGAGTATGGTTTGATATGGCTCTACGCTGTCAGCTGGGAGATCAGCCTGAGTTTCACGTGGGAAATCTGTTGTGACAAAATAAATATGAATAATGAAGTGGTAATGAATAATGTCATTTTGGTGCTATAATGAGATTGTAAACACAGTTGTTGGCAGTTGTTCCTTTTGTGCGATCCTGTCGTGGTGGACGTCTCCACCGTCTTTGGCACAACCTGCCTCCTGCCCGACGCCACTTTTCATCTCCTGCTTCTTTTTCTCCTCCGCTGCCCCTGCCCTTGACCTCGCTGCTGCAAGCTTTGTCTCCTCCTCTGCCGTCTTCGCCTTCGCCTTCTGTCCTGATGGTGCCGCCTTCGCCTTCTGTCCCGCCGGTGCCGCTCTCGCCTTCTGTCCCGTTGGTGCCGCCTTCGTCGCCACCTCAGCCGCCACCATATGACTGTGATAGGCTGAAACTATGCCTTTTTAATGCTCAGTCGGCATGCACTGGTGACAAAGCCGATGTTATTGCTGACTTTGTCGCAGATGAGCATGTTGACATTGCTTTTATCACGGAGACATGGCTTAACCCCCTTGGTCACGAACCTATACATGCTAGCCTCACTCCGAGTGGTTACAGGCTTGCTTCTTTCCATCGCTCATCCCGAGGTGGCGGTATCGCCATCCTCTACAACGACTCACTCCATTCCCGCCTATCTTTCTCGCAGTCTCTGCCTTTCTCCCATCCTTCTTTCGAGCACGTTGAAGTATCCTTCCAATCCACCCCTCACCCCATCACCTTCTCCTGTGTCTATCGACCCCCACCTAGCTCTGCCAACAAACTCACCACATCCATGTTTCTCTCTGACTTTGACCAATTGCTTGACCACTACTGCCTCTTACCTGGAAATCTCATCATTCTAGGTGATATCAATGTCCACTATGACAACACTCACCGTTATGACACAAGACATATCATCAACTCTCTGTCCAATCACAATATGACTCAACACATTTCTGAACCAACCCATCAAAAAGGTCACATTCTTGACTGGATCATTTCTCGTGATCATCACAATTCCGCTACTGACAACTGCTTAGTTCTTTCTACCCGTCTAACTTCAGCCCTTCCATCTGACCACTCTGCAATTCTCTTTTCTCTCGACATTTCTCCTCCTTCCCGTACCATGCGCACAGTGACTCGACGCAATCTCAAATCTATCGACCTCTCCACATTTTCATCTGATGCCTCCCGTCTCCTTTCTGAAAAGTCACATAACCTTGCCGATGAATTCTATACTACTCTCCACCATCTTCTGGACACTCATGCTCCAGCCACAACCCGTCTTTTACCTGACCGCCCCCCTACCCCCTGGCTCACTCATGAGATCGCCTGTGCAAAACGTGCCCGCCGCAGAGCAGAGCGCCGCTGGCGCAAATCCAAACTCACTGTACACAGGCAACTTTTCCAAGCCTCTAAAACAAAAGTATCCACCCTCATTGCATCAGCAAAAACAAGCTATTTCCAAACCAAAATCCTGAATGCCTCTTCTTCAAAAGAACTCTTTACAACCATGAATCATCTCCTTGGCACACGAAAAGATTTACCTCTCCCAACAAAACATACAAATGAAGAACTCCCATCTGTATTCTCCAACTATTTCACCACCAAAATACAAACTCTTCGTGACAGGCTTGACAGGACACCCTGTCAACCATGCCCACCTGACCCTTCCTTCTCTGGCACACCTCTTACTACTTTTACCCCAGTCTCACAAATAGAAATTCTCAACACAATCAGATCCATGTCGTTCAAAACCTGCGAACTGGATCCTCTTCCAGGTTCTGTCTACGCCGACTGTCTCCCTACTCTCCTCCCATTCATCACTGACATCATCAACACTTCTCTTCAAACTGGAACTGTCCCAGATTCTTTCAAGTCTGCTATTGTTCACCCTCTCCTCAAGAAACACAATTTAGATCCAAATGAACTGAAAAATTACCGGCCTATCTCTAATCTCTCTTTCTTGTCAAAACTCCTTGAAAAAGTCGTCCTCAACCAGCTGAACTCTCACCTGTCTGCCAACAATCTCCTCAATCCTTTCCAGTCAGCCTACCGCCAGTGCCATAGCACTGAAACTGCCCTACTACACATTCTCAACAATCTCCTCCTTGCAACTGATACTGGCAAAGTCTCTCTCCTCACACTCCTTGATCTGTCTGCAGCCTTTGATACCATTGATCATGGTATTCTCCTTTCTAGACTTCATCATACTTTTGGCATCTCTGACATTGCTCTGTCTTGGTTCACTTCATACCTATCAAACAGAAAACAAACCGTTCTCATCAATGGCACTTACTCTCAACCTGCATACCTGACCTGTGGTGTTCCACAAGGATCTGTCCTTGGCCCTGTTCTTTTCACTCTTTACACCTCCCCCCTGTCCACCATCACCAACTCCCATTCTATAAAACACCACTTCTATGCTGATGACACCCAACTTCAAGACAGTGACTCACCTGATAATATACAGCGCCTGTTGACTCGCACCACTGAGTGTTACTCGGACATTAAGAACTGGATGACACACAATAGACTTCAGCTTAATGACGACAAAACAGAAGCTATCCTCATTGGCACCCGTCAGAAACTTTCTCAGCTGCCTCCTCTTTCTCTCCCATTATGTAACACATCAGTCCCAATTTCTGATTCAGCTAAAAACCTTGGTGTCTGCATTGACTCTACCCTCTCCATGAACAACTTTGTTTCTCAAACTGCCAGATCCTGCTACTATCATCTCCATCGTATAAAGCTGATCAGGAAGTATCTCTCTGTCGAAACAACTGCAAAACTCGTTCTCTCCTTCATAATGTCTCGCATTGACTATTGCAATTCACTCCTGTCTGGTCTTCCTGCCTCCACCATTCACATCCTACAGCGCATTCAAAACAATGCTGCACGTCTTGTACTCAAAAAGAAAAAAGCTGACCACATATCTCCTCTCCTGGCACAACTTCACTGGCTCCCTGTATCAAAGCGCATACAGTACAAACTAGACACCATGTGCTACAAAAGCCTCAATAACGCAGCCCCCGATTACCTGTCAAGCCTACTTGAGATCTATCTTCCCTCACGTACCCTCCGCTCTGCCTCTGATCCTCTGACTCTTCGCTTTCCACGCACTAAGCTCAATACCTATGGTCCACGAGCCTTCTCTGTTTCTGGTCCACTCTCCTGGAACAAACTTCCTCTCTCAGTCCGTCAGCAACCTACTTTTGTCTCCTTCAAGTCCGCTCTCAAAACTCACCTTTTCTCTCCTGCATAAAATCCTAACCTCACTCAACCCTCCCCTCTGCAGCCTGTCTCCGCTCGGAGGGAATCACATGGTTATAATATATAATTGTATGCTATGCTCTCTATAATTTTCCATTGCTTTTATTCTTGCTTTTATTGCTTTTATTCTTTCTCCCCATTTATAGCCATGCGTGTGTGTGGGTGTGTGTGTGTGTGTGTGTGTGTGTGTGTGTGTGTGTCTGTATGTGTGCGTGCGTGTGTGTGCGAGCGTGCGTGCCTGCGTGTGTGTCTGCTTCAGCGCTTAGATTTGATTTTATCAAGATTTTGCGCTATATAAATATTGTAATTATTATTATTATTGTTTATAACAAACATCCATGGGGATTTTCGGTATAAATCCCCACATTCTGAATATCCTGTGCTAGAAATTTCCTCTTTTTTGTCCTTCTCTTTGTTTCTGTCTTGCTCCTGTACTTTCTGTTATCTTTTTCTGTCATTTTCTGCCTTGGCAGTCCATTCATGTGTATGTGTTTCCCTAAAGCCTTCCATGTTTAGGATTGATAATTGGGTACATGTATTAAATGCATTTTTGGTGATGAGGAAATGTGACATGCAGAAACAATTTCAGGTAATTTAGGCCAGTTTTATGTGTGTTTTGAGTGTACTTAAAAGTTATGTCTATACACTTGTATTCACATTTTGTTATTTTAACACTATTGTGACTGGCCCTGCCTCTGCCTGAACTTCCTGCCAGCCTGAGCCTGTCTCCAATAAATTTCCAGTAGTTGTAAAAAAAACTCTGTAGCAGGCCTGAATGAAGTCCAATTGTCACCAAAATTTGTGTACTGAATGAAAAAAGGATGCTGAGTTTAGCTGTGCTTTTTATAAAGCTATTACTTAGATAGCTTTTAGCCGCCATCCAGTTCTGTACCATATATCACTAAAACGACTTTTAGTGCGACCTGGCAGTAGATGAAACTCAGTGTTCACGACTATAGTCGCGTCCCGTCACAGATGTGTTAAACCTGCTGGTGGTAAATTGGGTAGAATGGTCAAGGCAAAGGACATATCCTTTGATTATGTACATAGATACATTAATACATGTACTCAATTTTTCCCAGGTATTTGTCAGGGTTAGTGAGGTATTGTGATTTTGAAATGGTTACAGCCCTGGTATATCTCTGCGCAGTTAGCTTGGCTTTAAACAGTAATAGTGATAATAAAAAAAATATCCATTTATTTGATGTTTCCTGATCATTGCATTTGTTCACTATTACCATTGAACACTGAGTCTCACCTAGCTCAAAACCATTTCGGTTATTAACAACATGACTGGTTCCTAGTCATTGAATTTGTCATTCCCCCGTGGAGATGCTGGGGGCTCTTTCAGTATAAATAGTATCCCCACCTTGTGGAAATTCTGTGCTAGAAATTTCCTCTTTTCTGTCACTCTCTTTGTTTCTGCCTTGTTCTTTTGCTTTCTGTCATTGCTTCCTATCATTTTCTGCATTGCTGGTCCATTCACCTGTATGTATTCAATAAAGTCTTATGTACGTTTTCTTAGGATCAATAATTGGGCTCATGTATTAAGTGCATTTTTGGCTCTAGGGAGGCGAGATATGCGGAAACAATTTCAGGTAATTTGTGCCTGTATTTATATGTTTTGGTGTCTCTAGGTATGCTTAAATTTGTATTCAGGTGTTTTTTTTAAATCCACTGTGTGATAAATTGTACGGAGTGGTCAACACCAGGGGCATATCCTGGATTGAGTGTAAATGCATTGATCTGTGTAGGCCTACTTAATTTTTTTTTTTTTTTTTTTTTGCTGTTAAAGTATTGTGTGTGTTCTGAAATGGTTATAGCCCTGATATGGCTGTACACAGTCAGCAAGGCTTTAAACAACAATAACAATAACAATTTATCAATGTCCTTTGTTTGATCTAGATTTGTGCTGTTGCCCATACGAATCATTCGAGAAGGCCCGCAAGGCTGACGGAACGGATGAGGACATTTTGTTCATCTATAAGACAGAACGTCCTTCCACATTATCATAAAGATGGATAAGCTGCCTGCATCGCCAAAATTGTGCCAAGAAATTTTGTTGTGGTGATTTAAAGGACATCAGCGTGGTTGGTGCAGTTTTCAAGGGACAGCACTATGATTGGTCTGATTGTAAAGGGACAGTACTTTGATGCAGTTTTTCAAGGGACAGCACTTGTAAAGGGACATGGTCTTCTTAAAAAGGGACAGTACTGTGAGTGTTATGAGTATGATTGACTTCAGTGAGTGGTGTTGGTTGTGTGTGATATGTACCTCATTTCCTGTCAGAGACAGCCTGTTGTTGGCCTCACATATTTGGGTATCGTTGTCACGTCATGTGCCTATCTCTGGGACGTGCTGCTGTACTGTGGTGTTTTGTTTTGTTTTGTGAACTGCTGCCGGTGGTGAGTTGAAGAAATTTGTGATATCCTGTGCCTGTGTATCTTAGTGAAATTGCAGTTACGGTTGTGTGTTTGTGAAAGCTTTGTTATAGCGTCATTGGTGTTTGTGAACTGTTATATCTTAACCCTTTGACTCCTGCAGCCTGTCCACCAGCATCCTTCGTTGTAAACCATGCTAGCAAAGCAAAAACTTAACCCTTTGACTCCCTCACCCTATTCCTGCAGAAAGCTGGTGGGTAGGGTGAGGGAGTCAAAGGGTTAAGTTTTTGCAGTTGCTGGATAGGGTGCGGGAGTCAAGGGGTTAAAGAGAGAGAGGGAGGGAGCAAAACGGTTATTTAATGTTATGTGTGTGTGCCTGAGGATCATGGTGTTATTGTTTATAGTTCTTTTTTATTTGCTGTGTTATGTTTGTGTTTGTATATATAATATATGTGTGTGTTGTTTATGGTTATAATGTAGTAGCAACTGCTGGTGTCTGCGGTGATAAACTTGTGAACCAAGAGTTTGTGTGAATATCTTCAAGTGGCACCTGTATAACCTCAAGATAACCATCTTGTTTTAGAGATCTTGTTAAAATATTTTCTCTTTGGTGCAGTGTAGCGATTTTAACCCTTTGACTCCCGCACCCTATCCACCTCCATCCTGCATTGTCAACCATGCTAGCAAAGCAAAAACTTAACCCTTTGACTCCCTCACCCTATCCACCAGCTTCCTGAGGGAGTCAAAGGGTTAAGTTTTTGCAGTTGATGGATAGTGTGCGGGAGTCACAGAGTTAAACTATCCTGACATGATTGTGAGCAGACTTTACACTACCCAGGTCACTATGAATTTTGATCCCTAAATGAAGTCTTGGAGGAAGAGTTTTATAAATATTTGGGACCTTCTCTCATTGAGGCTGTGGCTGCTAATGCTGTTTAAGAACAGAAATGACTCTTTTTGTATCTTTCAGAAAATATTGGTTGTGGTCTTTATCAGGGCCGAATGTTTTGACTTGAAGGTAGGCCAGTTGATGTATCTTGAAAAGATTTCAAATAATAGATTTTCTGACATCTCAGCTTTGAAGATATAAATTGGCAGGAGTGTGGCCTGTTCAGGACACTGCTACCTGAGGCCAGTAGTACTCTTGCCTGAGGCTGCTACTTCCTTTACCATATACCTTCTATGTTTTGACAGTATCAGAGTAAAAATCCACAGAAAGACTGTGAAACAAAGCATACATGTACATAATAGACCAGGGGACAGTTAACCCCTTCCCTGCCACAGTATTTGTGGCCTTTTGCATTGCTGTCTGCCAGGACAAAATCTTGCTTTTTTTCCATATGTTCACTAATTTCTTCACTGCTCATTCATTTCATAAAATATCTTTTCAGTTTTTGGCCTGTTTTTTTTTCCTTATACCCTTGGCTTTGGTTTGATGTCATAGTTATTTAATTTTGTTGAGAAATAGTATGATTAGAGCTGATATAATTTGACTTTTTCTAAAATAAAATGCTTTTGGAACATACATACACCCATAGTAGCAAATAAAACCACACAAAACAGAGCAAAATTTAGTTTTTGTATATAATAAACATCAAGTGAACAATGTTTCTTACTATTATTACTCTCTGTGAATGTTTTTTTCTATGCAACAGTCAGTAAGTTCTTGGGTGTAGCACAGTGGAGGAAGAGACAGAATAGGCTGTTGTTCCACCATCTTGAATCGCATTATCGTGTTCGTTACTTTCCATTGCTCATTAGACTAATATTCAATTCTCTGAACGGTCAAAGGGGAAAAAATGCACCTTAACATCTCCAGAAGAAGTTGACCAAGTTTCTAGTGTTATCACCCATTTTTCTTCCGAAATTTTGATGACAAAAATCCCCCGTGGCAGACATGATTACAGGCGTATGGACATGTCAAAACGGCCCCGTAGTAGACACTGTGTAAGCAGGGAAGAGGTTAAAGGGAAGTAATTTGGTAAACATGGTCTGGATTGAGAGATAATGGATACAGTTTTGAACACAGGCGTTCATTATTACAAGCATACTGAGAAGTTTGCGTTGAGTGGCACGCTGCTGTTCTATGTTTGTATTCATCTGTAATGAGTTAAACGTACTGAAATCATCAGGGTACTTACCAAAGTCATCAGGGTATGATTTTATAGTTTTCAACTGGAGGTGCCTCACCTGTTGATCCCTTTATTGCACCGGGCATCTTCATTGCCATATGCAGAGGAAAACGCAGGCTGACAGACTCATTTGATATAGCCATGGATTCGGGAATCTTGCGTCTTGAGCTCTGTCCCAGTTCTCTCCCGTGGGGATGCTGAGGGCTCTTTCAGTATAAATAGTATCCCCACTTTCTGGAAATTCTGTGCTAGAAACTTCCTCTTTTCAGTCACCACCACCCATGAGGATGCCAGGGGCTCTTTCAGTATAAATAGTATCCCCACCTTCTGGAAATTCTGTGCAAGAAATTTCCTCTTTTCTGTCACTCTCTTTGTTTTTCCTCCTTTGCTTTCTGTCATTTCTTCCTATCATTTTCTGCCTTGCTCTTCCTTTCACCTGTATGTGTTTGATAAAGTCGAACATACTTTCTCTTAGGATTGATGTACATGTGTTAAGTGCATTCTTGGTTTTAGGGAAATGAGATATGCGGAAGCCATTTTAGGTAATTTAGGCCCGTTTTAAAATGTTTTAGTGCCCTTAGTTATGTTTAAAATTGTATTCAGGTATGTTTTTTAAATCCCCTGTGTGATAAATTGGATGGGGTGGTCAGTGCCAGGGGCATTTCCTTAGACCATGCGCGCGAATGCATTGAATGATTGATATGTGTACTTATATTATCTTTTTCTTTTTTTCCTGTTGAAGTTTTGTGTGTGTATTGAAATGGTTATAGCCCAGATATGGCTCTACACAGTTGGCTGGGCTTTAACTCTTTCATCACCAAGTTTCCCCAGAAACGGCACTCCTCAGTGCCAAGTGTATTTTGGGTCGCCAGTTTTGCAGCGCAGTATGCATTTTTAAAAGCTTGATATCTCAAAGACTATTAAAGATTTTCACTTACTTTTTTTTTGCTTTGTAAAGGGCAGATGTTGTATTTATACATGAATGCTTGCTTATGTTTATGTACTTGATTGATTATTCCACAGATAATCTTATTATAAAGAAAAACAGTTTGTTTTCATACGGTTTATTAGTTGTACTACTGACCTTATGTCATGAGTTGTGCGCCAGATATCATTATAATAAATGAGGAAAAGCAATAGAAAATCTACACACACAGTTAGCTGTCTGCTTATTCTACTCGGAGTGGTAGACAATGCGTGTCAATTTGCAGCCATTTTGGAGAAAATGCTTCCGAGAAAACGTGACGTAAACTCCGACAGTTAACAAAGCCTTATTTCGGCCTTACTGCAGAAAAACTAGGTCGCTGGGTAAAGGTTAGAAATAGCACAGTCGCCTGCATTCACCAGTGGAGCTGACAGAAGCTTTGTACCCACGTGAAAAGTTATTGTTTAGCATGATCCCTCCAAGTCGCACAAATGCGACCATGGCGGTCGTACGGGAAGTCGCTTGATTGCGACCATGGCGGGAAAAGAGTTGAACAAAAATAACAATAACAGTCCCAGCCCACAACATACACAGTTGGCTTTTTCCTGGCTCCCATCTTAATGATACAGTCATTCTGGGGGTGTCCATGTTTGAGAAATCCCGTCCTCCCTCCCCTTCCTCGCCACTTCATGACCTTGCCAGCGCGTGGGGTTTGTGTACAGGATCAAAGAATTTGCCATACTATTGCTGGGAGATTTGGGTGGAGTGCATATGGGATTGTCCAAGCGCAAGGAATCTCTATTTCCGAATAAACTCTTAACTCCTGCTGAGAAAAGAAAAACAACTCTGATATAATCTGTAATCTTTGGTTGTGATTTCATTATATATCTCTCATAAATTACGTGGGAAATAGCCGTAAAATGTCACACAGTTATGTACTAGATTATGTACTAGATGGGATTTCTCAAAGAAAAAAAAACACCATCTTCCCCTCCTCTCTCCTGCTTCTGAAAGTGTTACACTCCCCCCCCCCCCCCATTTAAATATTTTATTTCTGTGTTTTGGTAGAGCTGTGGAATGCTCTTTTTTTTTGGACATAGGTGACATGCCTTGCCGAACACTCTGATGATGAATTTGAACAGCTGTTGAAGCACCAAAGAAATCGTAAACAATGCAGAATAAGATGAAAACAACTTGCATGAGTAAGGGAAAAAGGGAGGTGGAGGAAGCTGCGAGAACATTCATTGATCTTACTATGTACTTCACAGAGACTGGTTTTCCATTCATATCTTTGTTGTTGTTGTTGTTGTTGTTGTTTTTTTTATATGAAATAAGTGTTAGCAGGAGAGGGGATGCTGTGGGTGTATGTGCATGGGAGTATGGGTTTTTGTTGTTCTTTTTAAATTTAATTTTATAGTTTTAGTGCAGGAGTTTTTTTTCTTTTGTTTTTGGTTTTTTTGTACAACATAAGTGTTAGCGGGAGAAGGGATGGTGTAGGTGTATGAACATGGGACTTTTAAAAAAATTTTTTTTTTTTTTTTTCAAAATAAGTGTTAGCAGGAGAAGAGATGGTGTGGATGTATGAGCATAGGAGTGTGTGTTTCTTTTTTTTTTTTTTTTTTTTTTTTACAAAATAAGTGTTTGTGGGAGAAGGGATGGTACAGGTGTATGAGCATGGAGGTGGGGTTTTTTTGTGTTTTTTTTTTAAACAAAATAACTGTTAGTGGGAGAAGGGATGGTATAGATGTATGAGCATGGGAGTGTATTTGTGGGTTTTTTTCTGTTTTTTTCTACAAAATAAGTGTTGGTGTGAGAAGGGATGGTATAGGTGTATGAGAGTGGGAGTGTGTTTTTGTTTTGTTTTGTTTTTTGTTTTTTTATGCAAAATAACTGTTAGCAGGAGAAGGGATGGTGTAGATATATGAGCATGGCAGTGTGTTCTCATTTTTCTTTCTTTCTTTTTTTTTTGTAAACAAAATAAATGTCAGCAGGAGAAGGGATGGTATAGATGTATGAGCATGGGAGTGGTTTTGTTTTGTTTTGTTTTTTTAAACAAAATAAGCATTAGCAGGAGAAGGGATGGTATAGGTGTATGAGCATGGGAGTGGTTTTTGTTGTTGTTTTTTTTTCAACAAAATATGTGTTAGCAGGAGAGAGATGGTGTAGGTGTATGAGCATGGTGTATGAGCATGGGAGGTTTTTTTTGTTGTTGTTTTTTTGTTTTTGTTTTTTTCTTTTTTACAACATAAGTGTTAGTGGGAAAAGGGATGGTATATATGTGTATGAGCATGGGAGTGTGTGTGTTTTTTGTTTTTTTTGTTTTTTACCCAAACACTCGTATCCTTTCAATTGTATCAGTCCTGTTGGTATGAGTAACAATCCTGGAGATACCCTTGGCAAGTGACATGACACACAGTAGGCACAGTTAACTCTTTGACTCCCGCACCCTGTTCCATCAGCATCCTGCATTGTCAATCATGCTGGCAAAGCAAAAACTTAACCCTTTGACTCACTCATCCTATGCACCAGCTTTTTGCAGAAAGCTGGTGGGTAAGGTGAGGGAGTCGAAGAGTTAAGTTTTTGCAGTTGGTGGATAGGGTGCAGAATATCTTTGTGCTGGGGCAGTGGAGATGTGAGTCATAATTCATTTTCAAACAGATCTATCATTTTTGAAACATGTGCCACATAGGTCGCTGACCACATTGTGCCTGGATTGGGTTATGGTTATTGTACATGTTGTGTTGTTAGCTAATGTGAAAACCTATGAACAACCCAATATATACAACGATTTTTGCGTATATGTGTATTTGGCAAGTCAGCTGCTTGCATTTCATAACCCTGGTGATGACAGTTGACTAAAGTGTATTTCTTAACCCTTTGACTCCCGCACACTCACCACCAACAGCCTGCATTGTCAGCTATGCTAACAAAGCAAAAACTTTACCCTTTGACTCCCGCACCCTCTCCACCAACAGCCTGCATTGTCAGCCATGCTAACAAAGCAAAAATTTAACCCTTTGACTCCCTCACCCTCTCCACCAACAGCCTGCATTGTCAGCCATGTTAACAAAGCGAAAACTTAATCCTTTGACTCCCTCACCCTATCCACCAGCTTCTGGCAGAGTCCTCAAGACCCTATTACTCTGTTCCCTGTTTCTTAAATTTTCCTATTTATTAGTCATTTTGTTTTGTGGTATCTAGTTGTTTTATTTTCTGTTTTGATATCAATGGCCTTAATATTTGAGTGTACACGATTTTGTCATATATACTTGTAGTTTTTGGATGACAAGATGCTTCTGATTACAGCACATTCCTTAGACTTTAGCTTGATCCTCTGGTGGTTAATAACTTGTGCTGACTTGAAACGTTTACAATGTGTTATTTGATCATTCCTGTCACTTGTGCCATGGTCAGTTTTTTTATGTGCTATATAGTATGTTATATAGAACCAATACTGTTATATGGTTGTGAGGTGTGGACAGTCAACAAGCAAAGCCAGAACAAGATTGAGGCAGCCAAGATGTGGTTTCTAAGAAGAATGTTGAGAGTTCCATGGACAGCAAAGAAAACAATCGAGACAGTCTTGATTGAGGCAGACACAAGAAGATCATTGATAAGGAAGATTAGGAAAAGACAGGCAACATTTATAGGCCGTTTTCTGAGGAAAGGGGAAATGGAGCACCTGGTCACAACGGGAAAGTTGGAGGGAAAGAGAGCACCAGGTAGACCCAGGGAGAAGATACTAGACAGACTTGCAGAGTGGCTGAAGACGAGAGGGTGGAAGAGATGCTTGAGGCAACAAGAGATAGAGACAGATAGAAGTCCATGATCACCAATGCCATGCGGCGAGGTACCTGATGATGATGATGATGTATAGTATTGGATTTTTTTGATATTGTAGTTTTGGGGTCATTTTGTGGCTGAAATTATTGTTTTCATTATGTTTGATATTATTTCACTTGTCAGTGGCCTACAGACTGGAAGCTCCAGGAATTTGTCATGTTACATAAGAGTGGAAATGTCAAAGACTGCAACAATTATAGAACAATTGCACTGATCAGTCATGCCAGTAAAATACTGCTGATAATAATTTTAAACAGGTTAAAGCCAAAAGTAGAGGAAGAGCTATCCGACTGTCAGGCAGGCTATAGGAAAAACAGGGAACAATAGATATGCTGTTTGTACTCCAGATATTGATAGAAAAGATTAGAAACACAGACCAAGAGATGTTCATCGTTTTCATTGACTACAGCAAAGCATTTGATAGCGTGATTCACCAAAGTCTTTTCCACTTCATGATCAAAATGGGTTTTCCAAGACATCTGGTTTCCCTCATAGCTTCATTATATAATGATCAAAAAGCAACAATCAGATGGAATAATCAAAACTGCAAATTTTTAACATCACTAAAGGGGTAAGGCAAGGTTTCATCCTGTCTCCACATCTCTTCAGCATATACACTGAACATATCATGAGAGAAGCAGACATAGAAGACATGGGAGTAAATATTGGTGGTAGAAACCTGTCAAATTTACGCTACGCAGATGACACAGGATTACTGGCAGACAACATTACAGGCTCTAGGAGGATCCTGTACAGGGTAGACCGGGTTGGAAAGGCAGCTGGGCTGGACTTAAATTCAAAGAAGACAAAGGTTATGCATGTTGCAGGCAAATATAACACTAGACAGGACCAGATCATGCTAAACCAAGTCCCTCTAGAAAATGTCAAGGACTTTAGATATTTAGGTTCAGTCAAGACACACGATGGAACATGCTCAAAAGACATAAAGATGAGAATTGGAATGGCCAAGAACAGTATGGTTCAATTGAACAATATTTGGAAAGACCACAGCATAACAGCAGACCTTAAGATAAAACTCTTAAAATGTCTTGTCTGGCCAGTGATGTTATACGGCTGCGAGGCATGGACAATGAAGAAAGAGGATGAAAGACGAGTGGAAGCAGCAGAGCTGTGGTTTTACCGAAGACTGCTGAGGGTCAAATGGACGGATAGGCGCTCAAATGAAAGCATACTGAATGAGTTGGGTACTACACGCAAGCTTCTAGTACTCATACAACGGAGGAAACTGAAATATGTTGGACACGCAATCCGTAATGAGAGAACAGACTTGATGTCCACTGTCCTCCAAGGTAAAGTGGAAGGAAAGAGAAACAGAGGACGGCCACCTGCATCACTTGCTAGAAACATCACAAACATCAGTGGCAAGAAACTCCAGGAGGTGGTCAGACTTAGCCAAGATCGAGAGTGCTGGAGGCAACTTGTGAGGACATCATGTGCAGCGGCCAACACTGTTCCCGGTGACGCCGACAGGTGAGACAGGTGAGATATTATTTCTGGTATCGTTGCATTATTTCTGGTATTGTTTTAGTATTAATTTTGGCAACTAAGCAGATATTGCTTATATACATACTTTCTCCCGTCTCCTTGTACTTGGAGGTGGTACAGCCCCCCATGGGGATGCCGGGGGCTCTTTCAGTATAAACAGTATCCCCATCTTCTTGAAATTTTGTGCTAGAAATTTCCTCATTTCTTCCTATCATTTTCTGCCTAGCTGGTTGATTCACCTGTATGTGTTCGATAAAGTCTTATGCACTTTCTGTAGGATTGATAATTGGGTACATGTGTTTAAGTGCATTTTTGGCTCTAGGAAAATGAGATATTTGCGGAAGCAATTTTAAGTAATTAAGGCCCGTTTCTATGTTTTGGCGTCCTTAGGTATGCTTAAGTTTGTATTCAGGTGTGTTAAATCCCTTGTGTGATAAATTGGATGGAGTGGTCAGAAGCCTGGGGCATCTTCTTAGATTATGTGTGCAAATGCATTGATATGTGTGTACTTAATTTTTTCTTTTCTTTTTTTTTCCTTGTTGAAGTAGTAAGTGTCAAGTGGGTTATAGCTCTGATATGGCTCTGCCTAGTCAGCTGGGCTTTAAACAAAAATAACAGTAATAACAGGTGGTACAGGTAGACAAGCAGGCAGTGTTCACATAAATGGTGACACCTGTCATAGTGATGCTGTAGATGTGGAATGTGTTACATGTTACAGGGAGACAAGCAGTCTTCAGGTAAATGGTGACACCCGTCATAGTGATACTTTAGATGTGGAATATGTTACATGTTACATGTAGACAAGCAGACAGTCTTCAGGTAAACAGGGACACCTGTCATAGTGATACTGTAGATGTGGAATGTGTTACATGTTACAGAGAGACAAGCAGTCTTCAGGTAAATGGGGACATCTGTTATAGTGATGCTGTAGATGTGAAATGTGTTACATGTTACAGAGAGACAAGCAGACAGTCTTCAGGTAAACAGGGACACCTGTCATAGTGATACTGTAGATGTGGAATGTGTTACATGTTACAGAGACAAGCAGTCTTCAGGTAAACAGGGACACCTGTCATAGTGATGCTGTAGATGTGGAATGTGTTACATGTTACAGAGAGACAAGCAGACAGTCTTCAGGTAAACAGGGACACCTGTCATAGTGATACTGTAGATGTGGAATGTGTTACATGTTACAGAGAGACAAGCAGTCTTCAGGTAAATGGGGACACCTGTCATAGTGATACTGTAGATGTGAAATGTGTTACATGTTACAGAGAGACAAGCAGACAGTCTTCAGGTAAACAGGGACACCTGTCATAGTGATACTTTAGATGTGGAATGTGTTACATGTTCCATGTAGACAAGCAGACAGTCTTCAGGTAAATGGGGACACCCGTCATAGTGATATGTAGATGTGGAATGTGTTACATGTTACATGTAGACAAGCAGACAGTCTTCAGGTAAATGGGGATACCTGTCATAGTGATACTGTAGATGTGGAATGTGTTACATGTTACATGTAGACAAGCAGACAGTCTTCAGGTAAATGGGGACACCTGTCATAGTGATACTGTAGATGTGGAATGTGTTACATGTTACAGAGAGACAAGCAGTCTTCAGGTAAACAGGGACACCTGTCATAGTGATACTGTAGATGTGAAATGTGTTACATGTTACATGTAGACAAGCAGACAGTCTTCAGGTAAATGGGGACACCTGTCATAGTGATACTGTAGATGTGAAATGTGTTACATGTTACATGTAGACAAGCAGACAGTCTTCAGGTAAACAGGGACACCTGTCATAGTGATACTGTAGATGTGGAATGTGTTAAATGTTACAGAGAGACAAGCAGACAGTCTTCAGGTAAACAGGGACACCTGTCATAGTGATACTGTAGATGTGGAATGTGTTACATGTTACAGAGAGACAAGCAGTCTTCAGGTAAACAGGGACACCTGTCATAGTGATACTGTAGATGTGAAATGTGTTACATGTTACAGGGAGACAAGCAGACAGTCTTCAGGTAAATGGGGACACCTGTCATAGTGATACTGTAGATGTGGAATGTGTTACATGTTACATGTAGACAAGCAGACAGTCTTCAGGTAAATGGGGACACCTGTTATAGTGATACTGTAGATGTGGAATGTGTTATGTGTTACATGTTACATGTAGACAAACAGACAGTCTTCAGGTAAACAGGGACACCTGTTATAGTGATACTGTAGATGTGGAATGTGTTACATGTTACATGTAGACAAGCAGACAGTCTTCAGGTAAACAGGGACACCTGTCATAGTGATACTGTAGATGTGAAATGTGTCTGCCACTCTATCTATCCAGCACTGCCATGGTCTTCTTTTGGCTCTTAAGCCTGGACTTCCAGTGTAGCAGGCTTAGATGGCTGGCTGTCTGATTGAGTCACATCTTGGTCAGGTAGTCAAACTGTGAGGACTTCTGTTGCTCGATGTAATGGTGAACAGGTGGTGTTCTTTCCTTCTCTCAGATCATTTCATTTAGAAAAGTAGGAACGAAAATGGTACACTTGATAGAACCAGTGTCTGTTAAACAGATGTTCAGACAATTTTTTTTTTTCAGTCTTATTGTATTTGTATCAGGAGAATGTACACAATTATCAGATAATGTTCTTCAACACAATGTTTCAGTTTTCTGAACATGTTTCTTTTGGTGAATCAGAAGTTAAATGTTTTAGTGAGCGAGAGAGGTTGAATGTTCTTTACATAATAGTCAAAGGCTTGTGGGGTTTGGGAGAGGGAGTGACATATTCTGTTTTGTATTCTGCCTTTTTTTGTGTTGTTGTGTTAGGAAGTGAGTTGTCGTGCATTAAGTTTGGTCCGTAAAAGAAATGCACCATGAATTGCTGATGTTTATGCAGTCTTTGTGTCTTAACATTTTCCAGCGTCTGTACTTGGTAACTTTTCACCAACGTAATCCAGTTGAAGACAGAGGGTGGGAGATGTACTTGCAGTGACAGGGGATAGATTCGTATGGATGGCCATGATTGCCAACATCATGTGGCAGGGCACTTGATGATGATGATGAATCCAGCTGTACTGCTCTGTCCCCTACTATGTGTTCTGTGCCTGGCCACACTATCGTTGCCTGTGTTGCAGTTTTAACAGTTTTCATGTTTTCTTTCTCTGTGATAGAATTCAGACCTCTAGTCGTAGTGCATAGTAGTGCTTACTTGTCTGACAGCAAAAGTCAACCCTCCGTGGGGATGTCGGGTGCTCTTTCAGTATAAATAGTTTCCCCACCTTCTGGAAATTCTGTGCCAGAAATTTCCTCTTTTTGTCACTCTCTTTGTTTCTGCCTTGTTCCTTTGCTTTCTATCATTTCTTCCTATTTCTTCCTTGCTGGTCCATTCACATGTATGTAATCGATAAAATCGTACATACTTTCTCTTAGGATTGATAATTGGGTACATGGTCCAGTTAAACTACAGTCTCAGTGTAATTATTTTCATACAACTACTCACATTCTTGAAGATTACTGGAGGTTCTCTCTTAATTATTTTCATACAGCCAATCCCATTCTTGAAGATTGTCAGAGATTTTGTCATGATTATTTTCATACAGCCAATTCACATCGTCCAGGATTGTTGCAGGTTGTCTCATAGTTTTCTCATACAGCCAGTTACATGCTTCAAGATTGTTGGAGGTTTTTTCATAATTATTTTCATACAGCCAGTCACATTCTTCAAGATTTCTACAGGTTTTTTCTTTATGCAGGGTCACCCACACTGTACAGATATACATACGACTTGTCGAGAATTCACTGAAGCTGTGTGATGTGTAGAAGCAGTGTTAACTCACTCGCTATGTACAGTTATGCCCTTTGCTGTTCCTCTGATATGCACCATTTGTATAGGTCATAAGAAAAATTCTCATACAAACAAATGAAAACAAAACGCTTTGAAATTTGGCAGGTTGTATATTTTAAGATTGGTGTACAACATGCTGAAATTTCAACTGTAACCCTCATGGCTGCTGAGTAATGGTACAAGTAAAATTAGAGAAATTTTCAGGTGAAAAATATCTTACAAAATACAGTCAGGTCAATGTATCAGTTCCTACAGTCACATTTTGAGTGAAATTTCATAAAATCCAACTTACGCACACTTCAAGTGCACTGAAGGAAGAGAACATCTTGAAGAGGGCTGAGATGTTGAGTGTTGTTCGGCCATTTGCTTTTCCGTCATCAGCTTCGCTGCAGAGCTAGTGGAGTCGTGAACTTTGCAGTCTACACACCAGCTGCAGAGTACAGTGACCTAATGGCCTGAAACGAGGCTAAGAATGACCGAAGAATCTATTTCTGGCCATTAGTTTCGGATAGCGGAAATATTACAAGCCCAGCGAATTTTGTAAACCCCATGTCGGATTTCACCGATGCTCATACACAAGCATTGTTCAGACATGATCGGGAAATCCTGATGCCTCGTAGCGAGAGAGTTGAGTAATATAGGCCAGTTTTATGTATGTTGTACTGCCCTTAGTAATGGTGACATACAGTTGTAGTCTTTTTTATTTAATAAACTAGTGATAAATTTGGTGCAATGGTTAAAACCAGGGGGATAATATCCTTAGATTATGTGCATGAATGTATATGTGTACATAGTTTTCTTCTCCAGCGTGGACCTCCCACCCCACCTTTCCCATTGAGGTTTTGTGTTTGTTTTGAAATAGTTACAGCCCTGATATGGATCTTCCACAGTTGGCTGGGCTTTAAACAATAATACTAGTACTGCTACCAGTAGTGGGCTTTAAACAATAATACTAATACTAGTACTACTACCAGTACCACTACTAATGATAGTAATAATGATAATGATAAAAATAATCCTGTTTTGAAGCTAATCATAGAACTAGCCACTTTGTGGTGCGGAAAAGAGTGACCCAGCACGTAGTGTGGATAGTGGTAGTGTTGTGGTGCGGTGCAGTTTGGTGCGTTTGTGTTGCCTTGTGAAAAGCGTCAGAGTTCATATAAAAGACCAGCGTACAAGCAGGTGGTAGACAGTTGTTGCCAGCATCACCCAGTGTTGGACTCCATGTAGTGTATTCATGTGTGCAATTTTACGTAATTTAAGCCCGTTTGTATACATGTTTTAGTGTCCTTATTTATGTTAAAATTTGTATTCAGGTATGTGTTTTAAGTCCCCTGTGAGATAAATTGGACGGAGTGGTCATCGCCAGGGGCATGTCCTTAGATTATGTGCGCGAGTGCAGTGATATGTGTACTTAATTTTCTTTGCTTTTTTTTTTTCCTCATTTTTTTCCATGTTGAAGTTTGGTATGTTTTGAAGTGGTTGTGGTTATAGCCTGGTAAGGCTCTACACAGTCAGCTGGGTTTTAAACAACGATAACAATAACAATCCACGTAGTGTAGGGGGTATTCTGTTACTGCCCTTGCACTGTCAGACCATTGGAAAAGGGTAAAAAAAAAACATTGAAAAAAAACTGTTTTGCTGAAAATTGAACGTGGCGGGACCATGGTTTCATGTATGTTTGTGTGCTCCTTTGTTCATTTGCTCTTTGTTTGATGTATCTTGTTTGCTAGATTTTCTGTTGCTTTGTAATTAACATTGCAGGGGAAACAACCCTGTCCATGTTTGTCTTCTCTTGGGGCCTAAGATGGGTACCTGTATGTACTCTCCCTGATTGCTTTGGTTTTTCTTTTTTTTTGTTTGATTTTTTGATTGTTTGCCCATTATATATATATATATTTTTTTTTTTTATATATATATGTTGTTTTTTTTGTACATAGTTTATATGTTATTATATCATTATCTGTACTATACATTATTATTTTATATACGTGTGTAATTACTGATATATGATTTTATATACATATATATTATTACATGATTTTATATATATTATTGTATGTTTTTATAAATGTGTGTATATATATGGGCTATCTTTTTGTTTGTTTGGGGTTTTTTTTTATTAAAGCTCCCATATAATCTGCTTTTACAAACAGCAGTGGCCCTTTGCATCCTCATGGGAATTTCAAACTTGTACTATTGACTGCTTTTTCTGCTAATTTCATCTTATGGTATTGACTCTTTTTTCTGCTAATTTCATACTTGTGATATTGACTGCTTTTTCTGCTAATTTATACTTTTGTGATATTGACTGCTTTTTCTGCTAATTCCAAACTTGTGAAATTGACTGAATTTTCAGCTACTGTTTGGAAACAGTTATCATATCTGAGTGTACTGCCTATGTGGAAAAAACTTTGACTGGCTGCTTGTTTGAGATTTTTACAGTGAACATTTTTTATGCTGTGTTCCTTTGACTCTGTCCTGGTGTTCACAGTGTGTATCTGTGCCCCCCCCCCCCCCCCCATGCCAATGCCAGGTTTTTTTTCAGTGTAAAAAGTATCCCCACCTTCTGGAAATTCTGTGCTAGAAATTTCCTCTTTTCTGTCACTCTCTGTGTTTCTGCCTTGTTCCTTTGCTTTCTGTCATTTCTTCCTATCATTTTCTGCCTTGTTGGTCCATTCACTTGTACGTGTTTGATAAAGTCTTACATATTTTCTCTTAGGATTGATAATTGAGTACATGTGTTAAGTGCATTTTTGGCTCTAGGCAAGTGAGATATGCGGAAGCAATTTTAGGTAATTTAGGCCTGTTTTTATATATGTTTTAATGTCCTTGGATATGCTTAAATTTGTAATCAGGTGTGTTTTTTAAATCCCCTGCGCGATAAATTGGACAGAGTGGTCAACGCCGGGGGCATGTCCTTAAATTATATGCTTGAAAGCATTGATATGTGTACTTAATTTTCTTTTCTTTTTTTGTCCTGTTGAAGTTTTGTATGTTTTGAAGCGGTTATAGCCCTGATACGGCTCTATGCAGTCGGCTGGGCTTTAAACAGCAATAACAATAACATAACATACTCAGTGATCCCAGCAGCCATGAAGCAAAGAAGCTGGTCATGAATTTCCCACTCAGCAAACTGTTGGTCACTGCATAGTGTGCTGATCTTCCAGGAGACACGGACAGAATAATTGGGACATGTTTTGCGTTTACTTTGAGCAAGTGGATTATATGATGATCCCTGGGTAATTTGTACACACAGTACGTAAAAATGGAATGATGAGAACAGAATGTTCCTTTTCCCGTTGTTCCCTGATTTGGTGTTGTGCTAGAACGGAATAGAGTGTAAAAAATGATTTTTTTTTAAACTATTGCCCATGTTTTGTTGGAGACAGTCATGACCATATATTGACAACTATTAAATCAAATTTCTATATGAATGATTTTGAAGGAAATATGATTATTATCTGAAGTAAAACCGTTGTTGGATAAGGAGGTGGATATTCCCATAAAGAGGATGTGACTGTGTGTGTGTTTCACTCAACACTAATCTGTCACAGACATCAGGGAGACATCATAGAAATGTGACAGTTCTGTTTCTGTGCTCATTCCTCAAAAATACATCAGTTGGTGTGGTACTTAAGTGATTGTAACTTGTCATAATTTTAAACATGTCGAAAATTGGAGATCTAATGTGTACAGTCCCATCTAGCTGGAAAGACAGTATGTTTTGCTTGTTTGTGTTTTTTTTTAATAGCGCATAACTTGAACATATCTTGAACTGCATAAGCTCTGCTAACGCAAGGCACCATGCTAATTGCAAAATACTCAGTTGGGTATTCGAGAAATCGGTGAAAATTCCTCCCGTGGGGATGCCGGGGTTCTTTCAGTATAAATAGAATCCCCAACTTCGGGAAAGTCTGTGCTAGAAATTTCCTCTTTTCTGTCACTCTTTGTTTCTTTCTTCCTCCTTTGCTTTTTGTCATTTCTTCCTATCATTTTTGCCTTGCTGCTCCGTTCACCTATATGTGGTAAATCAAGTGCATTTTTGGCTCTAGGGAAGTGAGATATGTGGAAACAAGTTTCAGTAGTGTAGGCCCATTTTTCTAGTCACATCCTTAGTTATTATTAAACTTGTATTGAGATATGTTTTATTTTTCAATCCCCTGTGCGATGAATTGGACAGAGTGGTCAGTGCCAGGGGCATATCCTTAGATTATGTGCACGGGTACATTGACATGTGTACTTAATTTTCTTTTCCGTTTTTTTGTCCTGTTGAAGTATTGTGTGTGTGTTGAAATGGTTATAGCCCTGATATGGCTCTGCACAGTTGGCTGGGCTTTAAAGAACAATAAGAATAAAATAAGAATGGGTGAGAACCGCCTTCAATCCAAAAACAATTGTTTCAGGAATTTTTTTTTCATCCCCATCTGGCTCCTGCCCCTATCCAGAGTCGTGCATGCTGTGGACTTGGTATGAAGATTGGGACACATATTTGAGTCGCATCCACCTTATGGAACCATGACTAAGGATGGTGTTTAAATCTTCCTGTCTGGCACCGCAGCTACCTCTTGGGCCTGGTTTGTGTCAGGATATATTATGAAAGTGTAGTGTAGTGTACGGCCCTGTGATGCAGTCTTAGTCTGAAATAGAAGTCTAGGATCATTGTTAGTATTCTCATTCCAGTCATAATAATATTACAATAAACATTGCCAAATTCTGTGACCTCTCATAGCTGTTGTCTTGGTGTTTTCAGTTTTGGTGTGTTTAGCGGAATATTGCTGAGTTGTGGGGATAGTGAGACAGGACAGTTTAGAAGGCGGAGCGGAAAAAAGTATTAACATCAATTTCATTTATACGAGCAAAACAGTTCTTGTCGTAGGCATGCTCATTGTACTTTGCACTTTATGACACCAGAACATTTTCAGACTTGTGTTGAGTTCAGCCCTGGCCCCTAACATTAAAAACTGTCCTGTTGGCTGCTCGTCTTAAATGTTTCCATCCTTCTGGGGTGTTAGCTTGGTGTTTCATAGATCCCTCTTCTCCCTCCTCATTTCAAGACCTTGCCAGCACCTAGGGTTTTGTGCAGGATTAGGAAGTGTGCCAGATGATTGCTGGCAGATTTGGGTGGAGCGCTTATGGGATTGTCCGAGTGCAGTGATTCCTTCTTGAAGCAAACACCGAACTGTCTCTCAGACTTAACAGGTAACAACACACCTAGTAATGGAATAGATGTAATTGCTAATTTTCCTTCCTTATGACAGCATTTTCCTTGTGGCCTTCAGACCATCAAGATGTGAATGAGTAAGTTCCCCTATTTAGGGTTGGGGAAGGTAAAGCAGTGAGAATGCTGTGCACCAACCTCATACGTCCACTCCAACAGTAGCAAAATTATTTACACCTCCCGCCACAGCAGCTTTATATTTATAGGACAATTATCATGTTAATTATATCATAAATTGGCATATGCTCCCGCCACAGCAGCTTTATATTTATAGGACAATTATCATGTTAATTATATCATAAATTGGCATATGCTCCCGCCACAGCAGCTTTATATTTATAGGACAATTATCATGTTAATTATATCATAAATTGGCATATGATTAGTTTGAGCCCTGCTATAATATTGTTGGTGCCTTGTTTAAAGCTCACTATCTCTGTTTACCGTGTAAGCTTTGCTCTTTTGAGAGTCTGTTGTTGCTGCAAAAACATTCCTATTTTGTTTCCAGTTGCATTTTGGTGAAGGTACAGAGTTGTTATGTGTGTGTGTGTGTATGTACACCCGCATGTGTATGTATGTTTATTGTGTGTGTGTGTGCTTGGACGTATGTGTGCATTTGTGTGTGTGTGCTTATGTATGTATATCACTGTATGTGTATGCACATGTGTGTGTGTGTGTGTGTGTTGTAATATACACTGTCATGCTCTGATAGGTGACAAAATCAGGGTGGTTATTGATATCCATTTTTACTACTTTATTCATTTTGTGTTGTTTTTCATTGTGACTGAACGGTATGTATCATTTTGGGGAACTTTTGTTCACATTTGACTGTTTGAATTTTTTGTTTGTCACTGGTCTAATTGGGTCGTAAGCCGGTGTAAGTTTTAACACACGAGCTGTTTATGTCAGTACAACATTAGTTAACCTTTTGACTCCCACATCCTGTCCGCCAGCATCCTGCATTTTCAACCAAGCCAGCTGAGCAAAAACTTAACCCTTTGATTCCCTCATCCTGTCCACCAGCTTCATGTAGGAAGCTGGTAGATAGTGTGAAGGAGTCACAGGCTTAAGTTTTTGCAGTTGGTAGGTAGGGCACAGGAGTCAAAGGGTTAATCTGGCAGTGAATGGTTGGCTGGAATTTTTTTAAACTGTTCGTGTTAAGCCATGTAATAGTTTTCTATGTAGGCACAGGCATGACATTTGAAGGTGTTGCATACAACAAAAGCAATTAACAACCATGCTAGTTTGATACTCCTGCCATGCAGTGTCTTCACTGTTCTTTTGTTTCTTTTGAACATCTTTCAGCTTTTTTTTTTTTTTTTTTTTTTTTTTTTTAAGGATCATTGCACTCAGGGAGGTTACCTTTTGTGCTCACCTTTTTTTTTTCCCCGTCCCATTTTCTACACCACTTTAATTGCCACAGAAGCTGGAACAGCTTTTTACAATGCGATGATGATAATGTCGATGAGGATGATAATCATGATGCTATGGAGTTCATCTAGGATTGAGACTGCATGACAGGGCTGTACTCTACGCTTACTATCATAATATATCCTGGCGTCAACCAGGCCTGAGAGATACAGACACCTGCGGTGCTGGTCAGAAGATTTGAGCAACACCTTCAGTGACGCATCCGTGAAGTGGATGAGACTCAACTGTGTGGTCCCAGTCTTCCCAATGAGCCCATAGCACGCCCAACTCTGGGTAGGAGCCGGTTAGAGCCAAAAAATCCCACAATGATTTTTGAAGGTACTGATGGGGATTCGAACCCACAACCTTCCAGTTGGCAGTCCGTTGCGTTAACCACTACACCACGGCGACTGATGAACATCTTTGAACTTAATATAGGGCTGGCGAAATCAACTCGCCTGGTCGCCCGAGGCGAGTAAAAGATCTGGCGGGCAAGTCAAAATCCAAACCTAGTAGTCCGTCGGGCGAGTGACAATCCAGCCCCTTGCAGTGACAATTTATTTCGGTTTTTCAAACTTTCCAGTCTGTCAAGTGACTTCGTCCGCAATGATCGAAGTCTTGCCGACGTTCACTTGAAAATGAGGCTATTTGGGGAAAGGCAGCTCTTGCTTCCCATAAATCCTGTCGGTGAAAGGAGTCTGTGAGATATTTTACAATCAAATGTTTTCCGATCAGCAATTGCCCAATTTGACAGTTTTGGTCAAACGGTTAGAAGCTTCTCATTAAGCACGGAAACCAGGGAATATTATACAACATATATCATTAAATCTCCCACTGTTCGCCTCCCCCACCCAATGAAAAGTCTCCAGAAGAAAGTTTGTCCTCTTTTGTTGTAACAATGGGCTTATTCTGGTGAATGCTTTTGGTCATCAGTATTAATTCAAACTAATTTTACTGTTTTTAAGGGCAACATGTCGGATTAGTGAAAATATCTGCGGGCTAGTAGATCTTAAAATCCACTAGCCCAGCTGGCTAGTAGAAAATTTTAATCTCCTCCAGGCCTGTAATAGAAATATTTTTGCTGGCTGCGCAGGCTTTATTGTATGATTTGGTTTGGGGAACCTAGATTTGTAGCAGAAGGTTTCTTAATCATAAAACTGCCATGAACCAAAAAAAAACTTTTTCTTTTTCTTTTTTTTATTCATTTATTTTTTAAATTAAAAAAATGTTATTTATTTGGTTTATTTATTCATTATCTTTTTGATAGGGAGCAGAAACAAGTGAAAATAAAGTGAGATGCGTATCTGAGTCACAAAACAAGACAGGTGCAAGTTTTTGGCCAACTGGCCTTTGTCTGGCGCACACAAAAGACAGTAAAGAATTTGCACAGTCAGCTTGGCTTTAAACGTTTAACAATAACAAAAACCACAACCAGAGAAACATGAACATAAAATCGGAACACATATTTAATATAAACAGACAATGCAGGCGCAAATTTTCGACCAACTGGCCTTTGTCAAGTGTAAGCGTAAGACCACAAAAAACAAACAACAAATACAAAAAAATTGTGTCGTATTTTTCTTTTTCTCCTAAGATTTGTATTTGTTGTTTGTTCTTTTGTGATACTTTTATGCTTGACAAGTTGTGATACTTTTATGCTTGACAAAGGCCAGTTGGCCGAAAATGTGTGCCTGTCTTGTCTGATTGTATTAAATACACATTCTGATATCTACGTTCATGTTTTTCTGGTTCCTCCTGTTTGTGTGAACGTGGGCGGTCACACCTGTTTTGGAAACAATAACATTTGGGTAAAACAGCGAGACTTCATTAAGCAGGAGAAAGTGACAGATACCCAGGGGCCGATAGAATACTTTGCACAAGGTTTTTCCAGATTATGTTTAGTTACACTGGTGTTGATGGGTTGGAAATTTATGGTAGCATCCAGCAATTTGAATAATGGACTTTTTTCTATTTTCTAATGGTTTGACCAACCTGCGGTTGCCCTAACTTGTCCTTTAGGCCATAAATGTAAAAACTAGTGTCAGTAATCAGACAAAGAAAATGAGCCCAAAAGTTTCCGTTTTGTTCATGTTATTTCAGTCCAGACAGTTAATTTTGTCAAGTGAAAAGTTTGTTTTAACCTTGTCCGTGTATTTACTGCTTGTGCTTATCATTGCAAGGGAGAGAACCGTATTTTTCTTGTCTTGTGGCTGAGGATACCAATCTGCATTCACTCTGCCTAGTGTGAATAAACTTAACTATTTCAAATTGATTCTTTTTTTTTTCCATTGAATGCTTCTCTGTAACTCTGCAGAACTATGAATTTAATTTGCACGACATCGAAGCATTCTCCCCCAGCTTGTTGCCATGAAATGCGAACTTGAATTTTATCGTTACAGTCTATTTGTCCACGTTTCATATTGTTGGTATAAATAGGTTTTTGTGTATGTTTGTGTCATATATTTGCTCTGTTGGGTTAGTACAAGCCTGGCCTGGCCTTTGTGGTTGACAGCATTTGTGCAACTCTGCTGCCAAGATTACTGTGACTCTGTTAAGTTAAGTTTATGTAGTATAGATGTTTTTGATGTTGTTGTTATATAGTAATAGATGATTTTTTGATGTGTTGTTAAGTTAAATTAGATTTGGTTTGTTATAGATTGTTTAGTTGTTTTTTGTTCATTTTTTTCATTACTTTTTTTGATTTTCTTTCACATCCATTCTTCACAATTCTAGTTGTGACTGAAATTTTTGAAAAATGTAAGCCATATCATATATACAATGTATTAGACATTATCATTCTCGTTTGACAAATGGAAACCAACTCTTGCGATTGTTCTGTCTGATTGTCAAGATTTGTGCAATGGGTGATGGTCAGATACTTTTGAATGCTTCAAGTTTATTGGCTATGGATGAGATTTTGTCTTTTTTCCTCATTTCTTTATATTGTTTCTTTATGTGGGGTTCTGTTTTCTGAAACAGAATTTTATGCCACCCTTGCTCTTTCCAAAGCAACTGATTTATCGCTTAGCTGCTTGTCATTCAAAAATATTTACTGTTTTGTTTTTATTTACTGTTTCATTAAAATCAAAAAGTCTTTTGTTCCATTTTTATCTAAAACATTGAAATGTGTGAATAATAGCAGTCTTGGAATGTCAGAATAAACTGGGTCTACTTAGACACCTGTTGTGATTGTAACTGTCCCCAGTTTTCTTTTAAAACAACTAAA
>JAPXFY010000022.1:40484584-40499584 GCA_030674185.1 Monoplex corrugatus
TGGAAAAAGGAAAAGAAAATTTAGAACACATACCAACGCATTCACGCACATTATCTAAAAATATGTCTCTGGCGTTGACCGCTCCGTCCATGGAGGGGATTTGAAAAACATACCTGAATACAAATTAAAACATAAACAACAAAAACATATACCAAAACATACATAAAAACGGACATAGATTGCCTAAAATCTCTTCAGCATATCTCATTTCCCTACAGCCAAAAAAATGCACCCAACACATGTACCCTATTATCAATCCTAAGAGAAAATACGTAAGACCTTATTTAACACATACAGGTGAATGGACCAAAACATATAAAAACGGCCTTAAGTTGCCTAAAATTTCTTCAGCATATCTCATTTCCCTACAGCCAAAAAAATGCACCCAACACATGTATCCTATTACCAATCCTAACAGAAAATACATAAGACCCTATTTAACACATACAGGTGAATGGACCAGTAAGACAGAAAATGATAAGAAGAAATGACAGAAAGCAATAGGAACAAGGCAGAAACAAAGAGGGTGACAGAAAAGAGGAAATTTCTGGCACAGAATTTCCAGAAGGTGGGGATACTATTCATACTGAAAGAGCCCCCGGCATCCCCACGTTAGGGGCATAGTCATCTATGTGGCCTTTACGTCCAGACATGACTACCGACCATAGACGGCCGTTGGTCTCAGCTTTAACGTACACAATGAATAGTTCGTCGTACTAGTGAAGCATGGTACAAGCCTTGATGTCCAAGTCTATCCACTTTATAGAGATGCTATCTATCATGTGCCAAAACTAATCTTAAAAATGATATGTTGAAACCATGACTGAATTCAAAAACATTCCTGTCCACATAATCCCCAAAGTAAGATCGGGGCATTAAAGCAAAGAAAATCAAACAAACTTTATTCATTTTATGTTCATGACTACATTTTGTGTGCAAACTGAAACCCCGAGTTTGGTCAAAATCCCTCGAAAAGCAATCCAGATTTCGATTTTTTTTCAATCAACCCAATACTTAACTGGAGTAAATAAGGATGACTTCTTTTTTTTTAAGAAAACGAGGTCCCTAATTTTGGACTAAACCACAAACAATAAGAAATCTTCGTCAACACAACGTAACCAAAGAAAAAAAAAGTTACAGTTTGACCCGAATCATCTCTCCCCACTTGGGACAAAATTTAAATACTTGGCATTTACATGTGTAACACGTAGTTTTTACATGAAAAAAAAAACAGGAAGCCAACTTCACATTTGCAAGATACACAATAGCTGCAATATACAAAAAAATATGAACATGCCAAGACACACAAATACACACTGGTGCCTTTATAGTGAACATTGCTCGATTATTTTGAATGAGTTACATCTATAATTACGTTTTCCAAGCTCTGCCGATTTAATTCTCAGAAACAAAACAATAAATATGACACATACAAAGAACACACACAAAACACAAAGCCCGCGTTGTAGGTAATTTAAATGCCGAGACACTGTCAAATAGATGTCGAGAAACTGTCAAGTAGATGTCGAGACACTGTCAAATGGATGTCGAGACATGTCAAACTGATGTCGAGACACTTTCAAATGGACGTCGAGACATTGTCAAATGGACGTCGAGACATTGTCAAATGGACGTCGAGACATTGTCAAATGGACGTCGAGACATTGTCAAATGGACGTCGAGACATTGTCAAATGGATGTCGAGACATTTTCAAATGGACGTCGAGACATTGTCAAATGGACGTCGAGACATTGTCAAATGGACGTCGAGACATTGTCAAATGGACGTCGAGACATTTTCAAATGGACGTCGAGACACTGTCAAATAGAAGCACAAGGGAAACAGATGAGCACTTGTGTATATTTTACACATCCAGCCCTCATTACGACTAAACTGCATATCATAAGAAAGCAACAAAAAGATACATGTATGTAAACATCCTGAAATAGTGTAGTGTCAGCTGGCTTCTCTACACAGCTGTCACGTAAAGCGCAGCATGTAATGCTTTTGTGGCAAAAGCTATGTTGCTACACTTGGTAACAAAATGCTGTGGAAGGGGAAAAACACCTAATGGACCTAACGGGCGGGATAAATAGAACAGAGTAATGTAGATCTTTAGACTGTAAACTTGTATTGTCATAAAAAAAAAAGGCGAAGTTCACGAAAGGGAGGCAGAAAAAGCAGAAGAAGAATTGTCAAAGACGATTGTGATTTTACTTCCTTACAGATATCAAACCTCCGCTGCCTTGCAGTCATACCCGTCTGTAAGAAAGGCTTTGGGAGTCGACTCCATGGAAAACTCCTGAGTCGGAGTCCTGATGATAGATGATAGACTGATGCTGGCTTCTGCATATTCACTTTTTTGTTTAAATAAGACTTCAGAAATGCAAGAAGGCTAATTGGTCTTCAAGGGGTGAGACCTGGAAAATCAACCTATCTCTCCGATGTTTTATACCAACGCAGCCGGGTGAATGCCCCGCTCTTCACGATTTTCAACTGCCGTAGGATCTTTAGCGTGCGCAGCCAGAAGGCACACGGGTCCGACTCGTTTTTGGTCCCCTTCCGAAGAACAAGACGTTCAGTTAGCTTTGACGGTTAAAGTGAGGAGAAAAAACGAGGCCTCTACGGGAAGCGAACCCTGGAACCTCGACTTTAGTTATTAGCAGGTGAACGTCTTAACCATTCTGCCACTTTTCTCCCTAACGGAGAACGGAGAAGTCAGGCAGGGGCGTAGATTCAAAAGTGGTTGCTGAGGTAAGTAGGCGTGAAACCATTTATACTTACAACGGATCGTATTGATTTTGTACGTCAGAAATTCCTTAACAGGCAATGCGGAGTGGATGAAGACAGAGAGGGTGGAAGAAGTACTTGCAGCGACAACATAGATTTGTATGGAGGGCCATTATCACCAACGCCATGCGGCAGGGCACATGATGATGAACAGACAATCAGTTGTCATATGCATCTTTTTACAAACGACAACACAGGCTGCAAAATTCTGGAGGCAAGTGGCAGAAGAGGCAGGTAAGACAAAGAGCAGACAGTTATAATAATCAGTATAAGACAAGACAAAAGAAGTCGAGAGTTTAAATGCTGCTGTTTATATCCAAGTGATCATCAGGTAAGGAAAATATGTCAGTATAATACACAAAACATTGAATCAAATGGTCCATGAAACCACAAGGTTTAATGTGAAGAAAACATGATCGACTTTCAGTCAAAACCAATCATCATCACCGATCCATTATTCAATCAACCAGAAGGGCAAACGTATAAATTAAATCACCAACGCCATAAAAATTTCATATTTGGAAAAAAAAAAAAAACGAACAAAACAGGAGAAACGACATCAGAATTGCAAACACGAAGTCACAATCACCGTGTGACATCAGAAGACAAGCAAGAACATTCACCGATATATGTTTGAGTAATAATAATATGGAACAGATGTGTTGCAGAAAAAAACACCATATAAATACACATTTTTCCCCTCACGTTATACGACATCAAGCACTGTTGGAGGACCTCCGTTGCTGCCCTTTACGCCAGTAAGCATAGTGGGCAGTAAGTTACACGACATCAAATGCTGACAACATACAATGAATAAATACAAAGAATTGTATAAAAGAAGCGAGAAAGAAACATGAATCAATGAATAAGGGATTCGATGGCAAGGGTCCACCCTCATCCTCCGCCACCACCCCCCCCCCCATCCCCCATTCTCCTTGCCGTCCTCCAGCTTTGCGGATGATTCCGCCCAAGCCCCCTCCCCCTGACCCTCCATCCCTTTACGGACTCACTTAAAGGCCACGCCACACAGTTCGACTAATCCACTCATGTAACTAATTGGACTGACGTCATTTTTTTTTTATCGTTTGTATACACAATCTTTTTTTTTCCCATCATTTGCATATACAATCTACCTTGAATAATCAGACGGTGTCATACAACGTCGCTCTGTCGACCAAGATTAATGTTTCGTATTTGAATTAAGCTGTGTGGCGTCGCCTTTACCTGTGAATCATTGCACTGGATTTTCTCAGATGAAAACGCCCCAAAATGTTTCACTGCTTGGGAACGTCCCGTCACACAGACTATCGAACTGTTTCAAGAGATAAACATGCTGTCCGTTTATATGGGCTCAGAATTTAAAAACCCTTGGTACAAAAATTTTAAAGTGAATATCTATAGGCGCCACAGTCAATACATCTAGGTTACCATGCCAGATTAGCGCAGCTGTCCTGGTCCGTCCACATGTCCTTGATTTCGGTGCGCATGCCCTCGTCCACCGGACCAATCACCTCCACCATGTACTGCACGCGTTTGGCGCGCGCCCAGCTGAACGAGTTGTCGAACACCACCTCGTCTGTGAAAATAAACACACAAACGAATGAATGAATAAATGAATGAATGAATGAATGAATGAATGAACAAACGAATGAATAAAATAAATAATAAATAATAAATAAATAAATAAATAAAACAGAAAAATAAGTAAATCAATCAATCAATCTAAAGCAGTTAATACAACAGATATTGTATACAAATGGTCTCCCTTTGGTAATTGCGCAAGCACGTTTCTTCGGGTTCTTTTTTTTTCACTTGTTTGTTTGTCCATATCTTTCAGAGTACCATGGAGTCAAACTGGGATCACTGTATCAAAAGTGGTGTTTGTATCAAGCCTTAGAAATAATGTGAATACAGGTTATAGTTATACATTACTTAATTAAGCTTTGTTAGTACAAAAATCTAATCAATGAGTGCAATTAATCAGTGGTTAAGGAATATGCCTTGGATGCCAGAAACGAGGTTTATTATTCTTATTATTTGTATTCCTATTGTTTAATCCTTGGACTCCCACGGGAACCTGGTGGATAGGGTGAGGGAATCAAAGGGTTAGGAAACTGGTGGATAGGGTGAGGGAATCAAAGGGTTAGGAAACTGGTGGATAGGGTGAGGGAATCAAAGGGTTAGGAAGCTGGTGGATAGGGTGAGGGAGTGAAAGGGTTAGGAAGCTGGTGGATAGGGTGAGGGAATCAAAGGGTTAGGAAGCTGGTGGATAGGGTGAGGGAATCAAAGGGTTAGGAAGCTGGTGGATAGGGTGAGGGAATCAAAGGGTTAGGAAGCTGGTGGATAGGGTGAGGGGATCAAAGGGTTAAGTTTTTGCTTTGCTAGCATGGTTGACAATACAGGATGCTGGTTGACAGGTGTGTGGGAGTCAAAGGGTTAGAACCAGCCGACTGCACACGGCGATACCAGCGCTATAATTATTTCACAACGCATACAACATTTGGTTGGGAGACATCATCATCATCATCAGCTGCCTTGCCGCATGGCGTTGGCGATCATGGACTTCCAACTGTCTCTATCTCTTGTTGCCGCAAGCATCTCTTCCACCCTCTTTGTCCCCAGCCACTCTGCAAGTCCGACTAGTATCTTCTCCCTGGGTCTACCCGGTGCTCTCTTTCCCTCCAGCTTTCCCGTTGTGACCAGGTGCTCCAATTCCTCTTTCCTCATAAAATGACCTATAAATGTTGTCTGTCTTTTCCAAATCTTCCTTATGAATGATCTACTTGTGTCTGCCTCCATCAAGACTGTCTCGTTTGTTTTCTTTGCTGTCCATGGAACTCTCAATATTCTTCTTAGAAACCACATCTCGGCTACCTCAATCTTGTTGTGGCTTTGCTTGTTGACTGTCCACGCCTCGCAACCGTACAACAGTATTGGTTCTATATAACATTCAAGAAGTCTCTTCCTAATGTTAATTGATAGGCATTTGTTGGTAAGAATGCTTTTCATCTTCTTGAATGCTGTTTTGGCTTGGCCGATTCTGCTGGCTATTTCTGATGTGCATCTGCCGTCTGATGAAATGATCGTTCCCAGGTATTTAAACCCATCAACCTGTCTCAAGTTTGCGCCGTTAGGAAGCTGGTAGATAAGGTGAGGGGATCAAAGGGTTAGGAAGCTGGGGGATAGGGTGAGGGAAACAAAGAGTTAAGTTTTTGCTTTGCTAGCATAGCATGGTTGATGGGAGACCGAGAAAAAAACAAAAAACGCACACACAACAGGAAAAGAAAACTAAGTACACATATCAATGCATTGGCGCATATAATCTAAGGACATGTCCAATTTATCACCAAAGGATTTGAAAAATCAAACCTGAATACAAATGTAAATATAACTAAGGACGCAAAAACATATATTAAAAAAAAACGGTGTACATTACTTAAAATTGCATCTGCACATATTTTCTTACAGCCAAAAAACGGAGTCAATAAATCTACCCAATTATTAATTTTAAGAGAAAGTATGTAAGGCTTTATAGAAGACATACAGGTGAATGGACAATCAAGGAAGAAAACATGGGAAGAGACGACAGAAAGCAGACGAGCAAGGCAGAAACAAGGAGAGCGAAAGAAGAGAAGTAATTTCTAACACGGAATTTCCAGAAGATGGAGACACTATCTACACTGAACACCCCCCCCCCCCCCCCCCCCAGTGGAAGAAAAACCAGTGTACAAATCACAGAATGGAAAGGAATTTTTCTGTTCCCCTCCCCTCCTTTCACTTCATCTTAATCGTTATCTTTATTGTTATTTTTGCTTAAAGCCCAGCCGACTGCATAGAGCCATATCAGGGGCTATGACTGCTTCAAAACATATACAACACTTCAATAGGAAAAAAGAAAAGAACATTAAGTACACATATCAATGCGTTCGCGCACATAACCTAAGGAGATGCCTCTGGCGTTGACCTCTCCATCCAATGTATCGCACAGGGGGACATACCTGAATAAAAATTTAAACACAACTGAGGACACGCAAACAGATAAAAACAGACCTACATTACCCGATGTCGTTTCCGCATATCTCATTTTCCTTGAGCCAAAAATGCACTTTGTACATGAACCCAATTATCAATCCTAAGAGAAAGTACGTAAGACTTTATCGAACACGTACAGGTGAATGGACCAGCAAGGCAGACATGATAGGTAGAAATGACAGAAAGCAAAGGAATCAGGGAGAAATAAAGAGCATGACAGAAAAGAGGAAATTTCTAGCACAGAATTTCCAGAAGGTGGGGATACTATTTATACTGAAAGAGTTACCGGCATCCCCGCGGAGGGGGGGGGGGGGGATGATCTTAATCAAGTGGTGGTCTAGAAGCTGGTTTTTCAAAGAGCCCACGACAAGAAAGGAGTTATCTCTAGCAAAATTCTGCAAGAAAACCAATTTCACAGATAAACAGTAAATAAACAGAAAAAAAATAAAAGAGAGGAAGGATGGCGCTGCACTGAGGCGACATGCTCTCACCAGTGGCAGTACCTCAAAGTCCACATGGTACAACTCTAATTCAGCTATCCATCAACTGACCCATCCATGCAAATGCCTACAATCAAAGAGAAAAGACACTAAAATATTCTTTTGTTATAACTGCAGTTGAGCTTTAGTGGCGTCTTAATGGCTGATGTGACGCGTCTAGTGTGTTGGTTAGTGACTTGTGTGCTTGTCACCTCTCACTTTTAACCTGCATGGCTGGCTAGCACTGCTGCTTTGCAGCTCTGCGAAAAGAAAAGCAGATTGCCTAAGTCTCTCTCTGTCAGTACATAGCCTCTCCATCAGCAAGCCCTACGTAGTGTCTCCCTGTGGCGACACACGGTAACTGAGTACCTCATCGAGGACTCGGAGGAGGTCTGGCTCCCAGATGTGCAGCAAGCAAGCCTACCGGCGTGTGGACATGAACCAAATGTCTGCACTACTGCCTCGTGGTTGTCTCGAGAGAATCAACCGTGTGCCGGACCCGTATGCCTTCTGGCTGCGCACACTAAAGATCCCACGGCAGTTGAAAATCGTGAAGAGCAGGGCATTGCCCGGCTGCCTTGGTATAAAACATTAAAGAGATAGGCTGATTTCCCAGGTCCCAATCCCTTGAAGACCAATCAGCCTTCTTGCCTTTCTGAAGTCTTGGTTGTCTCGGGAGAGGCCAAGAGAAAGGGAGTAAACCTGGACAGAAAATCAACAATGCCTTGTCTAGGGAGAGACAAGGCTAAGGAAGTAAATCCTGACAGAAAATCCAATAAAAGACAAGACGAACCACTATCGTATCTTCAACAAAAAAAAAACACGCCCCAAAACACGAAAAATAAAGTCAACAACGTAAAGAGGGGCTCCACCAGAGCACCTTCGTCCGGTTGGGGAAGTCACTGTTAGCAGGTCACGTCACACCGTAATCAAACTACTGCTATTAACCCTTTGACTCCCGCACCGTCTACCAACTGCAAAAACTTAACTCTTTGATTCCTTCACCCTATCTACCAGCTTCCTGCAGCTGGTGGATAGGGTGAGGTAATCAAAGAGTTAAGTTTTTGCTTTGTTAGCAAAGGTTGGCAATACAGGAAGCTGGTGGACAGGGTGTGTGTGTCAGAAAGTTAAAATAAAAAGTATAGGAATTGTCACATGGAATGGAAGAAGTATGGTCCAGAAGGGAAAACTAGAAAATGTGAAGACAGAAATGGAAAGATTGAATATCAGTATCTTAGGAATAGGAGAGGTGAGATGGAAGTGAGCAGGCATGATGGCATTCAGCAAGCATAAAAACATATATTTTGAAGCGGACACACATGAAAAAGGGGCAGGCATCATAACGGATAATGACAAATCAAAGTCTATCAAAGGATACTGGACCATATCCGACCGTGTTTTACTGACTAGACTTAAGGGCAAGCCATCTGATATCAATCAACATCGTCCGAGTATATGCATCAACATCAACAAGTACTAAGGATGGCACTGACAATATGCAGAATCGGAGAGAACCAAGGCTCAATGTAAATTACAGGACGTTACAATTGTAATGAGAGATTTTAATGCTAAAGTGGGATAAAAGAGGGGGGTGGGGGGGGGGTGGAGGGAACAATCTTCGTTATGCAAATGACACCGTTCTAATCGCAGAACATGAAAAAAGACCTACAAAATCTTGTGAATGTAATAGAAAAAGAAAGCAGAAATAAGGGCTGAAATCTGAAGTCATGGTAATCAGTAAAACACCACCACCACCACCAACAACAACAATAACAACAAAGAAAAGAAATCCCGTCATTTAAAATAACAGCAAATGGCATAACAATAAGACCAGTTGATAAGTTTCAATAGCTCTGAAGAGTCATCTCACCAGACGGCAGATGCACATCGGAAATACCTTGCAGACTTAGCAAAGTTGAAACAGCATTCTAGGAATAGAAAAGCATTCTTACCAACAAATCCCTATCAACGGACATAAAGAAGAGAGTTTTTAGTGTTATATACAACAAATACTGTAGTACAGATGCGAGGCCTGGAAAGCAAAGTCAGAACAAGATCGTCGCAGGTGAAATGTGGTTTCTAAGAAGAATGTTAAAGAGTAACATGGACAGCAAAGAAAACAAACGAGAAGCATGTTAAAGAGTTCCATGGACAGCAAAGAAAGCAAACGAGACAATCCTGAGAGAAGAAAACACAAAAGAACATTAATGAAGAAGATTAGGAAAAGATAAGCAACATTTCAAGGACAGAATTTTTAGCACCTAGTCACAACAGGTAAGCTAAAGGGGAAAAAAGCGCCAGGCAGACCCAGGAAGAAAATATCAGACAGTTCTGCAGAGTGGATAAGGACAAAAAGGGTAGAGGAAACCAGTCGCCGTGGTGTAGTGGTTAACGCAACGGACTGCCGACTGGAAGGTTGTGGGTTCAAATCCCCATAGGCCATCAGTCCCTTCAAAAATCTTTGTGGGATTTTTCGGCTCAAACCGGCTCCTACCCACAGTTGGGCATGCTATGGGCTCGTTGGGAAGACTGGGACCACACAGTCGAGTCTCATCCACTTCACGGATGCGTCATTGAGGGTGTTGCTCAAATCTTCTGACCAGCACTACAGGTGTCTATCTCTCGGGCCTGGTTGACGCCAGGATATATTATGATAGTAAGCGAAGAGTAAAGCCCTGTCACGTAGTCTCAATCTTAGATCGAACTCCATAGCATCAAGGTTATCATCCTCATCGACATCATCATCATCGCATTGTAAAAAAAAAATCCCTAGCTTCTGTGGCTAGGCGTAGAAAATGGGGCGGAAAAAAAAGGTGAGCACAAAGGTAGCCTCCCTGGGTGCGATGATTCTTTAAAAAAACAAAACAAAACAAAAATGGGTACGGGATACTTGCAGCAACTAAGGTGGGCCATGATCGCAACGCCATGCGGTAAGGTACATGGTGATGAAGACAAAATAAACATATCCATCTCTGGTTACATCTGCAGTTCAGCTTTTGTGGTTTTTATCACAAACGCACATTTTACATGTTACAAGCTGTTGCACAAGCTGCTAGGGGTATAGCGTTCAGCAAGCTCGCCGCTGACAACGTAACGCTAGGATTCTAGCGCCTTTCGTTAGAAAATTCCTACGTGAAGCCAGTTACGGTCTAAGGGAAAAAACCTCTATTATAGTATCAAGTAACATTTCTAAATACTGTGAGAGTGATTTCCCGAGTAAAAAGTCTATTTTGAAGATTTTTTTTGGGCGCGAGAACAACGTCACCAGAACCGCGTGCTTCACTGAAATAAAGGCAAAATGGAGCGCCCTGCGAATGCGCGATGTCGCTGTTCACTCAGGATTGTGGAATTTGTGTGTGTGTGTGTAATTTTCTGAGTTTCTGAATAGATGATACAAGTCATGGAGAATTGGTGTCTCTTTTTGCTGTTTTGTTTACATCTGCTGAATGGATGAAATGCTTATCTGAAATGCTCCTCAACCAATATTTCATTGCACAAATAACCTCAAAGCATGTATGAACAAAACTTATACTGTAGATATACTCAAAGAGGATTAAATTACCTTTCTAATCATATCCTACATGTTGATGTTAGTCATTTGGGGTGCCTATGAAAATTAATTCACAGAGGCCTAAAATGCACGTTTCCAAGGAAAGTAGTCAGTGGCAGCTGGCATGTCTGCAGGGAAGTAGGTCAAATAGCCAGCTGACGATGCCAAAGTGTTAAATCACGGTGTTAAACTGTCATAAAATTGCAATAAACAGTGTTTTGTATTTCTGACAGTCTCTGTTAGCTCTTAGTTTAGGACACCAGAAAGCGAATGCAAGGATGCCACAAATAAATAAATGAATCAACAATCACGCCAAAACAGCAAAAACAGAGAGAGAGACAGAGACAGAGGGGCAGACAGAGAGAGAGAGAGAGAGAAAGAGAGAGAGACAGACAGAGAGAAAGAGAGAGAGAAACAGAAACAGAGACAGAGAATGAGAGAGAGAGACAGAGAGATAGAGGGGGGGGGGGGGTTGGGAGGGGGAAGACATTAAAAACAAGAGACAGACAAACACTGACAGAAGAACGTCATCATTCGTTCTCCTCTGACCACGAAAGGTGTGCGTGTGTTGAAAGAAGGAATGCTGAAAACAGGCAGATAAATATAGACAGATGACAGCTATGATTCGTCCTCTGTTATAAATAAAAGTGTGAGTATCTCTCTGTCTGTCTGTCTGTGTCTGTCTGTCTGTCTGTCTGTCTCTCTCTCTCTCTCTCCCTCTCTCTCTCTCTCTCTCTCTCTCTCTCGTGTATATGTTGTGTGTGTGTTTTTGTGTGTGTGGTGTGTGTGTGGTGTGAGAGAGAGAGAGAGAATATGTGTGTGTGTGTGGTGTGTGTGTGTGTGTGTGTGTGTGTGTGTGTGTGTGTGTGTGTGGGTGAGAGAGAGAGACAGATATAGAGAGAGACAGACAGAGAGATTGAGAGAGACAGAGACAGAGAGAGAGAGAGACAGACAGACAGGGGAGGGAGAGAGAGAAAGACAGACAGACAGACAGACAGACAGAGAGAGAGAGAGGGGAGAGGAAGAGAGAGAGGAAGGGGGGGGTGCACTGAAAACAGACATACAAAATAATTACACAAATGGGTAAAAGGAAATTGCTCACAGAGGTTCCTGGTCTTACTGATACAGACATACATGATCATACCTACAGGAAGCGTTGGTTATCAGGTAACGCTAATCATTCTTATACCGGCCGGACTAAGCACATTTGAAGAAATGTTGTTTTTTTCTGTATCTGTTCCCCATCCCCTATCTCTTTCTCTAATACTAGTAAATAATTATTTTTGAAGGATCATTGCACTCAGAAATAGCCAGCAGAATCGGCCGAGCCAAAACAGCATTCAAGACGATGAAAAGCATTCATACCAACATATGCCTAACAAAAATATCAGGAACAGAGTTTTTGAATATCATATAGAACCGATAATGTTATACGGTTATGAGGCGTGGGCGTCAACAAGCAAAGCCAGAACAAGATTGAGGCAGCCGAGATGTGGTTTCTAAGAAGAATGTTGAGAGTTCCATGGACAGAAAAACAACAACAAAAAACGAGTTTTGATGGAGGCAGACATAAGAAGATCATTCATAAGGAAGATTAGGAAAAGACAGGCAACATTTATAGGCCATTTTAAGAGGAAAGGGGAACTGGAGCACCTGGTCACAAGAGGAATGCTGGAGGGAAAGAGAGCACAGGTAGACCCAGGGAAGAAATATTGGACGGACGTGCACGGTGGCTGAGAGCAGAGAGGGTGGAAGATGTGCTTGCGGCAACAAGGGATAGATACATATGATCACCAACGCCATGCGGCAGGGCACTTGATGATGATGATGAGACAAGGACGTCGTGTTTGTTTGTAGGTGACCCTGGACAAAGACGTTGTGTTTGTTTGTAGGTGACCCTGGACAAAGACGTTGTGTTTGTAGGTGACCCTGGACAAAGACGTTGTGTTTGTTTGTAAGTGACCCTGGACAAAGACGTTGTGTTTGTTTGTAGGTGACCCTGGACAAAGACGTTGTGTTTGTTTGTAGGTGACCCTGGACAAGGACGTCGTGTTTGTGTTTGTAGGTGACCCTGGACAAAGTTGTCATGTTTGTTTTTAGGTGACCCTGACAAGGACGTCATGCTTGTTTTTAGGTGACCCTGGACAAAGACGTCATGCTTGTTTTTAGGTGACCCTGAACAAAGACGTCATGCTTGTTTTTAGGTGACCCTGGACAAAGACGTCATGCTTGTTTTTAGGTGACCCTGAACAAAGACGTCATGCTTGTTTTTAGGTGACCCTGGACAAAGTTGTCATGTTTGTTTTTAGGTGACCCTGGACAAGGACGTCATGTTTGTTTTTAGGTGACCCTGGACAAAGACGTTGTGTTTGTTTTTAGGTGACCCTGGACAAAGACGTTGTGTTTGTTTTTAGGTGACCCTGACAAGAACGTCGTGTCTGTTTTTAGGTGACCCCGAACAAGGACGTCTGGTGTTGGGTGACTCAGTTCTATGGGCACAAAGGACCCAAGCTCTGTGAACTGGATAAAATCGTCTGTGTGTGGTCACATGACCAGTCTGCCCGATGAATCCCTAGCACTTTCAAGTATGGTTGGAGCCGATTGCTTCTACCACCACCGCCCCCTCTCCTGTGAATAATTTGACTTTGTGGAAGTTTGCTGTGTTTAAGAGAGTAGCATTCAGTGAGCTGCGTTACTTCATATGTTGTCAATCATTACAACTGTGGATCCTTATGTTCTTTCTGTGTCTATTTTTTTTCCAGCAGTTGTATGCAACTATATGCAGTCAACAACACTTTATCACTTTAACTGACCCTGAAGTCTGCTTTTAAAACATAAACAATAAATAAATACATATATAGTTAAATCAAGGGGATTTTTATCTCAAATCCATAATCTAAAGAACACTGATATGCTCACCATGCAAACAATATTTACTATCATGACTTTTTTTTTTAAACGCCAAATTGCCATATAGATTGTATGGTATGTCTCTCATAACGAGCAAGATACTGACTATGAGGTCTTGTTTGTTGATCGATCACGATGCCTTGCTATGCTACATACATTATGCATCATTGATATCAATGTACGTGCTTTCGTGTGTCAGAAAAAGAAAAGCATTTGCATGACAAAGGAAAAAATGTTAAAACATGCAAAACAAGACATGCGCTTACACACACGCGCACATACACACACAGATAGATAGACAGACAGACAGACAGACAGACAGACAGATAGATAGATAGATAGATAGATAGATAGATAGATAGATAGATAGATAGATAGATAGATAGATAGATAGATAGACAGATAGATAGATAGATAGATAGATATGGATGTCTCAAATGAACAAATGAAAAGGAAATATCATTTCCAAACAGTTCCAACAAACATGCAAGATATGCCATTCCAAGAGTCATGCAGAATCAGCCAAACCAACTGAAAACAAAAAGTAAATTTTACATCAGTATGTCAAGTACGATTTTTTTATGTGGGCCACTGACTTAAGTACGAGCTGGGTGACTCTGTTAAAGCAAGCCCACAACATGAAAACTGAACTGTGAGCTGCCATCTTAACGCTCCAGTCATTCTGGTTATATCAGCTTAGTGCTTTCATGGGTCTCTGTATCCCATCCCCTTTCAAGACCCTCCCCGCCCATTATAGGTTTGTGCGTAGGCTCAAGGAGTCTGTCTGATAAATATCTAACAGATGTGGTGGAGTACATCAAAACCAAAGATATCAAAATAAGAACTGGAATCATCATCAGCAGCAGCATGTGCCCAGCAGCATAACATCGGTAATCATGGCCCTCCATATGCATTCTCTCCCTTGTCGCTGAAGTACATCTTTCACCCTCTCTGTCCTCAGCCACCCTGCAAGTCCGTCCAACATTTTCTCCTTGGGTCTACCTGGTGCTCTCTTTCCCTCCACCTTTCCTGTTGTGACCAGGTGCTCTAATTCCCCTTTCCTCATAAAATGGCCTATAAATATTGCCTGTCTTTTCCAAATCTTCCTTATCAATGATTTTCTTGTGTCTGCCTCCTTCAAGACTGTCCCGTTTGTTTTCTATGCTGTCCATGGAACTCTCAACATTCTTCTTAGAAAACAAATTTCGGCTGCCTCAATTTTGTTCTGACTTTGCTTG
>JAPXFY010000022.1:40504584-40517084 GCA_030674185.1 Monoplex corrugatus
TTTGTGTCTGCCTCCATCAAGACTATCTCGTTTGTTTTCTTTGCTGTCCATGGAACTCTCAACATTCTTCTGAGAAACCACATCTCGGCTGCCTCGATCCTGCTCTGGCTTTGCTTGCTGACTGTCCACGCCTCGCATCCATACAACACTATTGGTTCTATATAACATTCAAGGACTCTCTTTCTGATGTTAATTGATAGGCATTTGTTGGTAAGAATGCTTGTCATCTTCTTGAATGCTGTTTTGGCTTGGCCGATTCTGCCAGCTATTTCCGATGTGCTTCTGCCGTCTGATGAAATGACCGTTCCCAGGTATTTGAACTTATTAACCTGTGTCAAGGTTGTGCCATTTGTTTTTATTTACATATATATACATAAACATTATATACACATACATACATACTTACATACATACATACATACATACATACATACATACATACATACAAACATACACACATACATACAGACATACATACACACATACATGTGTGTGTGCGCGCGCACCATATTTCTTGTATTTGTACAAATGGTGGCATCTTCTCTCGTAATACGTGGAACAGAAAAAACTTTCATCTTTCACTGCTGAACGTGTTAGGGGGTACCATTTACATTACACTGAAATTTACTGATCATCCCTCTTGCTTGTGCAAATGACGACTTTATATAAACACCATGCCTGAAGAAACATTTCACTCTTTGTTACCCTCTTGTGCAGGGCTAACAAGCCAAGGCACAACGCCACGGCACATCTTAGACTGTAAGTTTGCTCTGGGCCTATGCAGACTTAGAAAAGATGAGTTTTGCATTTTTATTCTCATAAAGTCAGCACGCCCGTGCTATCGGATTTCCTCCCTTTCACTCCCTGTAGCATACTGTATCGTCATCAATGATAGTAAAGCAAAAACTTAACCCTTGAATTCCCTTTGTTATTGTTATCCTTAGTGTCATTGTTTTTAAAGCCCAGCCGACCGCGTAGAGCCATATCAGGGCTATAACCGCTTCAAAACATACAAAACTTCAACCTAACCTTATCCACTAGCATCCTGCATCGACATCAATGATAGCAAAGCAAAAACTTAACCCTTTGACTCCCTCAACCTATCCACTAGCATCCTACACCGCCGTCAATAATAGCAAAGCAAAAACTTAACCCTTTGAATCCCTCATCCTATCCACTAGCTTCCGGTATCATCATCAGTGATAGCAAAGCAAAAACTTAACCTTAACCCTTTGAATCCCTCACCCTATCAACTAGCATCATGGATCGTCATCAATGATAGCAAAGCAAACACTTAACCCTTTGATTCTCTCACCCTATCCACCAGCATCCTTCATCGTCATCAATGATAGCAAAGCAAAAACTTAACCCTGCGGATCCCTCATTCTATCCACCAGCATCCTGTATTGTCATCAGTGATAGCGAAACAAAAACTTAACCCTGTGACTCCCTCACTCTATCCACTAGCATCCTGCATCCACATCAATGATCATCATCATCATCATCATCAGGTGCCTTGCCGCAACGAGACAGTCTTGATGGAGGCAGACACAAGTAGATCATTCATAAGAAAGATCAGGAAAAGACAGGCAACATTTGCAGGCCATTTCATGAGAAGGGGGGAATTGGAGCACCTGGTCACGACGGAAAACTGGAGGGAAGAGAGCACGAGGTATAGACCCAGGAAGAAGATACAAGACGGACTTGCAGAGTGGCTGAGGACAAAGAGGGCGGAAGAGATGCTTGAGGCAACAAGAGATAGAGACAGATGGAAGGCCATGATCGCCAACGACATCAAAGCAAAAACTTAACCTTTTGACTCCCTCACCCTATCCACTAGCATCCTGCATCGTCATCAATGATAGCAAAGCAAAAACTTAACCCTTTGAATCCCTCATCCTATCCACTAGCATCCTGCACCCACATCAATGATAGCAAAGCAAATACTAAACCCTTTGACTCCCTCACCCTATCCACCAGCATCCTACATCGTCATCAATGATAGTAAAGTAAAGCAAAAACTTAACCCTTCGACTCCCTAACCCTAACCACCAACTTCCTGCAGAAAGCTGGTGGATAGGGTGAGAGAGTCAAAGGATTGCAGGAGCTGGTGGATAGGATGAGGGAGTCAAAGGATTGAAAAAAACTGTCGGATAGGGTTTTAACTCTTAGACTCCCTCACCCTATCCACCAGCTTCATGTATGGTAAGAGTCAAAAGGTTATGTTTCTGCAGCTGGTGAATAGGATGCGGGAGTCAGTGTTAAGAAAACTTTTGCCATAAGCACATTAAGGCTCCATACGATCCAATACGCAATCATGCCCAGTCCCGAGGGAAAAAGTTTTGTTACAGAAACAGCGATGGAGGAAACCATGTTTTACTGTGTGACAAGATTCCACAGCCTTGGCTCTCAGACGAGGCTCTCAAACACAACTGTCGGGAAACCATACAGAGGCTGACCCAGAATAGACACGAATGGAGGATCTACGTTGCTTCCCTATGTGCCAACTGATACTTTGGGCACCAGTTAAGTAATAAGTCTTGCCATCATCAGTCTGAACAGGTCACTGCTACTTGTACATGGTAAGTGACTTTACTCACTGTAACAGGTCACCTGCTACTTGTATATGGTACAGGTGACTTCTACCATGTAAAAGTACGTACTTGTACTTACAGGGTACTCCCATCACTGTAAACAGGTCACCTGCTACTTGTACATGGTACAGGTGACTTCTACCCATCACTGTAAACAGGTCACCTGCTACTTGTACATGGTACAGGGTGACTTCTACCCATCACTGTAAACAGGTCACTGTACTTGTACATGGTCGGCTGACTTCTACCATACTGTAAGGTCACTGCTATTGTCATGGTAAGTGACTTCTACCCATCACTGTAAACAGGTCACCTGCTACTTGTACATGGTACAGGTGACTTCTACCCATCACTGTAAACAGGTCACCTGCTACTTGTACATGGTACAGGGTGACTTCTACCCGTCACTGTAAACAGGCACCTGCTACTTGTACATGGTACAGGGTGACTTCTACCCATCACTGTAAACAGGTCACCTGCTACTTGTACATGGTACAGGGTGACTTCTACCCATCACCATGTCTGACATTTTTCACAACCCACTAGCTCAGTTGTAAGAGTGCCATGCTTAAAATGCAAGAATTGTGAGATCGATCCTCAGGAGGGTTTTTTTTTTTAAGCAGGTTTTTTTTTATTTTTTTTTTATGAAAAGCCGTTCATTCAAGAAATGATATCTTGAAGTCAATTCCTGGTCTGCTGGCTGCCCATCTTAATGTTTCCACCGTTTTGGCGGTGTCAGTTTAATGTTTCTAGGTCCCTCTTCCCATTTCAAGACCCAGACAGGGCATAAGATTTTGCGTAGGCTCAAGGAGTCTGCCAGGCAAGATTTTGGTGGATCACATATGGGACTGCCTGAGTGCCATGAATACCTCTGGAACAAACTATATTCCATGTTAATACAACCCTTCATATATCACGGCAGATGCACACCAGAAATAGCCAGCAGAATCGGCCAAACCAAAACAGCATTCAAGAAGATGAAAAGCATTCTTACCAACAAATGCCTATCAATTAACATCAGGAAGAGAGTTCTTCAATGTTATATAGAACCGATAATGTTGTACGGTTGTGAGGCGTGGACAGTCAACAAGCAAAGTCAGAACAAATTGAGGCAGCCGAAATTTGTTTTCTAAGAAGAATGTTGAGAGTTCCATGGACAGAAAAGAAAACAAACGAGACAGTGTTGATGGAGGCAGACACAAGTAGATCATTCATAAGGAAGATTAGGAAAGACAGGCAACATTTACAGGCTATTTTATGAGGAAAAGGGGATTTGGAGCACCTGGTCACAACGGGAAAGCTGGAGGGAAAGAGAGCACCGGGTAGACCCAGGGAGAAGATACTAGACGAACTTGCAGAGTGGCTGAAGACAAGGAGGGTGGAAGAGATGCTTGATGCAACAAGAGATAGAGACAGATGGAAGTCCATGATCGCCAACGCCATGCGGCAAGGCACCTGATGATGATGATGACGATGAGAAATTTGTCTCAGTCCAGTTACTTTCGTATAAGCAATTATCTTTTCTTTTTCTTCTTTTCTGTTTGTTAGCACTACATCGAGGGGTGGGGGTGGGTAACCACATCTTATCAACCAATTATCGCAAGGTAACATTTGGTAATGCCAAATTTGTATTATTACATGCCAAAATGTGTCCATACTGAAAATGAATCAATTACGTAACATTACCTACAAATTCCTATCATTACTATCATTTCTATATATTTTTGTTTGTTTTATTATTATCATCATCAATAAGTAACATAACTCTTGAGAGTCACGGAGTTATCTCCCATGTAGAATTTCTCAAATCCAACACAGTTTGCGCTACCCATTCAGCTAGCATAGACGCAGCCATAAAGCATAAAGTTCCTTTGGTATTATTTTCATCATCATTATAATCATTATAGTATAAGTATTACATTACTGTTATCGATGTTACATGATTGATGTCATTATCATTATATCCTGAAGAATCTGTCTACGTATTGGATATTGCTCCAATAACACATTATCCCTCTTTACTTTCTAAAGATAAATTGTCTACATGATTATTCCAATTGCATAGTATAAACATAACATTACATTCTAATAGGTATGCTGTACACACACTGAAAATCGCTTCGGTCTACTGAATATCATGATGATACTCTTTTCCGTCGCCATGTTCGTAAGTACATCGAGAACATTACCAATATCAGTGGCCTAAATATTCAAGAAATTGTCCACAAAAGTCAAGACAGAGCGGCCTGGAGGGAGATGGTGGCATCCAGATGTGCAGTGCCAACACCAAGCCCTGTGATGCCGACAGGCGAGACAGGTGAGATGTTTATAAGATGTACGTTTTTTTTACTCTTACAATATCATCACCAAAACTAAACAGCATTATTTTTGTTCAGTTCTTGTTAACATAACAACCACAGCAAACTAAATCATTGTGCAAGACGAAAATCAGTTCTTCTTTATTACACTCATTACATCACACAGTTTTAGTTTCAGTTTCTCAAGATGGCGTCTCCACATTTGGAATAAAAGTCCATATGCGCTGACCACCACCACCAACAACAACAAAAATCACGGCCTAAGCCGTGTTCCTGCGCGTAAGTTCAAGATCTTGAGATTTCTATTTAGCGTACGGAGTCTTACGTCTATCCCTGGATCCATCTGTCACTGAAACAACTTTATTATGTACCGAGACTGCTACACCACATTCTGCTCTGAAATTTCGCTTTTATATTATACTGCAGATTAAATAAATTTTGATAACTTTAGCCAGCACAGGATTTGAATAATAGCTAAATATCCAAACAAAAGCCTAACTACACATGAAAAGTAATAGGCGTTGGCAAGTAAAATAACGAAGAAAAAAAAAAACTCAAACAGAAACGAAGTTCAAAATATACAGCAGGTTTTGTCGTGCGGAGAGATGGGTAAAAAAATCGAAAAAAAAACAACCTAATGAATTCATCACCAAACAAACAAGAAACTAAACCGAGACACAACAGAAAACTTGAAGACACCAGGGTTAAAACATAGAAATGACGTGAAGGTTTAGCAGATGATGAAAACCTTTTTGAAACCAAAACCAACAAGAACACAGAACAAAAACCCAAAGTTAGGAAGTAGGTCGTTAGCACGTAGAACAGCTGCCCAAGCCATACACACTAAAAATAAGGAATTTCAAACTTGAGATACCACAGTCTGTAAGGTCAGACAGGTTATGCAAATCAAAATAAGTATAAAAACGAAGAATGAAACCACATACTGAAGATAATGGGTTATTAATAGCTGTGACAGAGTCTGCTTCCAACATGAAAAAAAAGCGCAAAACCAAATACAAACACCTAAAGTTATGAATATTTTTATCAAATAAAAGAGAGACAAGGTCGTCCAAACAACTGAAATATGATAAATTGAACTGAATAAAAAATGTCACATGGAAAAACAAAACTGACCACCAAAAAAAAAACAACAAAAAAAAACCGAACCATGAAGCTATTAATAAAATAAATCACCAACAAAAGGAACAACGAGATTACAACTTTGACAGCGTACACAGTAAACAAGCAAACAAATTTAAAAATGACAAATGGAACACCAAAACGACATGGCAACCACTGGGAAGATTTCCCTCCCCCTTTCCACCCTCCCTTTGAAAATCTATGAAAACAGTTAAATCAGAGTTGGGATACGATATGGATTAGGGTTACCTCTAAGTTTGGATTTTTTTTTAATCATGTACGATCAAAAGTGGATCCGTTAAAAAAAAAATCTCGACAAGAAGAGACGGAAGAGGGGTAAGGGATGGGAGGGGGAGAAAGAGACGTTCCTTCCTAATCCCATGGCATGTAGGTAGACTACTACAATGAAAATGGGCATTTCTGCTGAAATAATGTCTATCTTTTCTTTTCTCAAAGTGGCGTTCAAATATCATCCATATATTTCCTATTTCTAGTATTTTTCTTAATTTTTTTATCTGTACGCTTGTGCTTTCTGATGGTCAGCAACGAGCTTGAAGGCCTGACAGGAGAAATGTTCTGTGACATCAAAATCTCCTTCACGCCATCGATTCAGGTCTTCCTTATTATTCCTTTGGCGTTAAATCAACATCTTGTGTGCTTAATGAGCTAGGTCGTAGGGCCAGGCTGCATTCTGGTCATATGACAAAATCACTGAGTGATCTGCTGATAAATATGAGCGTGGACTAGTGTTGCTCCCACCATTTCTCTGATAGTGTTGGTTTAACCAATCTCCGACTTTTCTCCTCAGTTTGACCAGAAAATGGAACTGAAGTTTAGTCCTTCGGAAGGGACGAAAAACAAGTTGGACTCGTGTGCCTTCTGGCTGCGCATGCTAAAGATCCTACGGCAGTTGAAAATCGTGAAGAGCAAGGCATTGCCCGGCTGCCTTGGTATAAAACATTGAAGAGATAGATTGATTTCCCAGGTCCCACCCCCTGAAGACCAATTGGCCTTCTTGCTTTTCTGAAGTATTGGTAAAAAAAATGTGAATATGAATATGAAATCAAAGAGAGGGAAAGGGTATGGGCGCCACCCTCGTGGTACTGGCTCCGGGAAAAGTTGAGGTCTCTGCCACCTCACTCCCCTACGACCCCAGGGTTATGGAACTATCTGGGTACAATCTCAGGACCTGTCCAGCTCATGGGTTTATGTGCAGGCATAAGACTTGTGCCATTATCATTCTGATCTTCTCCATTACATGGCACCTGTGACGTTAGTGCATATGTAATTCATTCCGAGCACGGTGATGTCTTGAAAAACTGAAACTGAAACGAAGCGTTGTTTTGGATCTCGTCACGTCTGGACTTACTGACAGCCCTTCTTAAACAACGCATCTCACAGGTACCAGTTATTTTGTGCTCCAGGGTCTTGGTCAGGGTCCGGGTCTACCACTGGTACGTCAGGGTGGGGAGGTGTAAATGGAACTGACAAGCTTGGCTTTTGTTTCATTAGGACTGGTGGGGTGTTTCAGAAGTGGGGTAAGTTCATAGCTTAGGTTAAATTGCTTTCTCGATTCTGTTTACGACACCTCTGGTGACTCTTCCATCTTCTGTGAAAATGCTATCGAGATATTTAAATTCTTAAACGTGTTTTTGGTGCCACTGATGTTGATGCTAAATTTGCCTGTTGTCCTGTTGGCCTTCATCCTTTCAGTTCAGTTCAGCAGAATAATAACTTTTTCAAATCACGGGCTCACAACAAATAATGAACAGCTGGGCAGACTTTTATTCTCGCAGGGTTTTAAGAAAATGGATGCTACATATTGAACGTTTGTATACATCGTGAATCAGACCAGCTCCTATTTCTGGACAGCGGGACAAAATTGTAAAACGTGATTTGGAGACTGTGGTCATGTCTAGCAAAGACATTCATATGTGCAGGACAGCCCGAGATTGCGGTCATATCTGGCACAGACAATCATCTGCATGGGACAGCCCCACTTGGCACATATGCTGGAGTAGGCGGCAGAATCCAGTCCTCAAACTAAGATTGTAGCTCCGGGTAATGAATGGGACCATTCCTATTATGTTCAGGGTAGAAATTAATCTTTGTAATGGTCTCTTCACCTCTGAAGAAGATGCGTTGTAGTCCAAACAGTGGCAAAATTGAATAACTCCAGGGCAACAAAGAGGATTTAATTTCTTTAAAAAAAAAAAAGAAAAGAAAAACATTCTCTATCCACACTAACCATCTCAGGCGTAACCATGCTCAATTGTAGAAAAAAAAAAGAAAAAAAGAGAAAACTCTCCTATCCACAAAAAAACGTTTTTCTTTAACAAGCAAAGTTTTGTCGTGATAATTAATCAAACATCACTTCATGACCAAGTTGTATCCCGACATTAGGGCTACAGGGTAACCTTTAACTCACTCTTTCTGTCAAGGTACAACTTATGTCATAAAAATGGTCACACCGATTGACTGGGTGAAGGATGCACTCCTCTCTGTACATCTCTAATAATCCAGCCCTGGGAAAAGATAACTCTCCTCTCCATTGTCCAGCTTGGCGGAATAAATACTAGACATGTGGCGTTCCTATATCTTGATGTATTTCTATATCTATCAGCCTTTACTCAATAATAACACTGGTGTGCTGAAGAGCCACAATTAGTGGTGTGGGATCAACGTTACTGCGGCAGTGCAACGGAAAAACGTTTCAGTTTCAGTTTCTGTTTCAGTTTCAGTTTCTCAAGACGTCTACACGCTCGGAACGAATTCCATATGCGCTAACGTCGCAGGTGTCATGTGTATGGCGATCATGATACAAGCCTTAAGCCTGCACATAAACCCATGAGCTGGCCAGGTCCTGAGGTCCTACCTAGCCTGTTTTACCAAGTCTGTATTTTATACTGATATTGTATCAGCCTGTCAATGGAATAACCTTGGTTACATGTAAATGACATGTGTATCTGTGTATCTTATCTTCAAAAAAGGAATATACATATAAAGGAAATAAATAAATTATTAAAGATCTGAATCACAACTGAACTAGCCATTCTGTATAAACTCGTCTCACATGACAGACACCCCCCCCCCCCCCCCCAAGTCAATGCACAAAGCCTCAACTATCAACTAGGTGAAGACAATCATAGCCCCGCCAGTCTGTCGTTCACTTCCTATGAAAGAAAAGAGGAAATAGATAGGTCTGTAAGTAAGTGAGTAAGTATACACGTAAATAGGCAAATAAACAGACACAAAATAAAGGAGCATGTACATAAATAAACAAGCAAGAAATGAAAACACCAAATAATAGTAAATATATGCATATGCCCACACGCCTTACACAGACATACACACGTATATACACACAGAAAAACAAAACAAAACAAAACAAACGCTTACAGGTGCCAGGCTGCTGACAGGTGTAGCTGCCATCTTCAGGCACAATATGGCTGTTGACTCTCTCCATGGCCACCACTGTCTCCTTCTTGCCATTACGCACCATCTGTACCCCAAACCCGATGTCAAAGTCGTCCGTCTTGAACTCCCATCTGTTGGAATAGATAAAAAAAAAACATATCATAACAGAGGAGTCAGACAGGGTTGTGTTGTTGTTTACCAGATATGTTTTCACGTTACAGCGAAAACGTCATGAGAAACCTAGAAGAAGACCCTGGATTAAAGGTTGGAGGAAAATGATAAACAACATTCGATACGCAGATGACACCGTGCTAACTGCAGAAAGTGAAAGGGACCTACAAAACCTTGTGAATATACTAGAAATAGAAAGCAAAGGTAAGGGGTTGGAACTAAACAGAAGAAGACTGAAGTCATGGTGATCAGTAAAAAAACATGAAATCCCCTCATGCAAAATAACAGCAAACGGCACGACCTTGAGACAGGTTGATAGGCTCTAATATCTGGGAACGATAATTTCATCGGACGGCAGATGCACATCAGAAATAGCCAGCAGAATCGGCCAAGCCAAAACAGCATTCAAAAGATGACAAGCATTCTTACCAACAAATGCCTATCAATTAACATCAGGAAGAGACTTCTTGAATGTTATATAGAACCAATACTGTTGTACGGTTGCGAGGCGTGGACAGTCAACAAGCAAAGCCAGAACAAGATTCAGGCAGCCGAGATGTGGTTTCTAAGAAGAACGTTGAGAGTTCCATAGACAGCAAAGGAAACAAACGAGACAGTCTTGATGGAGGCAGACACAAGTAGATCATTCATAAGGAAGATTAGGAAAAGACAGGCAACATTTATAGGCATTTTATGAGGAAAGGGAAATTAGAGCACCTGGTCACAACGGGAAAGCTGGAGGGAAAGAGAGCACCAGGTAGACCCAGGGAAAAGATACTAGACGGACTTGCAGAGTGGCTGAAGACAAGGAGGGTGGAAGAGATGCTTGAGGACAACAAGAGATAGAGACAGATGGAAATCCATGGTCGCCAACGTCATGCGGCAGGGCACCTGATGATGATGATGATGATGACCGAAACAATTGTTATCGCTGTTTAAAGCCCAGCCAACTGCGCACAGCCATATCAGGGCTATAATCATCCCCAAAGTACACCATACTCACTCAAGGAAAAAACTAAACCACCTGGAAAAGACAATTAAGTACACGTAACAATGTGTTCGGGCACATAATCTGAGGACATGGTCCTGTAGTTGACCACTCCGTCCAGTTTATTACACGGGGTTTAAAAAAAACAAACTTGAATGTTATCGCACAGGGGATTAAAAAACACAGACTTGAATACAAATTTAAACACAGCTAAGGACACTAAAACATATAACAAAAATAACCAAAAAAAACAGGCCTAAATCACCTAAAATTGCTTCTGTACACCACAATCATATCCTTACAGCCAAAATTGCACTTAATATACGTACCCAACTATCAATCCTCACAGAAAGTACATCAGGCTTTACAGAACACAAACAGATGAATGGACCAGCAAGGCAGAAAATAATAACAAGAAATGACAAAAAGCACTAAAGGAGCAAGGCAGAAACAAAACGAAAGTGACAGAACAGAGGAAATATCTAGCACAGAATTTCCAGATGGTGGGGATATTATTTATATTGAAAGAGCCTCCGACATCCCCATGGGGAAAAATGAAACAATATGAAATGAAATAAAGAGATAATCTGTAACAGAAATAGAATGAAACTGTTGGATATGGATAACAAGTTTTCCTGAAAGCTTATAGAGTTCGTGACATTTTTTCCTGTTATACATCTGCGCCACATCATCAGCCACAGACTACATGACAATGCTTCAGAGTACTATAATGATACACGACCATGAAGATGACAATCATGATGCCATGAAATTCTATTCAGGACTCAGATTTCATGATAGGGCAGTACCCTCTGCATATTTTCTAATATATCCTGGTGTCAACCAGGCCCGAGATATGCAGACATCTGTGGTGTTGGTCACGACACTGAAACACCATCCTCAATGATGCATCCCGTTTAGTAGCTGACACTCTTCTCTGTGGTCTAAATGACCTCACAAAAGGCTAAACTGTGGGTAGGAGATGATTGGGACCGTCACATCTCGTGGTAATTTTGACAGGACAGATGAGATTGGAACCTACAGCTTACTGTCATTAGTCTGTTGTGTAAGGTCTGTAATGTTCATCATCATGTTCCCTGCCACATGGCGTTGGCGATCATGACCCTCTATACGAATCTATATATGTGTGTATATATATATATATATATATATATATATATATATATATATATATATATATATATATATATATATATATACATATATTAATGAATTTCTTTTGTTCACATGGAAATTCAGGACAGCTAATATTGCGATACCTGAGCTTTTCAAAGAACATATATTCTTTGAAATGAGACAGAGACAAAGAGAGAGAGAGAGACAGACAGACAGACAGACAGACAGAGACAAAGAGAGAGAGAGAGAGAGAGGCACTGACAGACGTACAGAGAGATACATATCCTTTGCAAAGCTTAGGTATCACAATTTTAGTTGTCCTGAATTTCCATGTGAACAAAAAAAATCGTTTTCTCTCTCTTTGCATACATTTCGTAACATCACCCGTTTTAAACTCCCGTCTGAACAATAACAACAGTAAATAATGATGAATACAAATAAAACAATACATTGGTGATGATAAAACAGAAATTCAGAAAGTAAACATTAACAACGTCGGGAAAAAGTTAAGATTCATAACATCACCGACGATAGACTAATCAGCAATCAGTCAAGAACGAAAAGGAAAAAAAACTGAATGGACGAATAATACCTGTGCTGAGCAAGAAATTAGTCAGTTTCAAATCACATGACAAATTTTCCTGAAACCAATCAGTCGTAAAAAAAAGGGCTTGTCAGTGCACTCTGACAAAAAAATGTAGTTTTTAGAAATTAAAACTGTTTTTTAAAAAGGCT
>JAPXFY010000022.1:40527084-40529584 GCA_030674185.1 Monoplex corrugatus
CTCGGGTGTTCTTTACCCTTTGACTCCCAAATCCTATCCACCAACTGCAAAAACTTAACCCTCTGACTCCCTCACCCTATCCACCAGCTTCCTGCGGGAAGCTGGTGGATAGGGTGAGGGAGTCAGAGGGTTAAGTTTTTGTTTTGCCAGGATGGTGGAGAACAAGATTGAGGCAGCTGAGATGTGGTTTCTAAGAAGAATGTTGAGAGTTCCATGGACAGCAAAGAAAACAAACGAGACAGTCTTGATGGAGGCAGACACAAGAAGATTATTGATAAGGAAGATTAGGAAAAGACGGGCAACATTTATAGGCCATTTTAAGAGGAAAGAGGAATTACAGCACTTGGTCACAACAGGAAAGCTGGAGGGAAAGAGAGCTACCAGGTAGACCCGGGGAGAAATTATAGGACGGACTTGCAAAGTGGCTGAGGACATAGAGGGTGGATGATGTGCTTGCGGCAACAAGGGATAGATACATACGGAGGGCCAACGCCAACGCCATGCGGCAGGGCACATGACGAGGATGATGAAGATGAGGATGGTTGACAATGCAGGAGGCGTGTGGACAGGGTGCGGGAGTCAAAGGGTTAAGTCTTCTTTTCTTCCTTGTTCCTTCTGGTGTCCAGTGCCAGGTAGTCCGGCCAGGTCAAGCTATCCTGCTCCCATCAGACGTTGTGCCCAATCTATCTCCATTGTCTTTTCATTATGATAGTATCCATCGTGGGGATGCCAGGGGCTCTTTCAGTATAAATTGTATCCCCACCTTCTGGAAATTCTGTGCAAGTGATTTCTTCTTTTCAGTCAATCTCTTTGTTTCTTTCTTCCTCTTTTGCTTTCTGTCATTTCTTCTATCATTTTCTGCCTCGCTGGTCCATTCACCTGCATGTGTCGATGAAGTCTTACGCACTTCTGTCACTCTCTTTGTTTCTTTCTTCCTCTTTTGCTTTTTGTCTTTCTTCTTATCATTTTCTGCCTTGCTGGTCCATTCACCTACATGTGTTTGATGAAGTCTTATTTACTTTCTTATACGACTGGTAACCGGGTACATGTTTTGAGTACATTTTTGGCTCTAGGGAGGTGAAATATGCGGAAGCAATTTTTGGTAACTTACGCCCGTTTTTATACATGTTTTAGAGTCCTTGCTTATGTTTAAATTTGTGTTCAGGTGGGGTTTTTTAAATCCCCTCTGCGATTAATTGGACGGAGTGGTCAACGCCAGGGGCATCTCCTTAGATTACGTGTGTGAATGCATTGATATGTGTGTTTAATTTTCTTCCTTTTTTTTTATCCATTTTAAGTATTGTGACTGTTTTGAAACGATTATAGCCCTGATATGACTCTATGCAGTCGGCTGGGCTTTAAACACAAATAACAATAACAATTATGATAGTATCCATATAGTCCTGACTGTAATTGGCTAAGTAGCTGTTGGTTGGATAATGGTGTTCAGCCAGAAGATTCGTTTGAGTTTTCGGAAATTCTTTTTATGCAGGGTTGATAACTTTTGTTCGCTCTCTCTCTCTCTCTCTCTCTCTCTCTCTCTCTCTCTCTCTCTCTCTCTCTCACTCTCTCTCTCTCTCTCACACACACACACCACACACACAACACACACACACAATGCCCATTATGTAAAAGTATTACTGAAAATGAAAATCACTTTATTCTATGTTGTCCGGCCCTTGAGGATCTGTGACGCCTGCTAGTTCAGCCAAAGTACCACTAGAAACCAAATGATTTCAGGTTAATAATGCTCATGGCTTCAAACAATGAGCACACAATTAGAAATTTGGCAACATACGTCTATAAAGTTTAAGAGAAGAGAGTTTGCCTTATGATAAAGTTAATTTCTTGTGATGTATGTATGTTAAACCTATTCATATGTTCCTGTTGTGTTACTGAAGTTTGACTCTGGGTCCTGTATTGTATTTCAAAATATTTGAAATATGCACCATCCAAGAACGGCTATGTATTATATTCTGTTTGTATAATGTTTATAATGTGTTCGCACGCCTTCAAATGGGGCTTTGGCCTTACTGAATAAATTTTCGATTCTGATCCTGGTCTCTCTCTCTCTCTCTCTCTCTCTCTCTCTCTCTCTCTCTCTCTCTCTCTCCTCTCTCTCTCTCTCTCTCTCTCTCTCCCTCCCTCTCTCATCCTTAGGGCATAGAGGATACTAAATTCATTATATACCTTATACCAACGACACATATGAAACAATGCAACATCATTACTTTAAACCATTTACTGTCAGATTATCATAATCGTTGTACTGACATTCTAAAACTAGATATACCTCAACTTGAAAATAATTAAAACTACCACATCAAGAGTAAGACCCGAAAAATACGTTGCAATTCGTTAAAATGCAATGATCGAATCGGAAGAAAAACTGAGAAAGTTGCGTAAAGGCATAATTACACAATTTTACTATCTTAAGACATTTTGCTGAATTCAAGTAAAACAGACTTCTTAGACTCAAAAGGTTACAGATGAAATCATA
>JAPXFY010000022.1:40534584-40549584 GCA_030674185.1 Monoplex corrugatus
TTTCTCTCTCTCTCGCGGGAGGGGTTCACACGCACGCGCGTGCACACACACACACACACACACACACACACACACACACTCTCTCTCTCTCTCTCTCTCTCTCTCTCTCTCTCTCTTGGGAGGAGTCCACACACACATACATTCTTTTCTCTCTCTCCTCTCTCTCTCTCTCCCTCTCTCTCTCTCTCTCTTTCTCTCTCCGATAGGTGATTGCCCTAGAACATAAATCTCAAGAAAAACAAGACAAAACACAGTTGGAGGAGGGGGTGGAAGGGAGTTCCCAATCACTAATCCTGTTAAACAATAACTTTGAGGGCTGCCTCTGTCACTTACCACCTGTCTCGTGCTCTATTTTTAGAACTGCGCGTGCGACCTGACCCGCACGCGCCAGCTGTCTATTTTTGGCCTGACCTTTCAGTTAAACTTTGTTGCTATTGTAATATTCATAATTGCGCGTGCGTTGCGCGTGCGTTTCGTAATTTTCTTTGGAAGCTGTTTAACACTTTATTCGACCGAGGAATTTATCCTCAAGACTGGTCAAAAGCTATTATCATACCAATATTTAAGAAAGGAGATCCTGATAAAGTGGACAATTACAGGGGTGTGTCGTTATTAAGCATTGTTTCAAAATGTTACACATCAATACTGAATACTAGATTGTATGCTTGGTTAGAAAACAATAATTTAATATCAGAAAGTCAGGCAGGTTTTAGGAAAAAATATTCTACAGTGGATCAAATTTTCAGTCTGTACGCTATGGTTCAGAAAACTATGTGCAAGAAAGGTAGAAAACTATATGTTGCTTTTGTAGACTTTAAGAAAGCCTTTGATTCGGTTCAGCATGACAAACTCTTAAAGTGTATTCAAAATCAAGGAGTAAAAGGGAAGTTTTTGGTTTCGCTAAAAGCAATGTATGAATCATTATGCTCATGTATTCGGGCAAACCGGGAATTATCTGAAATATTCGATAACTCCATAGGCGTGAGACAAGGATGTGTCTTAAGCCCTACTTTATTTTCGGTATTAATAAATCAATTAGCCAATTGTATGGATGAAAAGGGGCGACATGGCATCCAGCTGATGCCAGGTTCAATGGAAATATTCATTCTTCTTTTTGCAGATGATGTAGCCCTTCTGTCAACAACACCAAATGGTTTGCAAAACCAGTTAAGAGTCTTGCAGACATACTGTGCCAGCATGAAACTGGAAGTTAATCTTGAAAAAACTAAGGTTATGGTTTTCAGAAGAGGGGGCTTCTTAGGACGACATGAACAATGGTTTTACAAAGGGACAAAATTGGAAGTAGTTAGTAAATATTGTTATCTGGGGTTCAGTTTCACGACAATGATTAGCACCAAGGCCGGCACAGAACATTTGGTGACAAAAGGTAAAAAAGCAACTTTGCTATTAAACAGGACTTTTCAAAAATATAAAGACATGACTATAGAAACTTTCTTCAAGTTGTTTGATGCAAAAATTCAACCTATTTTGTTGTATTCTTCTGAGATATGGGGACTTAACAGACTCGAGCATATAGAGAAAGTACATTTGGTATCGTGCAAAAGACTGTTGGGTGTTCCAGTCAGGACACCTAACAAGATGGTATATGGGGATTTGGGAAGATATCCTCTTTATGTCAACTCCTCAACTACCTGTCTTAGATATTGGTTTAAATTACTGGAAATGAATCCAAATAGGTTACCTTATAAGGCTTACCAAATGTTAGTGGAACTTGACAGGGCTGGGAAAGAATGCTGGGCTTCAAAAATAAGGGAAATTTTGTGTGAAACGGGATTTAATATCGTGTGGCTGCAACAAGGTGTTGGTGATGTAAAAGCCTTTTTGCGTGTATTTAAACGGAGACTTGTAGACTTATATATTCAAGAATGGTCTGGGTCACTCAGAGACAGAGATAGGTATGAAAGCTACAGATCATTTAAGACTATCTTTGAAAAAGAGAAGTACATTGACTCTATTGATATATACTGTTTCAGAGTTGCCCTTTCACAAACAAGGTTGAACGTTTTACCACTAAACAATAATATAAATAGATACAGTGAATCTGATCAAGAAAAGGTGTGTCCATTTTGCAGGACAGAATCTGAAAACGAAGAACACTTATTATTTAGATGTTCCACTTACGCTGATCTCAGGGCGAAATTTTTAAAGGATTTAGTCAGCATGCCTATGTGCATACTGCTCCAATCAACAAATAGCCACCGAAGCCACAGCGTATCCAGATACGTTTTCCACGCCATGAATAGGAGAAAAAAATTGTTAAAAGGAGAAGAAAAGTAAATAGTTATGTAGATACTAGCACTAGAATTTCAGACAATAATTAATTTCAATTGTAAAGAAAAAAAAAATGTTTATTTGAATATGAAAGGGGTGCTCATATAGAGACACATGTGCATAGGTGCCTGTGTATTCACATTGACGTTGGTGTACTTATGTGCATATATAGGTGATAGTATCTACATTATGTATATGTGTGGGTACATATGTATATATATCTATGTATGTATATATGTATGAGTGATTATGTATGTGTGCGTGTATATAGATGTGTATGTGTGTATGTGCGTTTATACATAACCTTCAATTCAGTCTATGGCCTGAACCATTGCTGACCGCCGAAGATTGAGTTATCTCTGAACTAAAAGATGCACGAAATGCTAAATATGCGTTGAATGATCATTTGGTATTGTCTCAATGTCAATTGTTTTGGTAAATGAGTGACTGATCTGCGATTAGTCTGATTAATGGATTGGCATTATGAATGTCTGTTTTTGCCAATTAACCGACTGTTTTGGGGTCGAATTGCTCTTATGTCATATATTTCTTGTTTCACTTCATTGTACATTAATTCCATTGATTGGTTTAGATTCACTGGTGAATAAATTGATAAACTGAACGCATGATTAGCTGACAACGGAATGATTATATGATTTGTTAATTGATGGCGATGGGTGGCTCACCGACCGATCGATTTATAGATTGATGGTTTTAGCTATTGATCGATCAGTGATTGAATTATGGAATGTATGGATGATTGATTCGCGTTATTTGAAGTAACGATTGCAAATTGATATATTGAACTCAGTTAAATTCTAGGTTATCTGGTCGATTAAGTCACTGGATGACTGATTAACTGGTTAAATGATTGATCGATTGATTGATTGAGAGAGGGACTGATTACGTTAAGTGATTGTTACTGAAGTGATATCGATTGTACAGTTGGATGATGCATCTGACCCAGTCAATTGAAAGCTGATTTGTCAGTTGAATCACGGGCTGAATGGCGGATTCTTTGATTGATCAACTGGTAAATCAGTTGATTGATTGGTTAATTGATTGGTTGACTGTTTGATTGATTGGTTGTTTGGTTGATCGATTGATGGATTGAGTGTTTATGTCAAGTACCTGTGGTTGAATATATTGATCAACTGTATGATCTCCGAAGGGTACAAGAAATGTCAGATCTGTGCACTAATTGAATGGTTTGTTTGTCTGATAGCCAGTTATTGTAAAATTGACAGTTGGATGAATGATATAGATGCGGTTAATGACAAATATTCTTAGCTGGCCAGTTAAGGAATATGGACTAGAATACAAATGAAAAGACCACTGTAAATGCAAAGATGAATGTATCCCAGCTTATGTGACGGTAAACGATAGAAGGGGACAATGTGACAGAGTTCACTGCAGTTTGAAAGTATAACTTGTATGAATGTATAAGAAAACCTGATCTCCTCCCCTCCCCTTCCCCATGCATGTATTGTGGCCTAAGGCCGATGTACAATAAACATTTTCTGAGTTCTGAGTTCTCTCTCTCTCTTTCTCTCTCCGATAGGTGATTGCCCTAGAACATAAATCTCAAGAAAAACAAGACAAAACACAGTTGGAGGAGGGGGGTGGAAGGGAGTTCCCAATCACTAATCCTGTTAAACAATAACTTTGAGGGCTGCCTCTGTCACTTACCACCTGTCTCGTGCTCTATTTTTAGAACTGCGCGTGCGACCTGACCCGCACGCGCCAGCTGTCTATTTTTGGCCTGACCTTTCAGTTAAACTTTGTTGCTATTGTAATATTCATAATTGCGCGTGCGTTGCGCGTGCGTTTCGTGGGTTGCGGTCGGTCACGATCGAGACTCTTTGTTATCTGTTGATGCAGGGAGCGGGACGCGCACGTGTGTGTGTATGTGTGTGTGTGTGTGTGTGTGTGTGTGTGTGTGCGTGCATGTGTATGTGTGCGTGTGTGTATGTGTGTGTGTGTGTGTGTGTGTGTGTGTGTGTGTGTGTGTGTGTGTGGTGTGTGTGTGTGTGTGAGAGAGAGAGAGAGAGAGAGAGAGAGAGAAGTTTTGCGTGTATGCGTTTTGGGGGACATCTGGTTATCCTGGGCTAATTTTATTTTTAAACTTTTTTTTTTTTTTCTTTGTGTTTTATCCAACAATGTCATTGGCACTTGTACGCTGAATTTCCCCTAATACACACTCCTTCTTTCTGTCTCTTCGTGTTGTGTCAGCCATTCCATGTACAACCCCTTCGATGGCTAGACCCTTAGACCCCCCCCCCCCCTCTCCTTCCAAAATCAAACAAGCAAAAAAACACAAAAAAACAAAACAAACAAAAAGGGGGTGCGGGGGGGTGAGAAGAGAAAAAAAATTGAAAGGCAAATAAAAATTGTAACAAAAAAGAAAGAAAAGAAAGGAGAAAAAAAGAGGAGGCAAGTGAATTGCAGCCTGTATACAAACATCCTCTCTCTCTCTCTCTCTCTCTCTTTCGGATAATTTTTCTTCAGAAACATTTGCATCTAATCTGGTACTCAATGTCAAATGATCTCTCTCTCTCTCTCTCTCTCTCTCTCTCTCCTCTCTCTCTCTCTCTCTCTCTCTCTCTCTCTCTCTCCTCTCCTCCTCGGATAATTTTTCTTCAGAAACATTTGCACCAAAGCTAGCACACACACACACACACACACACACACACACACCTCTCTCTCTCTCTCTCTCTCTCTCTTTCGGATAATTTTTCTTCAGAAACATTTGCACCTAAGCTAGCACTCAAGGTCGAATGATCTCTCTCTCTCTCCTCTCTGCCCCCCCCCCCCCCCTCATATCCTAAGCCCTGCATGAGTGATATTTCATTTAAGTGAGTTCAGGGTAATTCTTACATTTATCTTTATTCTAGAAAGCGATTGGTTCCTATTTGTCATAATTACACCTTATCATATTGAATGTAGTATGTTAATACTTTCAGAATGGGTTTGGTCAGGTAAAATACGGAGTTCTGATGTGTAATTCTATTTCTCCTGAGATGTTTTCATCCCTTTGCTGTTTCAAGTTTTACTTTCGTTTTTATGTGTAAAACATAGGAAAGTTCCCATATTAGTAATACCCCCCCCCCCCCCCCCCCCCCAGTTTTTGTGTTTTTGTTTCTTTTTTGCTGTCAGATAATCTCCCTTTAACTCATTTCTTCTTCTTCTTCTTCTTCTTTTTTTTTTTTAATATATTTTTGTTTATTCTTTCAATGTATACAGATGTTGATATAATAATCAACATTGTTTTTTTAGATGTTTCTGTTAATTTTTATGAGTATTTTATTTCCCCCTTTCAGCAAAGCCTAGATGTAAAAGAAAGCATCATAGTGCTTATCTATCATCCTCATACAGAAAGAATGTTACCTCATCTTTACTATCACCTCCATCGTATAAGCCTGATCAGGAAGTATCTCTCTGTGGAAACAACTGCAAAACTCGTTCTCTCCTTCATAATGTCTCGCATTGACTATTGCAATTCACTCCTGTCCGGTCTTCCTGCCTCCACCATTCACATCCTACAGCGCATTCAAAACAATGCTGCACGCCTTGTACTCAAAAAGAAAAAAGCTGACCACATATCTCCTCTCCTGGCACAACTTCACTGGCTCTCTGTATCAAAACGCATACAGTACAAACTAGACACCATGTGCTACAAAAGCCTCAATAACGCAGCCCCGATTACCTGTCAAGCCTACTTGAGATCTATGTTCCCTCACGTACCCTCCGCTCTGCCTCCGATCCTCTGACTTTTCGCTTTCCACGCACTAAGCTCAATACCTATGGTCCACGAGCCTTCTCTGTTTCTGGTCCACTTTCCTGGAACAAACTTCCTCTCTCAGTCCGTCAGCAACCTACTTTTGTCTCCTTCAAGTCCGCTCTCAAAACTCACCTTTTCTCCTCTGCATAAAATCCTGACCTCACTCAATCCCCTTTGCAGCCTGTCTCCACTCGGAGGAGAATCACATTGTAATATATAATTGTATATAATATGTTCTCTATAATTTTCCATTGATTTTATTCTTTCTCCCCATTTATAGCCGTGTGCGTGTGTGTGTGTGCGCGCGCGCGCGCATGTGTGTGTGTGTGTGTGTGTGTACGTGCGTGCGTGCGTGCGTGTGCGTGCGTGCGTGTGTGTGCGTGCGTGCGTGTGTGTGTGTGTCTGTTTCAGCGCTTAGATTTGATTTTATCAAGATTTTGCGCTATATAAATATTGTAATTATTATTATTATTATTATTATTATCCCGCTTCTCTCTCTCCCTCTTTCTCCACTCCTTCTCTTTCTCCCTCCCTCTCTCCTCTCTCTCCCTGTCTCTATCGTTCTCTCTCTGTTTCTCTCTTTCTCTCTCTCTCTTTCCCTCTCTCTCTCATTCTCATGCTGACAGCACAAAGAAAGTGAAACACACACACACACACACACACACACACACACACACACACACACACACACACACACACACACACACACACACACACACACACACACACAGCGTCATTAACTGAACAATTTCGGCTTTCACAACTTGACCTGAATGACGAAGAAGAGGACGAGGATGGAAATCCCACTGTTAACTAACACCGATTTCTGCACGATAATTTGACAAGTCTGCGCCACTCCTCCGTCCTCCACCTCCTCCACCCCCAAAAGGAAAATAGATAACACCGCCTCTCCATTTCCCACCCCTTTAAGACTAAAAAGGGGGAAAAATAAAACGGGGAGGAAGATGAAGGGAGGGGGCGGGAGAAACCCGTTTCTGTCGGATGATGTTCCTGGCAATCATTTATCAACCTATCGTCTTCCCCTCTGTAGAATTACAGCGGGAGTTCTCAGCATGTCTTTTTAAACTTTTGGTGGCGGGTAAGCCTGTTGTGGCAGGCGGAAACGTTTGAACAAGATGATCGTGCCTTTGATAATGCCCTTTTCTCCTTTTCTCGTTTTTCTTTTTGCCTTTCTTGATACTTATATACTCTTTTTATACCCACCAGTCTTAGTTTCCAATCTCGACACTGGACAGCATTTTCATCTTCTCTCTCTCTCTCTCTCTCTCTCTCTCTCTCTCTCTCTCTCTCTCTCTCTCTCTCTCTCTCTCTCTCTCTCTCTTTCTCTCTCTATCGGAAACAGACGCTCCTGTATATGTTTGTGCCCACGCAAGCATGCACAAACTCATGCGTACGCGCACGTTCACACACACACTCAAGCTCTCTCTCTCTCTCTCTCTCTCTCTCTCTCTCTCTCTCACACACACACACACACACACACACACACACACACAAACACACACACAAACACACTCACACTCTGTCTCTCTCTCTCTCTCACTCTCTCTCTCTCTCTCTATATACACACACACACACATACACACACACACACACACACACACGACACACACACACGACACACACATACACACGCCCGCGTGCGGCTTCGTGTCAACCGAATTAGCCTTATGCCTTACCCATATATACATACGCGCATAGCCATAATGTGATACCCAGTGACCCCCTGCAGTAAAAGTACAAAGAAGTATAAAAGAAGAGAGAAAAACGGAAAAGAAAGAGAGTAGGTCAAAGAGAATAGAAGGAATAAGATCAGCAAGCCATACTGACAGACTTTCTTTCTGGGCTAATTGAACGGGGTTTTGTTGTTGTTTGTTTTCTATTGTTTTTGAAGTGCTCTGGAAATCAGTTGATCTCTTTTTCGGTGAAAAATCGAACAAAAACTCCAAACTTCTTCTTTCTGTCTTTTTCTTTAATCTGTTCACTTACACCGCCATGGGTGTCGTAGGAAAAAGAGATGTCAATCAGCAGAAGGTAAAAAGGCCGCCTGAAGAGGATTAATGCCGTGTACGTACATATGGAATAGTAAATCAGAAACAGAGAACTACCTGTTTCCCCCCGTGGGGATGCCGGGGGTTCTTTCAGTATAAATAGCATCCCTACCTTCTGGAAATTCTGTGCTAGAAATTTCCTCTTTTCTGTCATTCTATACGTTTTTGCCTTGTTCCTTTGCCTTCTGTCATTTCTTCCTATCATTTTCTGCCTTGCTGGTCCATTCGCCTGTATTTGTTCGATAAGGTCACACGTACTTTCTCTTAGGACTGATAATTGGGTACATGTATTAGGTGCATTTTGGGCTCTAGGGAAATGAAATATGCGAAAGCAATTTTAGATAATTTAGGCCCGTTCTTGTATACGTTTTAGAGTTCTTAGTTATGTTTAAATTTGTATTCAGGTATTTTTTTTAAATCCCCTGTGTGATAAATTGGACGTAGTGATCAACCTCAGGAGCATCTCCTTAGATTATGTGCACGAATGGAACTGATATGTGTACTTTTTTTTTTTTCAACCCTTTTGAAGTATTGTGTATGTTCTGAAACGGATATAGCCCTGATATGGCGCTGCGCAGTCGGTTGGGTTTTAAACAGCAATAACAATCACTATCAATGTTCATTTTAACTGTTTTAACAACACAACACCAAGGTCTTCTTCATACCACGCTCCCTAGTCATACTGAAAAATACGTATAACCTGGTTGTTGGTTTTATTTTTTATTTCTGTTCATCACCATCTTACAAAGAAACATCACGATGGGGCAGTAGTTTCAAAACGCCCTTGTAGTAATGGGCACACAAGGTTATGTTTTCTCTGTTGGGCGTTTTGCTGCCATATGTTCTATATCAGTCCTGTGTCACTAACCGCCCCCCACCCCCCACCCTACCACCATTCATTTCAGGTCTTCAATACACCCCCACACCCAACAAAACTGAGATCACTACGAGCGTATGGCATGAAGGACCACAGCATTAGAGGAAATTGTATCACACTAAAGTGATGACTGAGAATGGGGATAACAGTGTCCGACCAAGACTGTGTGAAAAGGCCGTACTGAATGCTTACGTTCGCATTATTTCTTGGCATCAGTCAGGCCTAAAAGACAAAGACATCTGGATGTTGTTCAAGAAATTTCAAAATCCAAAACAAGGGTGACTGCCCACGTCCAAAGCAAACAAGAACCAGAAAAAAAAAAAACACGAAAAAAAAAGAATAAGAACGCGCATTTAATACAACCAGACAAGACAGGCGCAAATTTTCGGCCAACTGGTCTTTGTCAAGCGTAAGATCACAAAGAAACAAACACCAGATACAAAAATTAGGAGACAAAGACTGAAACTTCCCTGCTGCTCTGTACAGTGTGAGAACAGGAGAAAACTGACGAAAATGACATAATGTGTTTTTGAGTAAATATGATGTCAGAGCCGAAGTGAGATGAATTCTGCAATTTGAAAAGTGGTCATGCCATATTAATATTGTTTTATCCTGAAGAGGGTCCAGGGATAAAATCAAACTATGATGCACTATGCTAAGCTTAGCTAGTGTATCATAGTTTTAAGTTTAGCCCTGGACCCTCTTCGGGATACTGGACAGAGCAGCGGGGAAGTTTCAGTCTTCTTTTCCTAATTTTTGTATCTAGTCTTTGTTTGTTTATGATCTTACGCTTGACAAAGGCCGGTTGGCCGAAAATTGGCGCCTGTCTTGTCTGGTTGTATTAAATACGCGTTCTTATTCTTTTTTCGTGTTTTTGTTTTGTTTTTGTTTTTTGTTTTTTTTTCTCGTTCTAAGAAATTTCAGTTAATACCCTCCATAATGTGAATGAGACGTGGCTGTGTGGTCATACCCAGTCTTCCCCACATACCCCAAGCAAATGCAATTTTGGGTAGGAAGCTGACCGCTTCCAAAAAATCCCACAATAATTTTCTGAACTGATGGGGTTTTGAATCCGAAGTTCCCGGTTAGTAGTCCATCGCGCTAGATGTGCTTGCGGCAACAAAGGGACAGAAAGATATGGAGGGCCATGATTGCCAACGCCATGTGGCAAGGCACTTGATGATGATGATGATGATGATGAGTCCATCGCGCTAACCACTTCGCCATGCTCACTATTGCAAATCCGTTTCTCCGTATTTAAAGTCGACTCAAAGAGAACACCATGGCTACAAAACGCCCTGTGTGTGTCTGTGTTTAGTAACAATAAAACTCTACAAGGGACTGTCTAAAACGGAAGGCACTGGTGCTCCGGGTCCCATCCGCACCCTCGTGGTGTTTCTTGTTAACAACTAAAGACAGTACCAAGGCTACAACATGCCCTGCGTGTATCTGTATTCAGTAACATGAAAACTCTACAATGACGGTGTCCAAAACGGAAGCTTCTAAACGCCACTACCTAATCTCATCTTTTTACTGAATCGTACCCTAATTCAGTCAGTCCTATGGTCAATACGAAACATTTTTCTTTACAAAAAAGAAGTGGGGGGGGGGGGGGGAGGGTATTTTACTGAAAAAGAAAGAAAGTAATCCAAAAATGAAAAAAAAAAAAAAAAAAGAGAGGAGACGACACATTTTCCTAAACACTGCATACAACGGACTTGATCAATGTCACAACGACCCAGACCGCAATGTCATTGTCGGATAATCCGCCGAAATGGCGTGGAACAAACAAAAAGAGAGATTATGCTTGTCATGTTCACGCGGAACCGTGCAGATGGATGGGGGTATTATGATCTCGCTACGTGGAACCAACAAGCTTTAAAGACCTTAAACGGTTAGTGATTTATGAGCCAGACAGTTTGGCTGCACCCACACACAATTTAATATTACCTTTTTTCTCCTTCTTCTTTTAATTCCCCCCCCCCCCCCCCCCCGTCTCCACATTAAAGTGCTAGTGGGGAGATTATTTCATACTGACTTGGATATGAGTAAGTGTGCTGTGCTGTGCTGTGCTGTGCTGTGCTGTGCTGTGCTGTGCTGTGCTGTGCTGTGCTGTGTTGTGTGTGTGTGTTGTGTTGTGTGTGCTGTGCTGTGCTGTGCTGTGCTGTGCTGCGTTGCTTTGCGTTGCTTTGCGTTGCGCTGCGTTGTGTTGTGTTGTGTTGTGTGTTTGTGTTGTGTTGTGTTGTGCTGTGTTGTGCTGTGTTGCGTTGTGTTGCGTTGTGTTGCGTTGCGTTGTGTTGCGTTGTGTTGCGTTGTGTTGTGTTGCGTTGTGTTGCGTTGTGTTGTGTTGCGTTGTGTTGCGTTGTGCTGTGTGTTGTGCTGTTGTGTTGTGTGTGCATGCGAGTACGAGTGAGAGAGAAAGAGACAGAACGAGGGAGAGAGAAAGAGACAGAACGAGGGAGAGAGAAAGAGACAGAACGAGGGAGAGAGAAAGAGACAGAACGAGGGAGAGAGAAAGAGACAGAACGAGGGAGAGAGAAAGAGACAGAACGAGGAGAGAGAAAGAGACAGAACGAGGGAGAGAGAAAGAGACAGAACGAGGGAGAGAGAAAGAGACAGAACGAGGGAGAGAGAAAGAGACAGAACGAGTGAGAGAGAAAGAGACAGAACGAGGGAGAGAGAAAGAGACAGAACGAGGGAGAGAGAAAGAGACAGAACGAGGGAGAGAGAAAGAGACAGAACGAGGGAGAGAGAAAGAGACAGAACGAGGGAGAGAGAAAGAGACAGAACGAGGGAGAGAGAAAGAGACAGAACGAGGGAGAGAGAAAGAGACAGAACGAGGGAGAGAGAGATGTGTGTTTATATCATAGTATATGTACTAATATGTATAAGCATTTATATGTGAGTGCATGTGTGTATGTACGTGTGCATGCATGTGTGTATGTGTATATCTGTGTGCATGCACGTATACATGTGCGTATGTACGTACGTACGTATATGTATGTATGTATGTATGTATGTATTGTATGTATGTATGTATGTATTGTATTATGTATACATGCAAGTATGTATGTATGTATGTATGTATGTATGTATGTATGTATGTATGTATGCATGTATGTACGTAGGTATGTGTGTATGTGTGTATGTATGTATGTATGTATGTATGTACGTACGTACGTACGTATGCATGCATGCATGTATGTGTGTGTACGTAGGTATGATGTACGTGTGTATGGAAACTCACATATATACATGTATGTGCAAGCATGTATGCATACACGAACGTATACATATATGCTTTTCTACGTATGAAGATTTCTCCGCTATTTGTGGATCGATTCTGCAACTTTAACAATGATCACAGATCCCTTCCTTATGATTAGTGGCGAAAGCAACGGATCTGAGATTATGGTTTACCTAAATCGAGGTGATCCAGTATATGACTACATTTACTTTTGGCTATTTCAGAATGGACTCTGACTAAATCTAGAGAAAACGTCTGCCCCCATCTTTTGCACCGCTTCTGTGTTTTGTCACCCCCATGCCGCTCAGTTCAGCTCTCCAACACACCCCCACACTGGCCTTGGCTCAGGTCATCGTGACAACAACTCACGAAGGGCCACAGAATGTGGAACACTGTTTCGCAATGCCACGGCCATAATGTGGCTGATAGCGTTAATGCTTTGAAGTCCTTCTTGCGTCATTACCCCCACCCCGCTTATTTCAGCTCTTCAGCACATCTCCACACTGGCCTTGGCTGAGGTCATCATCACAGCAACGCATGGAGGGCCATAGAATATGGAACACTGTTTCACGATGCTACGACCATAATGTGGCTGATAGTGTTAATGCTATGAAGTTCTTCTTGTGTCATTATCCCCATGCCGCTTATTTCAGCTCTTCAACACATCTCCACACTGGTCTATACTGAGGTTGTCATGAGAGCAACGCATGAAGGGCCATAGAATCTGGAACACTGTTTCACGATGCTACGACCATAATGTGGCTGATAGTGTTAATGCTATGAAGTTCTTCTTGTATCCATTACCCCATGCCGCTTATTTCAGCTCTTCAACACACTCCACACTGGTCTATACTGAGGTTGTCATGAGAGCAACGCATGAAGGGCCATAGAATCTGGAAACTTATTTCAGCATTGTAGACGAATGTGCTGATAGGTTAAATGCTATGAAGTTCTTCTTGTACCATTACCCCATCCGCTTATTGTCAGCTCATTAAACAAAATCGATCCACACTGGCCTATACTGAGGTTGTCATGAGAGCAACGCGTGAAGGGCCATAGAATCTGGAACTATATTTTGCAATGCTATGATGAGGAGGCGGAGGATGTAGCTGATAGGAATAATGCTATGAAGTCCCAAATTGCAAACACATACACAGGAACACACCAAACCAAGATAGGGATAGGGCAGCATGAACAAAATTAAACAAAAAGATTCATGGGAAAGATGGGCTTTAAATTAGGTCTTAAAAGTGGAAAGGTTAGGCAAATTTTTCAGATCAAAGGGCAGATTATTCCACAGGGAAAAAAAGTCCATAATCGTGGCTCGAAATATCTTACAGGTGTAAAAGAAAGAAGAACGTCATGGCGGCTTAACCATCTTCTTTTCTTCTTCCGGTTTCTCAGGCACATTAAATTCACAAGGGAGTGCGCCAGTCTGAACTGATCCACATGTGATCTTTACAAATGGCGCAGTTGATGGATTACCTCCCTTTAAACAGCGTGTTGGGTGCGTACGCCTACGAGAGAACAATAAGCCAAAGAAAAAAATGAAGACCTTTCTGTCAAGGCTGTGGAGAAATTGTTTAAACAGGATTAGCGAGTGATCTTCTCATGTGTGCATTCAGTTACTTTTAGTAAGTAAGCGTGCTGGTTGAGTATCAAAAAATAAAACGTTTAAAAAAAAAACATAGTCGGGTCATGTTTCTGCTCCGTCCCTTACTGGTTAACTGATTTTATTTTGGTCTGGTTTTAAGTTACCGGAAAGGAGTAGGTTTTGAAAGTGATTCAGACATCGTATACTGACGCGTGTATAGAGAGACAGAAATAGAGAGAGGGAGAGGGAGGGAGGGGCGAGACTGAGAGGGGGGTGGGGTGTGTGTGACCCATGACCAAAGCCGTTATTCTGTTTCTGTCTCACACATATGCCCGCGCACACACACACACACACACACACACACACAAGAGAGAGGAGAGAGAGAGAGAGAGAGAGAGAGAGAGAGAGAGAAGAGAAGATGCTCAATACATGTACCCAATTACCGCTCATAAGAAAAAGTACGTAAGACTTTAGACTTTATCGAACACGTACAGGTGAAAGGACCAGCAAGGCTGAAAATGATAGGAAGAAATGACAGAAAGAAAAGAAACAAAGCAGAAACAAAGAAAGTGACAGAGAAAAGGAAATTTCTGGCACAGAATTTCCAGAAGGTGGGGATACTATTTATACTGAAAGAGCCCTCAGCATCCCCACGGGAGAAGACAGCAACATGAAATCACCCTCAGACATGGAAAGCAGTATACTGAGGTCACTGTATGATCAAGGACATCAAGGGCCATAGTATCTAGAACAATTTTCATGTTGCCGTGATGATGACTGATAGTGCTATGATAATGGGGATGACGATCACAATGCCATGAATTCTCATCTGAGACTGAAATTGCTGGAACAATTAAGCTTAAAATCAATGAAAACGAACTAAACGACTGTGCGTGTTGCGAATTCAAAATCAAATCAACAAAAACGATCTCATCTTGTTCTCACAAAATGCAGAAGTTTTGTCCTTTTCCTAATCTTCGTTTCACTTCTACTTCTGATTTCATTTTCGCTTGTCTGTCGCTGTCGCCTTTGATTCTGTTTCTTGACTTTTCATTCATTCATCCATCTAGTCAACCACCCATCTATCCATATTCATCCATCGATTTATTCATTAATCCATCTAGGATATCTGATCATTAA
>JAPXFY010000022.1:40559584-40562084 GCA_030674185.1 Monoplex corrugatus
TAGAAACCACGTCTCGGCTGCCTCAATCTTGTTCTGGCTTTGTGTGTTGACTGTCCACGCCTCACAATCGTATAACATTATCGGTTCTACATGCCATTCAAGAACACTCTTCCTGATGTAAATTGATACGCATTTGTTGGTAAGAATGCTTTTCATCTTGTTGAATGCTGTTTTGGCCTGGGCGATTCTGTTGCTCATTAGCATGCACTCGTGACACGTAAATATCCCATTGCAACAAAGGGTTGTCCCTGATAAACTTCTGTAGCTAAGTCTCCCCCCCCCCCCCAAAAAAAAAAAAAGAGGGGAAGGCGTTGCACAACTGCAGGAAGCTCTCCTTTGGAAGCACAGCCAGAACAGCAATGACAAAACTGCTGAGACACACACAAAGAAAAAAAGAAAAACAAAAAAATGTCCAGGATCTTACCTCGGGAGGGACATACTCTTGAACGATCTTGTCCACTCTGAATTTCTCCTTGTACGCCACACTCTGAAATAAAATCTCAAAATGTAACAAATCACACATGCACGAAAAGAATACGAAAGTGTACTTAACTGACAAAAGAACTGACTGACTAAACGTCCAGTATGTCAATGATTCGAAAAAATAAGTTTGGACTGAAGTTCATCATCATTATCATCATCATCGTCGTCGTCGTCGTCGTCTTCATCATGTGCCCTGCCGCATGGCGTTGGCGATCATGGCCCTCCATACGAATCTATCCCTTATCACTGCTGCAAGTACACCTCCCACCTCTCCGTCCTCAGCTATCCTGCGTCCAATATTTTCTCCCTGGGTCTACCTGGTGTTTTCTTTCCCTCCTGATTTCCTGTTGTGACCAGGCGCTCTAATTTCTCTTTCCTCATAACATGTCATACAAATGTTGCTTGTCTGAAGTTCAGCTTAGTCTAAAGATTTCAAAACACAAAGGGGCTTCCACATGCACAATTCTCTTCCACTGATGTTCTTAATAATCCCATCATGACACAGGAACGTTTCTTTTTGTCTACGTTTGTAGGCTGCAGTTCTTATCAGCACTCGAATATACGACTGGGCTTTCACGTGTATAGTCGGTCGTTTTAGTACCCCACCAGTAAGAACGTCATACTCCGTTTTCAGGGGAATGCATGGTGGCAGTTTTCATGATGTGTCTATAAGCCACCCAACACTGATATGGCTTACAGAGTCTTTAACGTGCGTAGCTGATGATCTGCGTGTGTACACTATACACGAATGGGTTTCAGGCATTAATTAATAACAGGTTTGCACGTACGCTGACGGGGGACATCAGAAAACTCTCCACCCTTCACCCACCAGGTAGTAGTACCCAGGCAGGCTCGAACCCAATGCCTCCCAGTCAGAAGGCCAGTGTCCTGACCACTCTACTATAGTACCCGTTAGCTACAGAAATAAACAAAGAAAACGATACTCACCGCACGATACATATCCGCTGCCTTGTCCACATCATACGAGCGTGCTATAAAAGAGAAACAGTAGATAAATGAATACACCAGTCACAGGTCGTGAAGTGGTTACCCAATGAACTACTGATTATGGGGCCGTGGGTTTGCATCCTTATCGGACAATACAAAACAATAGACAGACAGACTGGCAGACATACAGGCAGGCAGACAGACAGACAGGCAGACAGACGGACAGATAGATACGTGTAGACAGATAGATGGACAGACAAACAGATAGACAGATAGATAATAGATAGATAGATAGATAGATAGATAGATAGATAGATAGATAGAGAGAGAGAGAGAAAGAGAGACAGACAGACAGACAGATAGATAGACAGGCAGACATACAGGCAGGCAGGCAGACAGACAGGCAGACAGACGGACAGACAGACAGGTGGACAGACAAACAGATAGATAGATAGATAGACAGACAGATAGATAGATATATAGATAGACAGATAGATAGATAGATAGACAGATAGATAGATAGAGAGACAGATAGATAGACAGATAGGTAGATAAATAGATGGATAGATAGATAGATAGATAGATAGATAGATATAGATAGATAGAGACAGACAGATAGACAGACAGACAGACAGATAGTGAGCGTGTGTGTGATGTATGTTTGTGTGTCTGTGTGAATGTGTCAGGGTGTATGAAAGTATGTGTGTGCAGGTGGTGGTGTTTCTGTGTGTGTGCGAGCTTGTGCTTTTGTGCTTTTGTGCTTGTGTTTATGAGCGTGCTTATGTAATAAGTTCAGTTGTGCTGTGAGGTTCAAGTACTCGAAGATTTTGATGCGCTCGTAATGAACAAATCGTGTCCTGAATTATCTATAATCTAGGCGATTAGAAGATTTCAACGGTGACATACTCACAAAACATTTCATTTGTTTTCCTGATTGCATGTATCTTATTCTAGAGTGCACTTGGAGCTCGACGGGAGAGGGAAGGAGATGGACAGGGAGGGGGGGGGAGGCAGACAGAGAGAGTGAGTGAGAGAGACAGACAGGTTCAGGTTCATATTACTTATAGCC
>JAPXFY010000022.1:40567084-40569584 GCA_030674185.1 Monoplex corrugatus
ACTGAAACTTCCCTGCTGCTCCGTCCAGTGTGAGAAATTGAATAAACTGACTAAGTCACACACACACACGCACACACACACACAGACACAGAGAGAGACAGACAGACAGACAGACACACACACACACACACGCATACAAAACACACACACACACACACACACACACACACAGATTCAGGTTCATATTGCTTATAGTGTTTGTTTGTTTATGATCTTACTCTTGACATAGGCCAGTTGGCCAAAAATTTGCGCCTGTCTTGTCTGGCTGTATTGAAGACGCGTTCTTAATCTTTTTTCGTGTTTTTTTTTTTCTGGTTCCTGTTTGCTTGAGGCGCGGGCAGTCACACATGTTTTGGATTATGGGCAGAGATTAACCTTATTCAGAGCAACTACCAGTTTGAACTAATGGGCCAGTGTTTAGTGACAACAGAGATTAACCTTACTCAGAACAACTACCAGTTGAGCTAATGGGCCAGTGTTTAGTGACAACAGAGATTTACCTTACTCAGAACAACTACCAATTGAGCTAATGGGCCAGTGTTTTGTGACAACAGAGGTTTACCTTACTCAGAACAACTACCAACTGAGCTAATGGGCAAAGTGTTTCAGTGACAACAGAGATTTACCTTACTCAGAGCAACTACCAACTGAAGTATAAGCCTGATCAGGAAGTATCTCTCTGTCGAAACAACTGCAAAACTTGTTCTCTCCTTCATAATGTCTCGCATTGACTATTGCAATTCACTCCTGTCTGGTCTTCCTGCCTCCACCATTCACATCCTACAGCGCATTCAACACAATGCTGTACGCCTTGTACTCAAAAAGAAAAAAGCTGACCACATATCTCCTCTCCTGGCACAACTTCACTGGCTCCCTGTATCAAAGCGCATACAGTACAAACTAGACACCATGTGCTACAAAAGCTCAATAACGCAGCCCCCGATTACCTGTCAAGCCTACTTGAGATCTATATTCCCTCACGTACCCTCCGCTCTGCCTCCGATCCTCTGACTTTTCGCTTTCCACGATTAAGCTCAATACTATGGTCCACGAGCCTTCTCTGTTTCTGGTCCACTCTCCTGGAACAAACTTCCTCTCTCAGTCCGTCAGAACCTACTTTTGTCTCCTTCAAGTCCGCTCTCAAAACTCACCTTTTCTCCTCTGCATAAAATCCTAACCTCACTCAACCCCCCTCTGCAGCCTGTCTCCGCTCGGAGGGGAATCACTTTGTTATAATATATAATTGTATATGATATGCTCTCTATAATTTTCCATTGCTTTTATTCTTGCTTTTATTGCTTTTATTCTTTCTCCCCATTTATAGCCATGCTGTGTGTGTGTGTGTGTGTGTGTGTGTGTGTGGTGTGTGTGTGTCGGTGTGTGTGTGCGTGCGTGCGTGCGTGCGTGTGTGTCTGTTTCAGCGCTTGGATTTGATTTTGTCGAGATTTTGCGCTATATAAATATTGTAATTATTATTATATTATTATTAATGGGCCAGTGTATTGTGACAACAGAGACTTACCTTACTCAGAGCAACTTCTTTCTTGTTGGGCTTAGCTGCCCCTGCTGCCACTATTCCGTTGCTGTGGCTGTCACACGCTTTCTGAAGGTTATACTGCACACACACAGACACACAAAGACAGTTACTGATTTGAACATTTATCATACATACACGCACAAACAAATTCATGTACACGGGCGCCCACACACAGTGTTACTGTTTTGAGCTCTCTCTCTCTCTCTCTCTCTCTCTCTACACACACACACACACACACACACACACACACACACACACACACACACACACGCATACACATATGCGCGCGCACACACATCCATATAGATACAGAGATACATAGATACACGTGTATATACATTACATACATTGTAACAAACATAGGAATATACATACATAGTAACATACATACATGCATACATACATAATAATTAATATGCATACATATATTACATTTATACATACATACATACATACATACATACATAAAGACACATATACAGGTACACAGATAGGTACATAGAGACGTGTACGCATACACGAGTAAGAACCCCCCTCCCCCTCCCCCAAAAAAATTAACCGGAAATAGCATGAGAATTAAAAGAACATTAAAACAGCTCCTACGGTTTACGTATAACCACACACACACACACACACACATACACACACACACACACAACACACACCACACACACACACACACACACACACACACCACACACATACAACACACCCCCAACACACACACATACACACCCCACAACACACAAACGCACACCACAACACACACACACACACACACACACACACACACACACACACACACACACACACACACACAGACACCTAAGGCTTACAAAGAAGTAAACATGAATCGTTTTACATTTAACCACCAGCATCTTATACGCCAAAGCGATTGATCGAATTTCGCTTTGAGGGATGCACTTCTCTAAAATGTGGACAATCACCACGATACTCCTTCTC
>JAPXFY010000022.1:40579584-40589584 GCA_030674185.1 Monoplex corrugatus
TGTATTTAATTACCGAGATTACGTTAATTATGTAGTACCTGACTGATCCCTGAAGACTGACGTAATGTCATCATACCTCGGGAAGGTGTGGGACTTTAGGGCTCCTTGTGAAAGTTTTGTCGCCAACTACATCAATTTCATGGCCATAGGCCATGGCCGAGCGGGCTAAATTTAAGTTAGCCATAAATTTCGTGTTTTGACAGCCAGGACTCCTATGACCGGTATCATAGAAGGATTGGTCCTCACAACTTTCTTTTAAGGATCATGGCGCCCACGGAGGTTACCTTTATGCGCACCTTTTTTTTTTTTCCCCGCTTCCCATTTTCTACGCCACCTCAATGGCCGCAGAAGCTGGCACAGTTTTTACAATGCGATGAGGATAATAATCGTGATGCTATAGAGTTCCATCTAGATTGAGACTCCGTGACATGGCTGTACTCTACATTTACTATCGTAATACATCCTGGCGTCTACCAGGCCCGAAAGATACACACACCTGCTGTGCTGGTCAGAAAATTTGAGCAACACCCCCAATGACGTATCCGTGAAGTGGGTCAGATTCGACTGTGTGGTACCAGTCTTCCCAATGAGCCCATAGCATGCTCAACTCTAGGTAGGAGCCGGTTAGAGCCGAAAAATCCCACAATGATTTTTGAACGGACTAATGGGGATTCGAACCCACAACTTTCCAGTCGGTAGTCCGTTGCGCTAACCACGACGTGAAGCAGAAGCTCAGGCCTAGGTCCAACCAGAACAGCACCCTGGAGCAATCCCGTCTGACCAGTGCTGGCACCACACGCCGTACCAGTACTGACCGCCCTTCACTTCCAGATCACGACCATTCTTCATCAGGTGAAGGATTGTCAAACGACCTAACACTGAAAGACATTATGACTTCTATGCCGTGCATGTACACCAAATCTGACCACATGACTGACGAATTAAAAAAAAATCCACATGAGCCAGTCAATGAACTCAGAGTTGAAGTGCTTGATATGCGAGTCAGTTTGTAGTCTGACAGCAGAAAATGACTCTCTCAAAGGAGAGAACAAAGTATTAAACACAGACTTGAATAGGTTGAAAGGAAAAGATATGATCTTGAAGAACTATCCTAAAGAAATAGTTCAATGTTCTATGGCCTCCAAAGAAGAGACCCTGAAACAAAAAAAGAAACTGTGAAGACTGTGTACAGGACATGTTAAGTGGTGAGTCAGAACAACCAAAATCAATCCAGTTTGAGTGTACACTGTCTAAACACTTAACCAAACTCCCTTGTTAGGTGTTATCTCCTACAAAGATAAAGAAGAAATCATCAGAGTAAAAAAAAATTCTGAAAAACAGTCAAATATTTATAGGGGAAGATTATATCCAGAAAGTATGCGACACCAGAAAACGATTGGGACCTATAATAATAATAATTACAATATTTATATAGCGCAAAATCTTGATAAAATCAAATCTAAGCGCTGAAGCAGACACACACGCACGCACGCACGCACGCACACACACGCACACACACACACACTCACACGCATGGCTATAAATGGGGAGAAAGAATAAAGGCAATAAAAGCAATAAAAGCAAGAATAAAAGCAATGGAAAATTATAGAGAGCATAGCATATACAATTATATATTATAACCATGTGATTCCCCTCCGAGCGGAGACAGGCTGCAGAGGGGGAGGGGGGGTTGAGTGAGGTTAGGATTTTATGCAGAGGAGAAAAGGTGGGTTTTGAGAGCAGACTTGAAGGAGACAAAAGTAGGTTGCTGACGGACTGAGAGAGGAAGTTTGTTCCAGGAGAGTGGACCAGAAACAGAGAAGGCTCGTGGACCATAGGTATTGAGCTTAGTGCGAAAAGTCAGAGGATCGGAGGCAGAGCGGAGGGTACGTGAGGGAACATAGATCTCAAGTAGGCTTGACAGGTAATCGGGGGCTGCGTTATTGAGGCTTTTGTAGCACATGGTGTCTAGTTTGTATTGTATGCGCTTTGATACAGGGAGCCAGTGAAGTTGTGCCAGGAGAGGAGATATGTGGTCAGCTTTTTTTCTTTTTGAGTACAAGGCGTACAGCATTGTTTTGAATGCGCTGTAGGATGTGAATGGTGGAGGCAGGAAGACCAGACAGGAGTGAATTGCAATAGTCAATGCGAGACATTATGAAGGAGAGAACGAGTTTTGCAGTTGTTTCGACAGAGAGATACTTCCTGATCAGCCTTATACGATGGAGATGATAGTAGCAAGATCTGGCAGTTTGAGAAACAAAGTTGTTCATGGAGAGGGTAGAGTCAATGCAGACACCAAGGTTTTTAGCTGAATCAGAAATTGGGACTGATGTGTTACATAATGGGAGAGAAAGAGGAGGCAGCTGAGAAAGTTTCTGACGGGTGCCAATGAGGATAGCTTCTGTCTTGTCGTCATTAAGCTGAAGTTTATTGTGTGTCATCCAGTTCTTAATGTCCGAGTAACACTCAGTGGTGCGAGTCAACAGGCGCTGTATATTATCAGGTGAGTCACTGTCTTGAAGTTGGGTGTCATCAGCATAGAAGTGGTGTTTTATAGAGTGGGAGTTGATGATGGTGGACAGTGGGGAGGTGTAAAGAGTGAAAAGAACAGGGCCAAGGACAGATCCTTGTGGAACACCACAGGTCAGGTATGCAGGTTGAGAGTAAGTGCCATTGATGAGAACAGTTTGTTTTCTGTTTGATAGGTATGAAGTGAACCAGGACAGAGCAATGTCAGAGATGCCAAAAGTATGATGAAGTCTAGAAAGGAGAATACCATGATCAATGGTGTCAAAGGCTGCAGACAGATCAAGGAGTGTGAGGAGAGAGACTTTGCCAGTATCAGTTGCAAGGAGGAGATTGTTGAGAATGTGTAGTAGGGCAGTTTCAGTGCTATGGCACTGGCGGTAGGCTGACTGGAAAGGATTGAGGAGATTGTTGGCAGACAGGTGAGAGTTCAGCTGGTTGAGGACGACTTTTTCAAGGAGTTTCGACAAGAAAGAGAGATTAGAGATAGGCCGATAATTTTTCAGTTCATTTGGGTCTAAATTGTGTTTCTTGAGGAGAGGGTGAACAATAGCAGACTTGAAAGAATCTGGGACAGTTCCAGTTTGAAGAGAAGTGTTGATGATGTCAGTGATGAATGGGAGGAGAGTAGGGAGACAGTCGGAGTAGAGAGAACCTGGAAGAGGATCCAGTTCGCAGGTTTTGAACGACATGGATCTGATTGTGTTGAAAATTTCTTCTTGTGAGACTGGGGTAAAAGTAGTAAGAGGTGTGCCAGAGAAGGAAGGGTCAGGTGGGCATGGTTGACAGGGTGTCCTGTCAAGCCTGTCACGAAGAGTTTGTATTTTGGTGGTGAAATACTTGGAGAATACAGATGGGAGTTCTTCATTTGTATGTTTTGTTGGGAGAGGTAAATCTTTTCGTGTGCCAAGGAGATGATTCATGGTTGTAAAGAGTTCTTTTGAAGAAGAGGCATTCAGGATTTTGGTTTGGAAATAGCTTGTTTTTGCTGATGCAATGAGGGTGGATACTTTTGTTTTAGAGGCTTGAAAAAGTTGCCTGTGTACAGTGAGTTTGGATTTGCGCCAACGGCGCTCTGCTCTGCGGCGGGCACGTTTTGCACAGGCAATCTCATGAGTGAGCCAGGGGATAGGGGGGCGGTCAGGTAAAAGACGGGTTGTGGCTGGAGCATGAGTGTCCAGAAGATGGTGGAGAGTAGTATAGAATTTATCGGCAAGGTTATGTGACTTTTCAGAAAGGAGACGGGAGGCATCAGATGAAAATGTGGAGAGGTCGATAGATTTGAGATTGCGTCGAGTCACTGTGCGCATGGTACGGGAAGGAGGAGAAATGTCGAGAGAACAGAGAATTGCAGAGTGGTCAGATGGAAGGGCTGAAGTTAGACGGGTAGAAAGAACTAAGCAGTTGTCAGTAGCGGAATTGTGGTGATCACGAGAAATGATCCAGTCAAGAATGTGACCTTTTTGATGGGTTGGTTCAGAAATGTGTTGAGTCATATTGTGATTGGACAGAGAGTTGATGATATGTCTTGTGTCATAACGGTGAGTGTTGTCATAGTGGACATTGATGTCACCTAGAATGATGAGATTTCCAGGTAAGAGGCAGTAGTGGTCAAGCAATTGGTCAAAGTCAGACAGAAACGTGGATGTGGTGAGTTTGTTGGCAGAGCTAGGTGGGGGTCGATAGACACAGGAGAAGGTGATGGGGTGAGGGTTGGATTGGAAGGATACTTCAACGTGCTCGAAAGAAGGATGGGAGAAAGGCAGAGACTGCGAGAAAGATAGGCAGGAATGGAGTGAGTCCTTGTAGAGGATGGCGATACCGCCACCTCGGGATGAGCGATGGAAAGAAGCAAGCCTGTAACCACTCGAAGTGAGGCTAGCATGTATAGGTTCGTGACCAAGGGGGTTAAGCCATGTCTCTGTGATAAAAGCAATGTCAACACGTTCATCTGAAAGCCGCTGGAGATAGCAACAAGAGTTCCACTACATGATTACCACCATACTGAGGGTTAAAAAAAAATTTGGATTGGATGATAATAATGAAATAAAAAAAAAAGGACAAGCCCAACGCAAAACATGCCCTACAATCCAAAATCAAAATGTCTTAAGCAAATAACAAGAAGTAACAAATTCCCCCTCAACACCGGTTTCGAAAATTTTCTGTGAAGGCTCAGATGCAGTCAGTGATGTTTCGAAAAGCCAAAGTATCACGCAAGCATAACGTGCAAGTCGCACAGTTCCCCCCCCGCCCACCTCACACTCACTCACACACACACACACACACACACACACACACACACACACACACACACACACACACACACACACACACACCACACAATTCTCCTCTACTCCCTCGCGTACGTGTTCCCTTTAAGACAGTGAACAAGTAAAAACTGTGTGACAGGTGCGTATCATATCAAGATAATTTTGAAGAACGTAATTCAACGCAAACGTGAAAATATACTTATCGTTGAAAGAGCAATAAGAACCAACTGAACCAAGTCTTATCTTTTCTTCACTGCAGTGTGGAGGGACTCCTATGTAAACTTAACGATAGACGGTGTATTAAGTATATTACCTCTTGCATTTTATATTGTGGCAATGTTCGTGGAGAACGTATAAAGGCGCTTATTCAATGTTGTAAACAAACTTTAAAGCGGTCAAAACACGGTAGGCAGTCAGGAGTGTGGTTTGTATAAATAATACAAGTTCGGTCGCATATGATAAAGAACTTGAATGTGACCAAAATGATGTGTTTTTTGCGCGATAAGACACAATTTGGTTTTGGAAAAAAAAAGTAGTTAATATGTGTGAATATAGTCCTACTATTAATTCTCCTGATTATGCGACTTTTAATGTTGCAAATGGCATTCTATATTTAGAAGATGCGTAAGCTGGTAAACTGATATCAAGTGATAATATTGATATTCTTCTAAGTGCAGAAGATGCACAAGATGATAAACCAGTATCAAGTGATAATGTTGATATTCTTCTACAGGCAGAAGATGCACAAGATGATAAAATTTATATCAAGTGATAATGTTGATATTCTTCTACAGGCAGAAGATGCACAAGATGATAAAATTTATATCAAGTGATAATGCTGATATTCTTCTACATGGAAATAATCTAAATGCTAGGACGTCAATTGTTTTTCCTGTGAGTAGTTATCAGTTCGACCTGCCTATTTTTTAGTAAAGAAAATGAAACTGTACATCTGACAAGACAGAAAATTCAAAGTGAAATTTGTGTGGCTTTAGTAAAGAAAATGAAACAGTGCATCTGACAAGACAGTCAGAAGATTCAGAGTGAAATCTGTGTGGCTTTACTAAAAAAAAAAATGAAACTGCATCTGACAAGACAGAAAATTCAGAGTGGAATTTGTGTGGCTTTAATAAAGAAAATAAAACTGTATCTGACAAGGCGACTACAGAAAATTCAGAGTAAAAATTTATGTGGTAAAACGCTTTTAAATCTATGTGCTGCGTTTTGTTTGTTCATTTTGAATGGTGTATGTAATGTGACCTGCATGGTGTATGTAATGGTGACCTATGTGTATGTAATGGTGACCTGATGGTGTATGTAATGGTGACCTGCATGGTGTATGTAATGGTGACCTGAATGGTGTATGTAATGGTGACCTGCATGGTGTATGTAATGGTGACCTGCATGGTGTATGTAATGGTGACCTGCATGGTGTATGTAATGGTGACCTGCATGGTGTATGTAATGGTGACCTGCATGGTGTATGTAATGGTGACCTGCATGTGATGTATGTAATGGTGACCTGCATGGTGTATGTAATGGTGACCTGAATGGTGTATGTAATGGTGACCTGCATGGTGTATGTAATGGTGACCTGAATGGTGTATGTAATGGTGACCTGCATGGTGTATGTAATGGTGACCTGAATGGTGTATGTAATGGTGACCTGAATGGTGTATGTAATGGTGACCTGCATGGTGTATGTAATGGTGACCTGAATGGTGTATGTAATGGTGACCTGCATGGTGTATGTAATGGTGACCTGCATGGTGTATGTAATGGTGACCTGCATGGTGTATGTAATGGTGACCTGCATGGTGTATGTAATGGTGACCTGCATGGTGTATGTAATGGTGACCTGCATGGTGTATGTAATGGTGACCTGCATGGTGTATGTAATGGTGACCTGCATGGTGTATGTAATGGTGACCTGCATGGTGTATGTAATGGTGACCTGCATGGTGTATGTAATGGTGACCTGCATGGTGTATGTAATGGTGACCTGCATGGTGTATGTAATGGTGACCTGCATGGTGTATGTAATGGTGACCTGCATGGTGTATGTAATGGTGACCTGCATGGTGTATGTAATGGTGACCTGCATGGTGTATGTAATGGTGACCTGCATGGTGTATGTAATGGTGACCTGCATGGTGTATGTAATGGTGACCTGCATGGTGTATGTAATGGTGACCTGCATGGTGTATGTAATGGTGACCTGCATGGTGTATGTAATGGTGACCTGCATGGTGTATGTAATGGTGACCTGCATGGTGTATGTAATGGTGACCTGCATGGTGTATGTAATGGTGACCTGCATGGTGTATGTAATGGTGACCTGCATGGTGTATGTAATGGTGACCTGCATGGTGTATGTAATGGTGACCTGCAATGGTGTATGTAATGGTGACCTGCATGGTGTATGTAATGGTGACCTGCATGGTGTATGTAATGGTGACCTGCATGGTGTATGTAATGGTGACCTGAATGGTATGTAATGGGACCTGCATGGTGTATGTAATGGTGACCTGCATGGTGTATGTAATGGTGACCTGATGTGTATGTAATGGTGACCTGCATGGTGTATGTAATGGTGACCTGATGGTGTATGTAATGGTGACCTGCATGGTGTATGTAATGGTGACCTGCATGGTGTATGTAATGGTGACCTGCATGGTGTATGTAATGGTGACCTGCATGGTGTATGTAATGGTGACCTGCATGGTGTATGTAATGGTGACCTGCATGGTGTATGTAATGGTGACCTGCATGGTGTATGTAATGGTGACCTGAATGGTCGTTAACATTTTTATTTCAGACTCAGTCAACAGTGTGAATGATTATTTCTTTAGTTTCTGAAAATGTATTTACTGCAATACAAAAATGCCGCCGATTGGAAGTTTATGAAATGACAGATATCTAACATCAACTTCTAGAGTTTTGCTTTGATACCAAGAGCAAAAGCCAGAACAAGATTGAGGCAGCCGAGATGTGGTTTCTAAGAAGAATGTTGAGAGTTCCATGGACAGCAAAGAAAACAAACGAGACAGTCTTGATGGAGGCAGACACAAGTAGATCATTCATAAGGAAGATTAGAAAAAGACAGGCAACATTTATAGGCCATTTTATGAGGAAAGGGGAATTGGAGCACCTGGTCACAACGGGAAAGTTGGAGGGAAAGAGAGCACCAGGTAGACCCAGGGAGAAGATACTAGACAGACTTGCAGAGTGGCTGAAGACGAGAGGGTGGAAGAGATGCTTGAGGCAACAAGAGATAGAGACAGATAGAAGTCCATAATCGCCTACGCCATGTGGCAAGGCACCTGATGATGATGACCAAGAACTACATAAGGTCTGCAAAAGAAGACATCAACAACAACAAGCAAACGTTTATCGAAAAGTATGTACGGAAATTATGCTCAACAGTACTGTGATAATATTCATTCTATAGAAACAAAGCATGATAATATTCATTCTATAGAAACAAAGCATGATAACATTCATTCTATAGAAACAAAGCATGATAATATTCATTCTATATAACAAAGCATGATAACATTCATTCTATAGAAACAAAGCATGATAATATTCATTCTATAGAAACAAAGCATGATAATATTCATTCTATAGAAACAAAGCATGATAATATTCATTCTATAGAAACAAAGCATGATAATATTCATTCTATAGAAACAAAGCATGATAACATTCATTCTATAGAAACAAAGCATGATAATATTCATTCTATAGAAACAAAGCATGATAACATTCATTCTATAGAAACAAAGCATGATAACATTCATTCTATAGAAACAAAGCATGATAATATTCATTCTATAGAAACAAAGCATGATAACATTCATTCTATAGAAACAAAGCATGATAATATTCATTCTATAGAAACAAAGCATGATAACATTCATTCTATAGAAACAAAGCATGATAATATTCATTCTATAGAAACAAAGCATGATAATATTCATTCTATAGAAACAAAGCATGATAATATTCATTCTATAGAAACAAAGCATGATAACATTCATTCTATAGAAACAAAGCATGATAATATTCATTCTATAGAAACAAAGCATGATAATATTCATTCTACAGAAACAAAGCATGATATATTCATTCTATAGAAACAAAGCATGATAATATTCATTCTATAGAAACAAAGCATGATAATATTCATTTTATAGAAACAAAGCATGATAATATTCATTCTATAGAAACAAAGCATGATAATATTCATTCTATAGAAACAAAGCATGATAATATTCATTCTATAGAAACAAAGCATGATAACATTCATTCTATAGAAACAAAGCAAACACTTCACCATGTCACTGATTTAATAAATGTTGATGTCAACAAAGTGCTTGATATATTCAACTGTTGTATAAGACAACAAGATGGATGTATGAAAAAAATACCAGCCAGAAGAAGTATGGTATGACGATGAATGTAAAGCTTTAGAGTGAACTGTCAGAAGATTGTTGAGGGTGTTCAAAATGTCGTTGAACTCTGAAGAGAGAGCAGACATTTTTAGTGCTAGAAGGGAATACCAAATAAAATTTAATTACACCGAAAGAGGAAGGAACACAATAATGTGATTCTGCACAATCTGACCACATCTGTTGATAACCAGGAAAAAAACATTCTATGATAACCAGAAAAAAACATTCTGGCGCCACACACGTAAAACCTCCAATAAAAAGATATTTCGAGCCAACTTGATTTCCGTTCAAAACTGGTTTCAGCATTTCAAAGGTGTCCTTGATAAGAAGAATCATCCCTCCGACAGCGTCGTTATTTATATTAAAAACGATGTCTCTGATCATATTCTCAGTGGTGATGAGGATGATAATCGTGGTAGCGATGAATACGGTAGTGGTTGTTGATGATGGTGATGGTAACGATAGAGATAACAAGGATCTTGTTGATTGTAATGATGATGGTAGTGATGATGCTCTAACTCGTCCTTTTTCAAAAGGTTTTATCATCCTTAAGAAAATTAAAATGTAGGAAAGCAACAGGATGAGACTGTATGATTGGGGACCTCTTGAAACACGGTAGAGACGTGGTCGTGAATTTCCTAGTTGAAACGTTCAATGTTTTATTCGATACTGGTCGACATCCTGATAACTGGACAGAATCCATCATTCTCCCTTTAATTAGAAAGAGAAATGCCAGTGATTCAA
>JAPXFY010000022.1:40594584-40602084 GCA_030674185.1 Monoplex corrugatus
TTTAGATTTCGTATTACTCTTAGAGAGGTTTGCAAATATACACAATCTTGAATCTCTTCACCTCCCAGCCCTGATCCAAAACACAATTTATTGTTGTCATGCCTGACGTGCAAGCAGAACACTGATTTGGTTCGCAAGTAAGCAACTCGTTTGAGGCCACCTGTACCTCCTTTGATGGAGGATTCACAATCACTTTTTTTATGCCACATCAAGCGTGCCACGTGCAGCATGCTACAAAGACAAAACCCCCCCCCCCCCCCCATGAAAATGGAAACCTGAATCTTGAAAACACTTTACCACTCAAAGGTACTCAGCGGGAGGTTTAGGGAAGACCCCGATTTTCGTCACGAAAAATAAAACGTGATGTTCCAACCATAGGCGCTGAAATAAAGCGTGAGTTTGATCAGTTTCATCGCGCCAGCTGTTTTGGAGCTCTGTACCAGCTGGTCAAAGGGACCAGATCCATCTTTTCGACTTTCAAGTCATAGCCCTTTGCCTTCCTCACCCTGTTCACTCGCATGCTGCTTTTTCAACCATGATAACAAAGAGAAAATCTCACCTTTTGACTACCTCACCCTATCCACCAGCTTCCTGCAATTTTTTTTTGCTGGTGGTAGATAGCATGTAGGAGTCAAAGTGTTAATGCATTACCTGTTCATTCAGGCCTTCTGCTGTTGGTATCATGGTTGCTTATCCAACAATATGCGCTTCCACAACTACCAATTGTGTAGCGTCGTGTAGTCATTCGTGTGTGTGTGTGTGTGTGAGAGAGAGAGAGAGAGAGAGAGAGAGAGAGACAGAGACAGAGACAGAGACAGAGAGAGAGATAGACAGAGAGATACAGACAGAGATAGAAAGAGAGAGTGTGTGTGAGAGAGAGAGAGAGAGAAAGAGAGAGACAGAGACAGAGATAGAAAGAGGGAGTATGTGTGTGAGAGAGAGAAACAGAGAGAGACAGAGATAGAAAGAGATATTGTGTGTGTGAGAGAGAGACAGACAGACACAGAGAGAGATAGAAAGAGAGAGTGAGAAAGAGAGAGACAGAGAGAGAGAGACAGAGATAGAAAAAGAGAATGTGTGTGAGAGAGAGACAGAGAGAGACACAGAGAGAGAGAGAGATACAGTGAGATAGAAAGAGAGAATGTGTCACAGAGAGAGACAGACAGATAGAGAGAGAGACAGATAGAGAGAGACAGATAGAGAGAGACAGAGATAGTGTGAGAGAGAGAGAGAGAGAGATAGAAAGAGTGTGTGTGTGAGAGACAGAGAGAGAGAGAGAGAGAGACAGAGATAGAAAGAGAGAGCGTGTGTGAGAGAGAGAGAGCGTGTATATGCGTGTGCGTGTGTGTGTGTGTGTGTGTGTGTGTGTGTGTGTGTGTGTGTGTGTGTGTGTGTGTGTGTGTGTTCCTGTACGACAAAAATATGTGAACAAGAGTTCTCTCAGTCCTTCATGGGTGGATCTTTACCAAATGCTGGTCAAAACTTGACACTATTCAGGTGTCACAAAACAGCAAACTTGGAAAGTTGAGCTCGAAGCTACAGGTCACACTGGCAAAGAAAGAATGAAAGAAAGAAAGAAAGAAATTGTTAATGTTATTGTTATCTCTGTTTAAAGCCCAGCCGACTACGTAGAACCATAACAGGGCTACAATCAGTTCAAAACATACACAACACTTCAACAGAAAAAAGGGAAAAGAAAATTAAGTACACACATCAATGCATTCGCGCACATAATGTGAGGACATGCCCCTGGTGTTGACCACTCCGTCCAATTTATCGCACAGGGAATTTAAAAACATACCTGAATACAAATTTAAACATGATTATGTACACTAAAACATATATAAAAACGGGCATACATTACCTAAAATTGCTTCCGCTTATCTCATCCCTAGAGCCAAAAATTCACTTAACATGCACCCAATTATCAACCCTAAGAGAAAGTGTGTAAAACTTTATCGAACACATGCAGGTGAATGGACCAGCAAAGCAGAAAATTATAAAACGAAATGACAAACAGCAAAGAAGAAAGAAAGAAACAAAGCGAAAGAAAAGAGGAAATTTCTGGCACAGAATTTCCAGAGGATGGGGATACTGTTTATACTAAAAAAAACATCCCAGCCGGGGGGGAGGGGGGAGGGAAGAAAGAAAGAAAAGAAAAGAAAGAAAGAAAGAAAGAAAGAAGAAAGAAAGAAAACACGCTGAAAATCGGCACGAAAGTGACTGACCAACACTTTCTCAGAAACTTCTGACAATTTTCGTTTTCAATGTTGTGACAGTTTATCGTTTTTCGAGCTTCACGTCAGCTTCTGTTTCATCTGAACCTTTTCTCAAGTCACAGTGGCCTTGAGAAGTACAAAACTTGAATTTTCTGTAAGGATTTTTGTATACAGAAAATGAAGATCGTTAGAATGGTTTGACTGTCTTCACCTGCTGAATTTGATTTTTTCCCCCCCACAGAATTTTCCAAACAATTCTTCGATCGCTTTGGGTTGTTTAACGTGCACGATACGTATGTTGCAGACAGCATTTCGATTTGTAGTCTCCTGTAAAGTGCATGTGTCATGTATCTGTGTGTATGTGTGCGTGTGCTGTGTGTGTGCGTGCGTGCGTTCATGCGTGCTTGTACGTAATGCACTTGTGTACGTATAAGAATGTACGTACATACGAGTATAATAAACATGCATACACATGCGCACGTGGGCACGTGTCTACAAGCTTACGAGTGCGTGTTATGTACCTATTTTCGTGTCCGCACGCATACGGGCACGCAAGGCGCACAATGTATGAGTGACAGAATAAAGCAAATTTCTAGCACAGAATTTCCAGAAGATGGGGGATACTGTCTATACTGAAAGAGCCCCCGGCATCCCCACGGGGTACCCACCTACTACAGAGCCCCTAAGGTATAAATTAACCAGCGCGTGAATTTAAAATAAATAATAAACAGACTTGTCTCCTTTATGTGCCTAAGGTCGATGAGGACTGTAACCAAGCGGGTACACTTTGAACTCGCAATCGGAAGGTCCTGCGTTCGATTCTGTCTGATTATTTCACGTGTGGATATAGGGTAGAGTTGTTTCCGATCTATATACATGCCTAGACCTGCCATGGCCCAAAATCCATTCATGTGTACACGCACGCAGAACATTAAACCCTTTTGACTCCCGCACCCGGTCCACCATCGTCCTGCATTGTGAACCTTGCTAGCAGAACAAAAACTTAACCATTTGTCTCCCTCACCCTATCCACCAGCTTCCCGCATGAAGCCGGTGGATAGGGTGAGGATTCGATGGGTTAAGTTTTTGCAGCTGGTGGGTAGGATGGGAGTCAAAGGATTAAATATACACGTTAAATATCTTGTAAGTCATGTCAATATCCGGTAGCTTAAAGAAACATGAAAACACCGCATATTGGTCAACCCGAGAAAGGATTATTATGAAGACTGCGCAGCCACACATCGCCTGCACAGTTCGTAAAACAACGTAGACCCGCATACAAGATTCAAACGATCGGAACGCTAAACGATTAATGAAAACATATCACTCATAGTGAACAGACGTTAAATCAAAAACGAACGAACGAACGAAAACATATGAAATAAGTTCACAAATATAATCAATCAATCAATAAATGATTTTTTTAATGACTGCGAACTGCGTCGCTGGAAAAAAGGTCTCCGGTCAAAAGTGTGTCACAGTGATATGGACAGCCTGCTGAATGGATAAGCAAACAAACAAACAAGTCAATAAAAAAAAACAATACTCAAAAACAGAGGCAGACAGACTGGCTTTCTCTCAGTGGGAGGCGATGACAGTCGTACTCATTCGCGACCACCAGTAGGCGTCAGCCTATCATCGTCATTAGGTGTACTGCTTACCTTGGCTTACCGCCTAGCCATTACAATGATTGTTTTAACCCTTTGTCTCCCGCACCCTGCTCAGCAGCATCCTGCATTGTCAACCAAACTAGCAAAGCACAAACGTAACCCTCTGACTCCCTCACCCTAACCACCGAAGCTGATGGATAGGGTGAGGGAGCCAAAGGGTTAAGTTCTTTTGCAGTCGGTGGATAGGGTGTGGGAGTCAAAGGGTTACGCACGTTTTATGACTGTCCAATTTGTTATGTTTCTTTAGACGAGCATAGCAATCAAGCAGACAATCACACAGACCTGCCTAGATGGTAAAAGGTGAAGATTTTCCCCATTTCCCACGCCAAAGCGTGTGCACGTGTATTGATTGATTGATTGATTGATTGATTGATTGATTTGGTTCAGTTTTTACGTCAACACCCACCTCAAGTGATATGGCCGACGGGGATAACCATCCCAGGGAACGGGGGGGGACCTGTCTAATCCTATACTGACACCACCAGACCAACAATGATGTTAAGATGGGGCAGTGAGAAGGACAGTTTAATGTAGCGCATCCCGGAACTCGAACCCACAACCATTAGCATGTGAATCCGACGCTCAAACCAACTGAGCTACTGGGTCCCGAAATGCACGTGTATATGCACGCAGAGCATCAAATACGCATGTTAAAGATCCTGCAATTTAGGTCACTGTCCGATGGCTTATGGAGACCCCAAAACACCCAGCAAGCACGTGCGCCGAAGACGGAATATGCAGACCGTGCAGCAAAACGTCGCCTGCACAGTGTACGGAAAACAACGTGCATACACGCATCTCAGAAAAAAAACAACTCGGAACGCTAAAAAGTAACAAACAAACAAAAAAGAAAACCGCTCACTGTAAGTAGCTAAAAACCCTGGGACAATTATTCAACAATCCCGCGACAATTTATGCCGATGAAAATGATAAGCACGATGCTACAGAGTTCCATTCTGGATTGAGAATGCGTGACAGGGCTGTACATGTACTTTCCATTCTTCCTGTAGGCGTACAGGCTCGAGAGAAACAGACACCTGCGGTGTTGGTCACAATATTCAAACAACACCTTCAGTGACACATCCGTCAAGTGGATAAGGCTCGACAAGGTGTGCTGAGTATTCGAATGAGGTTCGACGGTGTGGTACTAGTCTTCCCAACGAACCCACAACACGCTCAACTCTCTGGGTAGGAGTGGTGTGAGGTCCAAAATTCTCACAAAGATTTTGACAGAACTTGTGTGACCTGAACTCACAACCTTCGAATTGTTTGTCCGTTGCGATAACCACTGCACTACCGCTTCTTGCTACAACACGAAAACATTTAATGTCATTCAAAGATTGTGGGGGAAATGACAGCAAGCTTAAGCTTATTTAAAACCCTGAGCCCCTACCCGTACCCCCTCCCTCCCGCCGACAGAAGTTCACAAAAGAACAAAAGATGGGCGTGAAAATCAAATAGACAAACATAGGACTTCCGCCAGGTAGATCTAGGTTCAATCCACTCAGACATCTCTGTGTGTTGGGAAAAGCTTGGAGGTTTTCCCGTTCTCCTTGATCACTAGGTGTGCAGAGCTGCCCCTCCCCTCCCCTCCCCCCCTTTTTTTTTGTTTTGTTTTGTTTTTTTTGTAGGATTTGCTTGAAAGGGAGACGAAAAAGGCTGGAACGATGAGATCCTGATTGATCATGCCTGTAACAGTTTGTCATGGCTTCATGCAGGGAATCCTATCGAACAGCTGAATATCCTGCGAGTGACCCTACTTTGACTCCTTCCTCTCTTCCCCCCCCCCTCCTCTCCACACACACACACACACACACACACGCACTACATGTTACACTGTACGCACGTGCGTGTGTCCGTGTGTGTGTTTATGTTCACCTGACAATATATGATTGATGATGATGGTGGTGGTGGTATAATGGTGGTGGTGGTGATGATGATGATGATCATCATCATCATCATGATGATCATGATGATCATGATCGATCGTGATGATGACGACGACGATGATGATGGTGTGCGCGCGCGCGCGGGTATGTGTGTGTTTGTGTGTGTTTGTGTTTGTGTGTGTGTGTGTGTGTGTGTGTGTGTGTGTGTGTGTGTGTGTGTGTGTGTGTGTGTGTGTGTCTGTATCTGTCTGTCTGTCTGTCTGTCTGTCTGCATAGGAAGCGAGAAATCCGGGTTTTTCTCCCCCTTCCTCTAGGTCTTCAGCCGTTCCCTGGAGAATCCCTCCCTCGACAATTCGCTTCAAAGCTTTAAGGCCCGTTTATACAGAGCGCGAACGCGAACGCGGTTTTTCGTCCTGGAATTCCCAAGTCATTTTTAGAGGTCCTGTTCATACAGAGCGCGAACGCGAACGCGAACAAATATTTGTTCGCGCGGTCGACCGCCGAGATTGCCTCCAGAGCGAATTTTTCAGAACGCCGCGGCGGCTTTCTTGCTATCAAGTTGTATCAACCAATCAGCTAGTACCACCTCCCTTGCATCATTTCCGAAAATAGAAACTTGTAGGCATGGCTTTTCCTATGCAGATCTAGTCTACTTTGCTTGTAGGGTATGGCCGATATTGCTGGAATTTTGCAGGATGAAAATGCAGTTCTTGGACGAGGTGGTGGTACTCTCCATATTCACTTCTTCTCTGTAAAATTTCATGCACTGACACACGCCTCTTTCTCTTTCTACGCTGTTTTGTGTATAAATACAGAGCTATAATCTCCTCCGTGTCTGACTCTGCCTGTGCCATGATTCCAAAATGACCAAATTTTAACTCTCACAACAAGAAAAAGGCGATCCGCCTCGAAAGCCGTCGACGGTTTTCCGCGTTCGTGTTCGCGCTCTATTTGAATGGCTGAACTGCTAAAAAGTCGCGTTCGCGTTCGCGTTGGCCGCGTTCGCGTTCGCGCTCTGTATAAACGGGCCTTTAGACTGGGTGAGCGGCGTCTCTCCCAAACGCTTGTCAAATATGTGAGAAACAGGACACTAAATGTGCCTAAAATATGTTCTGTTGCTCCTTTTTTTTTTTTCTTTTTGTTTCAAACATTTATAGTTCATTTTAAACAAACAGCACACGTTATATGCAAAAATCATTGATAAAGAGGATTAGGAGAAGACAAGCAACATTTATAGGCAATTTTATGAGGAAAGGGGAATTAGAGCATCTGGTCACAACAGGAAACCTGGAGGGAAAGAGAACGCCAGGTAGACCCACGGAGAAAATACTGGACAGACTTGCAGGGTGGCTGAGGACAGAGATGGTAGAAGATATACTTGCAGCGACAAGGGACAGAGGCATATGGAGGGCCATGATCGCCAACGCCATGCACGCAGCAGGGCACGTGATGACGATGATAATTATACGCTCTATTTCATATATACAGCACAGTTATTCAACTGGAGGCCATATGCAGGTCACCGATAATATTCTGCCCCCAGGACTTTGCTGCACAGCAGATCTTAGGGTCCCTAAGTGTGCTTATCGGTAAGTATTTTGTTAACCCTTTAACTCCCGCACCCTATCAACTAACTGCAAAACTTAAACCTTTGATTCCCTCACCCTATCCACCAGCTTCTTGCAGGAAGCCAGTGGATAGGGTGAGGGAGCCAAAGGGTTA
>JAPXFY010000022.1:40607084-40629584 GCA_030674185.1 Monoplex corrugatus
ATGCATTGGGTAAGTTGTTTTTCCTCTCCTATGATTTTTTGTTTTCATGGCGATGATTATGTGTCATCTATATAATCTATGTACGTATGTGTGTGCGTGCGTGCAATGAGTCAGTCCTCTCTCTCTCTCTTATTATGTGTCATCTATATAATCTATGTACGTATGTGTGTGCGTGCGTGCAATGAGTCAGTCCTCTCTCTCTCTCTCTCTCTCTCTCTCTCTCTCTCTCTCTCTCTCTCTCTCTCTCTCTCTCTCTCTCTCTCTCTCTTATTATGTGTCGTCTACATAATCTACGTACATGTATGCGTGCGTGCGTGTAGTGAGTCTCTCTCTCTCTCTCTCTCTCTCTCTCTCTCTCTCTCTCTCTCTCTCTCTCTTTCAGTATGAGTCGTCTATATAATCTACGTACATGTATGCGTGCGTGCGTGTTGTGAGTCTCTCTCTCTCTCTCTCTCTCTCTCTCTCTCTCTCTCTCTCTCTCTCTCTCTCTCTCTCTCTCAGTATGAGTCGTCTATATAATCTACGTACATGTATGCGTGCGTGCGTGTAGTGAGTCTCTCTCTCTCTCTCTCTCTCTCTCTCTCTCTCTCTCTCTCTCTCTCTCTCTCTCTCTCTCCCCTTCTCATTATGTGTCGTCATTATAATCTACGTACGTATGTGCGTGCGTGCGTGCGTGTGTGCGTGTAGTGCGTCTCTCTGTCTCTCTCTCTCTCTTTCTGTGTGTGTGTGTGTGTGTGTGTGTGTGTGTGTGTGTGTGTGTGTGTGTGTGTGTGTGTGTGTGCACGCGCGCAAGCGTGTGTGTGTTAAAGCGAGTGTGTCAGCGTGTAGGTGTGTGAACAAGTTTACCGATGACAGAAAGTGTTTAAGTTTTACACTCGTAAAAATACCAAAACTTTCCATAGCAACGAGTCGCAAGTGTGCTAGCCTGCCTGCTTGCCATATTTCTGAAAGTCAGTATATGATCACAACTCAGTTGATTACTCTTATCTTGCATTTCTTTTATTCTCATATCTAGTGTGTACAGCAGCTGTACTAGCTGTAAGACAGATCCTACTGGATATAATGCAACTATCCTTGAGTAATCAAGTATTCTGAAGTCTGAAGATTATTACACAAACCAGAAGAACAAGAAAATCAATGTAAGCGCGTCTCCAACAAGACAAAACAAAACAAGCGCAAATTTTCGGCCAACTAGCCTTTGTCAAGCGCGAACGCACGGTCACAGACAAATCACAGACACCAAACAATGGATAATAAAAACGGGACTAAAAACTTCCCTGCCGCCTCGTCCAGTGGGTAAGAGATGGAATGCCCATGTCATCATGAGCAGTAGTAAGAAAAGGGGAGAGGGGAGGCAACTGTGATGTCAAAAGGGAAGTGAGATAAGTTCTGCAATTTTGAGAAGTGGCCATGCTATATCGGTATAGCCCTGTTCTGAAGAAGGCACAGGGCAAGAGCCAAGAGATAAGGGAGTAGATTGTGCCCGGTGCCAAGAATCTGGTAGGCGTGGGAACAGGAAGAGACATGAAACGGCATGTCTGAATTTTGTTACTCATGGTTTGTCGTTAAGACCATGTGGTTTGCGTGTTCCAAGTTTATTTATGAGGTGGGATTCTCTGTCTTTCCTGTCTATGGTGCTGTTATTGTGTAGAAGCCACAGACCTTTCACTCGGATGTCATTGATTGAGTGGTCTGATTGGTTGAAGTGATTGGGGATAGTTTTATCCCTTTGGTGGCGGATATCAGCCAAGTGTTCTTTGAAACGTGTGTCAAGAGTGCGTCCAGTTTCACCAATATACAATTGGGAACATTTAGAGCAGCTGATCAAGTAGACAATGTTATAAGTTTGACAGTTGAAATGTTTTGTAATTCTCATATGAGATTTGGGGCCTTTGACTGTGGTGGCTGAGCACAAGAAAGGACAAGTCTTGCATTTAGGTTTGTTGCATGGAGAGGTTCCTGGAGGTTGGCTGACTGGTTTGCTGAGATTCGAATGCACCAGCAAGTCGCGGAGATTGGTGTCTCTCTTGTAGACGATCAAAGGGCGCTTGTCAAAGGTTTCACCTGTAGTGGGACTGGATCGCAAAATGTTCCAGTTGGACAAGATGATCCTTTTTATGAGGTGCACGGACGGGTGGTAAACTAGACTGAGGACTGGCCGATCCTCTGTGACAGCTTTGGGCTTTGAATGGAGGGCATTTGGCCAAGAGACAGAGCTGACTTTTTTCCGGGCTTCATTGATGACCTCGGGTGGGTAATGTCTGCGCAGGAAAAATCTAGTCATTTCAACTGCTTTGTCCTGAAAATTGTCTTCGTCTGAGCAGAGGCGTCGTAGTCTCAAGAACTGCGAATAGGGAATGCTGTTTCTGGTGTTGGAAGTGTGAGATGATTGGTAGTCCAGGTAGGAATGTGAATCTGTAGGTTTGTAGTGGACTGTAGTGACTAGTTGTTCAGATTGAAGGGAAACTTCGATATCCAGGAAGCTTATGGATGTGTTTGAAATTTCATATGTGAACTTGATGGATGGGTGAAACGTTTGAACGTAGTGGATGAATTGTAAAAGTTGGTCATGATCGAGGGATGTCATGCCAATGCAATCGTCTATGTATCTTTTGTATAATTCAGGTTTGGAAAGCTGCCCCCCACTGCCAGACTACTCATCAAAAACTTCCAGTTCAATCACTTTTTTATTTACTTCCCAAAATACATAAAGCCAACAATCCTGGCCGTCCTATCGTGTCAGCTTGCAACTGCCCCACTGAAAACATTTCTCAGTTTCTTGACCACATTTTGCAACCTATAGTCCAGGCTTTGCCTACCTTCATCAAAGACACTAACCATACATTGGATCTGATTCAAATATTAAATGAAGACCACACCTTCAAACCCCAATACCTGTTCACTTTGGATGTGACCTCTCTGTACACCAGCATACCCCACTCCGACGGGTTAAAAGCTCTCCAACATTTTCTGGACAAACGACGTGACCAAACATTGTCCACTTCAACCCTTGTCCGACTTGCCGAACTGGTTCTCACCATGAACACATTTTCGTTCGGAGATGAGACGTTCTGGCAAGTTAGCGGAGTCGCCATGGGTACTAAGATGGGCCCCAGCTATGCCTGCTTATTCATGGGATATTTGGAGGAACATATCCTACAACAATACAAGAAACCCAAACCTGAATTATACAAAAGATACATAGACGATTGCATTGGCATGACATCCCTCGATCATGACCAACTTTTACAATTCATCCACTACGTTCAAACGTTTCACCCATCCATCAAGTTCACATATGAAATTTCAAACACATCCATAAGCTTCCTGGATATCGAAGTTTCCCTTCAATCTGAACAACTAGTCACTACAGTCCACTACAAACCTACAGATTCACATTCCTACCTGGACTACCAATCATCTCACACTTCCAACACCAGAAACAGCATTCCCTATTCGCAGTTCTTGAGACTACGACGCCTCTGCTCAGACGAAGACAATTTTCAGGACAAAGCAGTTGAAATGACTAGATTTTTCCTGCGCAGACATTACCCACCGAGGTCATCAATGAAGCCCGGAAAAAAGTCAGCTCTGTCTCTCTGGCCAAATGCCCTCCATTCAAAGCCCAAAGCTGTCACAGAGGATTGGCCAGTCCTCAGTCTAGTTTACCACCCGTCCGTGCACTTCATAAAAAGGATCATCTTGTCCAACTGGAACATTTTGCGATCCAGTCCCACTACAGGTGAAACCTTTGACAAGCGCCCTTTGATCGTCTACAAGAGAGACACCAATCTCCGCGACTTGCTGGTGCATTCGAATCTCAGCAAACCAGTCAGCCAACCTCCAGGAACCTCTCCATGCAACAAACCTAAATGCAAGACTTGTCCTTTCTTGTGCTCAGCCACCACAGTCAAAGGCCCCAAATCTTATATGAGAATTACAAAACATTTCAACTGTCAAACTTATAACATTGTCTACTTGATCAGCTGCTCTAAATGTTCCCAATTGTATATTGGTGAAACTGGACGCACTCTTGACACACGTTTCAAAGAACACTTGGCTGATATCCGCCACCAAAGGGATAAAACTATCCCCAATCACTTCAACCAATCAGACCACTCAATCAATGACATCCGAGTGAAAGGTCTGTGGCTTCTACACAATAACAGCACCATAGACAGGAAAGACAGAGAATCCCACCTCATAAATAAACTTGGAACACGCAAACCACATGGTCTTAACGACAAACCCATGAGTAACAAAATTCAGACATGCCGTTTCATGTCTCTTCCTGTTCCCACGCCTACCAGATTCTTGGCACCGGGCACAATCTACTCCTTATCTCTTGGCTCTTGCCCTGTGCCTTCTTCAGAACAGGGCTATACCGATATAGCATGGCTACTTCTCAAAATTGCAGAACTTATCTCACTTCCCTTTTGACATCACAGTTGCCTCCCCTCTCCCCTTTTCTTACTACTGCTCATGATGACATGGGCATTCCATCTCTTACCCACTGGACGAGGCGGCAGGGAAGTTTTTAGTCCCGTTTTTATTATCCATTGTTTGGTGTCTGTGATTTGTCTGTGACCGTGCGTTCGCGCTTGACAAAGGCTAGTTGGCCGAAAATTTGCGCTTGTTTTGTTTTGTCTTGTTGGAGACGCGCTTACATTGATTTTCTTGTTCTTCTGGTTTGTGTTTGCTTGGGCGCGGGCAGTCATCTTGTTTTGGATCTCTGAAGATTATTGATTAATTTTGTTTCAGTTTGACTCCCAACATTTGCCTCACAGATCCGAACCATACTGCGATCTAGCCAGACTTGTATTAATTTTTTTTTTACACATTTACTTTTCTGCTTAATCAAGTTAAATGTGTATACTGCAATCCACAATCATATCACCACTTTCGACATTAACGGCATACCGACACATACCAGAGACAGACTGAACTCTTGGTGGTGGTAGGTACTTACGTAGGAGTACGGATACATCTACAAGACCCCACACAAATCATGCAGTCTGTTACAAAACAATAACAACGAAAAAAAAATGAACATCATCTTGATCTGGTGAGGTGCATTTATCATCAATACAGCCGCTTCCCATCGCCTCTGCCATGCTGCTCCGCTCATCTCCATGCTCTGGCAACATAGTGCATGTGGAATTCGTTCCGATCGCGGAGACGTCATCTTGAGAAACTAAAACTGAAAGGCAACGAAGCCGTCCAATTTTCACCAGTTGTACAACAGTCGCCTCATCTTGACACGCCGGCATATTTGAGAAGAGAACGCCTAAAAAAGCAGACTTTCATGAGGTTTCGGTACTTACTGGCGGAAACAGACGGTACCATGTCTACGTATTCCTCTGTAGAACCTCTCCCACAGCGGCAGAGAGGTTCCTGTATCTGAGTAAAAAGATCCAAAACAAGTGTGACTGCCCGCGTTCAAGCAAACAGGAACCAGAAAAAAACACGAAAAAAGAATAAGAACGTGTATTTAATACAAACAGACAAGATAGGCGCAAATTTTCGGCCAAGCGTAAGATCACAAACACTGGTCGGAACAGCAGGGAAGTTTCAGTCTGTTTGTTTGTGATCTTACGCTTGACAAAGCCAGTTGGCCGAAAATTTGCGCCTGTTTTGTCTGGTTGTATTAATTATGCGTTGTTACTCAAAGAAATAAGAGGGAGGCAGGGAGAATTTTTATAAAATCAACCAAAGGACATAACTCTTGAGAGTCTTTGGTATTTTAATGCGTTGTTACTCGTTTTTCGTGTTTTTTTTTTTGTTTTTGTTTTGTTTGTTTGTTCTCGAATAAAAAAAAAATGTTGCATCGGTATGTTAGTACTATCGGTGCCGTTTCCTACTGGATTCGAACGACATTTTTGTTTGAGCGATCTCTGTTGTGCCGATGCTGTTCATTTTCTTGTTTATGGATTTCCAGCTTCATATCTGCACGTAAAGAATGCATGCAAATGCAGTCTTCCATTGTTTTTACTCAGTATCACGTTTATTTCATTCGATGCTTCTTCAGTGTCAGTGACCTCGAGAGGTACAAAATCTGGATTATCTTCTGAGCAGCTAAAATTTCAAATGAAAATTTCTCTGCTATTTATAACTGAATCATTTTTTTAAAGATCACATACAGGTTTGTCGTCATCTACATTACATTAAAGGAAGAATATCAGTATGGCTTGACCATCCAATGAATTATGGTTGGACAAACCAAATATGTTCCTTTTGTAACGTTTTGCCTTTGTTGTTTATGTATCAAGTTTTCAACCTATGTTGTTATGTATCTCTCCCAGACTGTTTTTATATTCATTGTCAAAGTCTTTATTTTTTTCTTAAGATCTGCATTCATGTAGACAAATCTTAGTCAGGATCCAGTAATATGATACACATGAGTAATTTCAAGAAATAGTGATTTCTCTCATTGCCATGAAGAGACTAACAAATCAAAGTACAACAATTATGTCACCTTGAAGCTTATCGTTCAGTTACAACAATGAAACCAGTGATTTTTCCCATTGTCGTGAACATACGAGCAAACCAAAGTACAACAGTTATGCCACCCAGAAACTTTTCATTCATTTAAAATCATAAAACCTGATACACACACAGGCATGACCACATCAAGAAAGTATGTTCTGGTTTTCGTAGAGGCTTGTTATTGTTATCATTGTTTAAAGCCCAGCCGACTGCGAAGAGCCATATCAGGGCTATAACCAGTTCAAAACACACACAAACTTGAACAGGAAAAAGAGGAAAATGAAAATTAAGTACACATATCAATGCATTCGTGCACATAATCTAAGGAGATGCCCCTGGCGTTGACCATTCTGTTCAATTTATCGCAAGAGGGATTTAAAAAACTACCTGATTACAAATTCAAACATGACTAAAGACACCAAAACATATATGAAAACAGGCCTCAATCACCAAAAATTGCTTCTGCACATCTCATATTCCCTAGAACCAAAAATGCGCTTAACACGTGTACCCAATTATCACACCTAAGAGAAAGTACATAAGATTTTATCGAACACATACCTGGTGAATGACCAGCTAGGCAGAAAATGATAGGAAGAAATGACAGAAAGCAAAGGAGGAAGAAAGAAACAACGAAAGACATAAAAAAGGAAATTTCTAGCACAGAATTCCCAGAAGGTGGGGATACCATTTATACTGAAAGAGACCCCCGGCATCCCCACGGGAGAGGGGAAGGGCCGTTGAGTCTAATAGCCTGCGTATATATGAAAAGAGCTGTTTCATATCAACCGAAGAGCTGAGTGGATGGGTCAACGTCCGTTTGTCTCTGACAAGTCCTTACAAGATTTTCTCAGCAAATCATGGATAGATGTTTATCAAAGGGATCTAAGAGTACACCGTTGTACAATCACGAGTGCATAAGTCTTGAAATCCTGGCACCGATGTTAAGATCTCGAAGACTAAAAACATGTTTAAAATCAGCTACCGATAAAAAAAAAAAGAACGTCATCAGCGCTCTCCAGACCATGCAAAAATATTTAAAGTCTGTTTTCATCGTTATATGACAGTCTGCTTTTCTTTTCGATGAACGTCAAATATAATTTCAATTGAAGTTTCTTCGATGTAAATATGACCTTGAGAAATACGATTGTTATTGTTGTTTAAAGCCCAGCCGACTGCGTAGGGCCATATCAGGGCTATAACCGCTTCAAAACATACAACACTTCAACAGGAAAAAACAAAATTAAGTACACATACCAATGCATTCGCGCACGTAATCTAAGGACATGCCCCTGGCGTTGACCACTCTGTCCAATTTATCGCACAGGGGATTTAAAAAGCACACCTCAATACAAATTTAAGCGTACCTAAAGACACCAAAACATATAAAAACGGACATATAGTACCTAAGATTGCTTCCGCATATCTCATATACCTAGAGCCAAAAATGTACTTAGTACTTGTATCCAATTGTCAATTCTAAGAAAAAGTACGTAAGACTTTATCGAAAACATACAGGTGAACGGACCAGCATGGCAGAAAACGATAGGAAGAAATGACAGAAAGCAAAGGAATAAGGCAGAAACAAAGAGAGTGACAGAAAAGAGGAAGTTTCTAGCACGGAATTTCCAGAAGTGGGTATACTATTTATACATACTGAAAGAATACTATTAAGAGAAAGTGAGAGAGACCATGAATTACAAGGTTATTAAGACAGTTGTCTTAAACCACGCCAGATCGCATTTCCTGGCCCTAGTTTCACGATGACCTGATGTGATCATATTACAAGAGCACGTGCAAATCATCCTTCCTACTCTCCTCACCATCTGCTTCACATTTTGTGGACTACTGAAATCTGATGACCCATACTAAATGTTTACTTCCATAAGATGTCCGTAGTAATCAAATCACTTTATCTTTCCACCATTTCTTTTTGCCATGTAAAAACTGAAACCCGATGATAGTAGTAAGTGCAAACTTTCCACCGGCGTTTGTACACTTTATCGTTTCCGCTCACCCACCTGCATCCCCATCCCCCGCTCTCCTATCGTGCAACCACCTTTCTATTAATCGTGCGTTCCCACCGTGTGTGTTTTGGTAGGGCTTCAGAACCTGGCCAGCTCATGGGTTTGTGTGCAGGCTTGAGGCTCGTGCCACGATCACCCTACACATGGCACCTGTGACGTTAGTGCATGTGGAATTCGTTTCTTGAGAAAGTGAAACTGAGACTGGAAGCTAAGGCATCAAGGTCAATGTTTCAAAAAGAACGAAACTGCCTATGTTAGCACTTTTCAAACAAATCATGTCAACCGCAATTTGAAGGCGCAAATTTTCAGCCAATTGGCCTTTGTCAAGCGTAAGACCAGGAACAAAAAACACAAAAATCAGCCGTGTCTGAGTAAGGATTTTTTTTCCTCAGGGGACTCCGGTTTTCCCTTCAGCCCCTTGGCTGCTGGTTTAGGATGTTTTTCTTCCTATTCCAAGGTCAGACCGGATTCCTTGCACGAGGCACGATCCATTTACATCAGCCATACCTCTTGATTATATGTCTTCCCATTCAGTCAATCATATGCTTATATTTTCTTATATGCATTGTTTAATAGTAGGATGCTTTACATTCCAAACACTATTCTTAGCTAGTGTATCATTGTTTTAATTTTAGCCCTGGACGCTCTTCAGGATAAAATAAAATTGCAGAATTCATCTCACTTCCGCTCTGACATCATATTTACTCAAAACAATTATGATGTCACTTTAGTCAGTTTATTCCTTTTCTCGCACTGGACAGAGCAGCTGGGAAGTTTCAGTCTTTTTACTCCTGAATTTTTGTATCTGGTGTTTGTTTGTTTGTGATCTTACGGTTGACAAAGGTCCATTGACCGAAAATTTGCGCCTGTCTTGTCAATATGTTTCCACTGTTGTGACAGTCTACCATTATCTCCGATGCACGTCAAGCAAAAGGTCTTCAACACCACAATACCTGAACATGTACAAAATCACGATCTTCTGTGATAATTTTTGTAAAAAAGTAAAAAAAAAAAAAAAAAAAGGAGACTGGAGCATGACCGTCTTGCCTTTTCAGCTCATTCGTTTGTTGTTGATGTTATGTCTTTGTCGTTGTTGCTGTTTCGGGGAGATGGTTGGTTGGTTAGTATTTTGTTGTGTGTGTGTGTGTGTGTGTGTGTGTGTGTGTGTGTGTGTGTGTGTGTGTGTGGTGAGTGTGTGTGTGTGTGTGTGTGAGTGTGTGTTTATGCATGTGTGTGTGTTTATGCGTGTGTGTGTGTGTGTTTCGTTCATGTTAGCAATATTCATGGGAGCATTAAAAAGTGTGTTTTTTTTTTTTTAAACGGAGAAGGGAAACAAACAAGACAGTATGGAAACACCGAAGAATGTGAAAGTATAATATGATTTAACACACTTGTTAAACTGAATAGTCTTCAGACAGTATGTAGCTAGGTGCCCCCGTTACTATCCTCGTTCATTCCTATTATTCTACGTCTATATCATTTCAGCTTTACCTAGTAGATTTTAATGAAGCAACGGCTGGTATGGAAAAGCGACAAGACACCGTTTCATTGCGATATTATCGCTGGAAAACAGAGCTCAATCATGGAATGAGGGAAAAAACAAAATTACAGAGAAAAGAAAAATGAAAGCGAAACTGAAGGCGAAGATTATTGCGACATCGTTATCTATCATCCGTGCTTGTGTCATAAAGAAATAATTATACTAGGGAAACAAATCTAAATGAATACGGATATATATATGCAACAGGTAATACTTAGACGTTGTTCACATTTGTTGAGGATGAGCTCTGTCTGTCTGTCTGTCTCTGTTTCTGTCTCTCTATCTCTTTGTCTCTGTCTCTGTCTGTCTCTGTCTCTCTCTCTCTCTGTCTCTCTGTCTCGCTCAGGACAGGGTATTCTGTTCAACTGTCTTTTTGAATACTGTTCAGATTCTGCCTGCTCGTGGTATCCGTAAGTGAAGAATGTCAAGCTGCGTGCCATCTATTTGCACAAAACTGTCAACATCTGGAATGCAAACACGAGTAAAGATAGCTTTCTTCTTTATAAGCTTGTAAGTTAAACATTTGGTGGTGGTGATAATGATAATGCTACTACTAATAATAATAATAACAATAATAATAATAATTTCACAAGGAGCCAAATCTTGATACACAAATCCAAAGTGTAAACTCTCATCATTCACTGAACATTCACGCAAAATCACAACAACTAAAGGACATAAACCACACACACACACACACACACTTTTTTTCTCTATATTTATATGACGTATGTTCATTTCACCTCTTCATGACGGGTCATGGTCTTTCATGAATAAAATCTCTCTCTCTCTCTCTCTCTCTCTCTCTCTCTCTCTCTCTCTCTCTCTCTCTCTCTCTCTCTCTCTCTCTCTTTGCTTTTTTCCCAGTTCGATTTCTTTCGCAGTTTCCCATTTTTTAATTTTTTTTTAACACATGTAGATCAGCATCGGCAGATATACAAGTAGATCATACCAGTAGTAGTATGGTAAGGGGCCTCTCATCCCCCAAAGGATTAGGATTGCTCTCGCTCTAGGTCAGTAGGTCATGAGGTCAGGTCAGTTGAGTCATCTCATACCCCAAAGGTTTGGATTGCTCATAAGATCACCAGGGTTACTAGGTTAGCAGTTTACCAGGGTATTGGGTTACGAGTTAGTTTGTTTTTTACAGAAACTGGAACTAGAGAACAAAAGACAGGAAAAAAACTCTTATTCATGTATGCATGTTTCGTTTCTTCTTACCTCTTGACAAAGTGTTGAAAAACCAAGAAGAAGAAAAAGATCATGTTTATCAAATCATCAATGATCACTAAACGTCTTTTTTCCCTTCCCATTTGTCTTTTTAAAAAAAACCACCTTCCATCATTTTACGTTTTTCAACTCCTTGTATCTTGTCTACCATTCCCTGTAACACCAAATTATTTCTTCCAGAGTAGGGATCAGACCCGTGTGCCTTCTGGTTGCGCACGCTAAAAGATCCCAAGGCAGTTAAAAATCGTGACGAGCAGGGTATTGCCCGGCTGCTTTGGTATAAACCATTAGAGAGATAGATTTCCCAGGTCCCACCCCCTTACAGACCAACTAGCCTTCTTGTCTTTCTAAAGTCTTGGTTAAAAAAGAGATGTAAATATAAATATAAATTCAAAGCGAAGAGAGAGGGATAGCGCAACAAGCGTAAAACCTTTCTCTCTGTTCAAATAACCTTGAACGTGTTCGCTTTGACAAACAACCCCGGGGCTGTCGTACATTTAATCTACACTGAAAAAAAGCAGCGTTGACGCTCCCATTAACAATTTGGTGTGTGTGTGTTTTGACATTTTTATCGATAAAAATTATACAAGTACACTCTAGGTCATTTTACCTAAAAAAAAAAAAATGCTGACATTGTTATTATGGTACTGCGAGCAATAACCATGAGTATATTCTTAGTTTGTTCATCTTTTAAAAAAGTATTCTAATAGTTTAAGTTTCAAAACCAAATACACAGGTGACAGTTTCATGGGGTTATGTAATAACCATTATCATTCCGCTTACTTCTGTGATACTATTCCATATTCTCTATAAATATTTCTAACAGTTCCAGTTTCTGTAAAAAACAAACTAACTCGTAACCCAATACCCTGGTAAACCTGCTAACCTAGTACCCTGGTGATCTTATGAGCAATCCAAACCCTTTTGGGGTATGAGATGACTCAACTGACCTGACCTCATGACCTACTGACCTAGGAGCGAGAGCAATCCTAATCCTTTGGGGGATGAGAGGCCCCTTACCATACTACTCATACCACTATGAAATTCTGTGCCAGAAATTTCCTCCTGTCTGCCACTCTGTTTCTGCCTTGCTCCTTTGCTTTCTGTTATTTCTATCTATCATTTTCTGTCTTGCTGGTCCATTTGCTGTATGTTGTCAATAAAGCCTTCCATAATTTCTCTTAGGATGATCACTGGGTACACGTGTTAACTGCATTTTTGGCTCTACGGAAATGTGATGTGCTGAAGCAGTTATAGGTAATATAGGCCAGTTATATTAGTGTACAGGGGGGTGCAAAAGTAGGTATACAGTAAGTATCACATCATGATTATAATGCTTAATTCCGCTCTCGATTAGGAGTGTGTGAATACCGACGGCAAGCAGTTTCAGTATCTGAGGGATTAAGGCTGTGCTTGTTATTACATGTATATGTAATATTCATTCGATTGTATAATAAATGCAATGAGTATTGTACGTGTTTTCTTTTTTTCATAACTGTATACCTACTTTTGCACCCCCCCCCGTATATAGCTATGTTTGCACATTTGTATTCAGTGTTTTATCCACCCAACCCTGTCCTCGGTGATACATTGGACGGAACTGTCAACGCCAGGGGCGTATCTTTAGATACGTGCGTGAACGCACTGATATGTATACTTAACCCTTTGACTCCCACTTCCTATCAATTCACTGCAAAAAAAAACTTAACCCTTTGACTCCCTCACCCTATCCAGCAGCTTTCTGTAGGAAGATGGTGGACAGGGTGAGGGAATCATCAAAGGGTTCAGTTTTTGCTTTGCTGGCATGTTTGGCAATGCAAGATACAGGTGGGCAGGCTGCAGGAGTCCAAGGGTTAATATTCTTTTCCAGGTGTCAGGGTCAACGAGGTGTTATGTGTGTTTTGAGATGGTTATAGTGTTACATGGCTTTGTGCAGTCGGCTGGGCTTTTATCATTATTAATAAATAATGAAATGTTGATTCTTTCTGCATACCTGTACCGTTGAAAAACAAAATTCAAATTCATTTTCATTAATTATGTGTCTGATTTAATCAGAACATCTACTGATCCAATGACATCATTTTTTCCAAGTGCTTTTTTCTTATTCTTACATATTTTGTATTTTATGTTGATTTTTCTTCTTTGATTCACCATGTGAAATTTAGGATGCTGTCCCCAGATTTTGTCTGTGTATTTCTGTTTACCTATTAAAAGCAGATCTTTGTTGCCGTGAGATCTTTGACATCGGTTCAGTGTTGATACACTTGGAACATTGGTTTATCGTCGTTGTTTTATCCGAAAAATTTACCACAAGATTGAATGGAGGTTTGGGGGAGGGGAGGAAAATCCCTGTTCGATTCGTGATTCGACAGCGCATCGCCGCGATACAGCGCCACTTTTCTTTTTTCTTTTTTTAACCAAGACTTCAGAAAGGCAAGAAGACTTTTGTTTTTTACTTTTATTGTTGTTGTTTAAAGCCCAGCCGTCAGCATAGAGCCATATCAGGGCTATAACCGCTTCAAAACACACAAAACTTCAACAGGAAAAAAAAAAGAAAAGAAAATTAAGTACACACATCAATGCATTCGCGCACATAATCTAAGGACATGCCCCCGGCGTAGGACCATTCCGTCCGATTTATCGCACAGGGGAGATTTAAAAAACACACCTGATTACAAATATAAGCATACATAAGGACACCAAAACATATATGAAAACAGGCATGAATTACCTAAAATTGCTTCGGCATATCTCATCTCTTTAGAGCCAAAAATGCACTTAATACATGTACCCAATTGTCAATCCGAAGAAAAAGTACGTAAGACTTTATCGAACAAATACAGGTGAATGGACCATTAAGGCAGAAAACGACAAGTAGAAACGACAGAAAGTAAACAAAGAGAGTGACAGAAAAGAGGAAATTTCTAGCAGAATTTCCAGAAAGTGGAGATACTATTTATGCTGAAAGAGCTCCCGGCAACCCAACGGGGGGCGCAAGAAAACTAATCATCTGCCTTCAAAGAGAGGGACTTGGAAAATGAACCGATCTCTCCAATATTATGAGAAGGTCGAGCTGTTTTCCACGTTGAGAGCGTGTCGCCACGGTGTAACGCCACCTTTCCTTTTTTTTCACCAAGACTTCAGAAAGGCAAGAAGGCTAATTGGCGTTCAAGGAGAAGTACCTAGGAAATGAACCTATCTCTCCAATATTTCATACCAGGGCAGCCGAGCAAATGTCCTACTTTTTACGATTTTCAACTGCCGTGGGATCTTTTAGTGTGCGCAGGCCAGAAGGCACACGGGTCGACCCGTTTTTCGTCCTGTATCTGTCTCTCTATCTATCTATCCGTCTGTCTTTCCATCTATCTATTTACACACACACACACACACACACACACACACACACACACACACACACACACACACACACACATACACACAAAGACAAAGATTATATATATATATATATATATATATATATATATATATATATATATATATATATATATATATATATAATGTGTAAAATAACACATAAAACAAACTAATGCTTAAATATTAAAAGACGAAAAACGCACACACAATTTTTTTTCTTCCAAATGCAGTATCAATCTACTACCTGCTTCTTAATGCTCCATATTTTCTATTTATAGAAATAGCATTCTGGGGTTGCGGGGGGGGGGGGGGGTCTTCTTCTTCTTATTTTTTTTTTTAATTTTTTTTTTTAATGTGTGTAATGACAGAGATATCCTTTCCAACAAAAGTGACGACTTTATTCAGACTGTACAGCTAATTCTCAGATGTCTTGGCAGACCATTATTTGATTTAATTGTTATAATTACATGACTTCATCATCAAATATTACTTGATCTGATTGTTGGAAATTGTTATGTAATTGAAATTGTTATGTAATTTGATAATTCCTCTTCGTGTCTCCCCCCACCCCACCCCACCCCACATCCCCACACACCCCACCCACTTTGTTGCTTTGTCTTAAAAATCTCTGCTGCGAACAGACCTTCAAGGTTCCTTTTTTCCTTCCTTCCTTTCAGAACATACTTTTGAAGTGATCCCTAAAAGTATCATCTTTAAAGTCCTTCAGAAGGGGACGAAAAACGAGTCGGACCCGTGTGCCTTCTGGCTGCGCAAGCTAAAGATCCCACGGCTGTTGAAAATCGTGAAGAGCTGGGCATTGCCCAGCTGCCTTGGTATAAAATATTGGAGAGATGGGTTGATTTCCCAGGTCCCCCCTCTTGAAGACTTCTTGCCTTTCTGAAGTCTTGGTTAAAAAAGAAAAAAAGTGAATATGAATATGGATTTGAATCGAGGGAGAGGGGATGGGCACCGCCTTTGTGGTGCCGGCCCCGAGGATAAGTTGATGTCTCCATCACCTCAATCCCCTACGACCTCTGGGTTATGGAACTGTCTAGGTAGGATCTGAGGACTTGGCCAGCTCATGGGTTTATGTGCAGGCTTAAGGCTTGTGCCGTGATCATTCTGAACTTTCTCCATCACACGGCACCTGTGACGTTAGTGCATATGGAATTCATTCCGAGCGCGGAGACGTCATCTTGAGAAACTGAAACTGAAACTTCCTTTCAAGTTTACACATAAACTAGTTTCCTTTTTGGGTTTTTTCCCCTCGAAACATCCCTGAACCTCTCCCGTACTTAGGGCTTTGCACAGAATATGTGGTATATATGACCAAGTCGGTAAATCATCTGCCTAGGACACAAGAAACTCCGGTTCAAGTAACAGATACTGAAATAAGACAGGAATTTTTCTCACTCTTCCTCTAGATATAAATTGTGGTAGTGACGTAGGCGTTAGTCTTTTGGATTAGACAGCAAACGGAGGTTCCGTGTGCAGCACGCACTCGGCGCATGTTAAAGATCCCACAGAAACAAAGGAGCATTCCCTTATTGTTTTTGTTGTTTAAAGCCCAGCCGACTGCGTACAGCCGTATCAGGGTTATACCTGTTTCAAAGAACATACAAAACTTCAATAGATAAACAAACAGAAAAGGAAAGAAAAGGGAAGTACATATATCAATGCATTCTCGCACATATAATCTAAGAAGCCGCCCTGGCGTTGACCACTCCGTCCAATTTATCACACAGGGATTTAAAAAACACACCTGAATACGAATTTAAACATACGTAAGGACACTAAAACATCTTAAAAACGGCATAAATTACAAAAAATTGCTCCCGCAAATCTCACCTTCCTAGAGCCAAAAAATGCACTTAATACTGTACCCAATTGTCAATCCTAAGAAAAACGTAAGACTTTATGAACACATACAAGGTGAATGGACAGCAAGGCAGAAAATAAAATAGACAGAAAGCAAAGGAACAAGGCAGAAACAAAGAGAGTGACAGAAAAGAGGAAGTTCCTAGCACAGAATTTCCAGAAGGTGGGAATACTATTTAAACTGAACGATCCCCCGGCATCCCCACGAAAGTCCCTGGCAAAACTCTCTGAAAAAATCCACTTTCATGGGTAAACAGAACTACATGCAAACAGAACACAATGAAAATAAAACGGTGGCGCTGCAGTGCGGCGACGCGCTTTTCTCGGGAAAGCAAACTGAATTTCACATGATGAACCCAATGTGATTTAAAGAAAAAGAAGAAAAAAAATTCTTCATGATAACAGCTAGACAGATAAATGTAATAAACGTATGAATTACATTTAAAGACAGATTCCAGTACACCAGTCTACACGAATTTCGGATGGGTTTTTTTTTCTTTTTTTTTTTTTAAAAAACAACAGATGAGGACAGTAACAGCAGAATCGTGCGACCAAGCGTGAGACCGTTGCTTCTTGCCATCTCGCGGAGGCAATTCTGGATGAAGCGTATATGGTCGTACCTGAGGGTAATACGTTGTAAATCTTTTCTGATTTGATCGCCATTTCCAAATCTTCACGTTTTGTAACAAGAACCTGCACCTGTATCATGACTGACTGCTGTTCCTCCGAGAAATCAGGTTATGTTTACGTTGTCTGCTCAATGTTTTAATTTAAAAATCCGAAAACAAAATTATCTGCTGGGGGTTCTCCATAATAAAATGTACAGGCAAACTGTACACAATCAAATTAAATAACTATGCAAACAAGCAAACATGTTTTGTAAAGAAATGGGTAATGTTTAATCTTTTGACTTAGCCCTTATATGGCTCTACGCAGCCGGCTGGGCTACAAACAACGATAACAATAACAATAAAACCCTTTGACTACCGCACCCTGTCCACCAGAATCCTGCATTGTCAACCATGCCAGTAAAGCAAGAACTTAACCGTTCGACTCCTTCACTCTGTCCACCAGCTTCCTAAAAGGAAGCTAGTGGATAGAGCAAGGGAGTCAAAGGGTTAAGTTTTTGCAGTTGGTGGACAACGTGCGGGAGTCAAAAGGTTAAGTCTTTCTAGCTCTTGCAGATTTTGCGCATGACTACACGCTCTGATTTCACTACTTATCTGCTTTAACACTAACATTAACCCTAACCCTAACCACTATCCCTCGCCCTTTGGATTGGCAACCTACTCACTGTTAAAGTCGACCTCAAGGGTGTGAGTTTTTGGTTGGGCTTGTGTTAGGTATAGGACCGACTACACTGTGTGCCTCTGCAAAGTCGGCGAGAGAGCTTCACTGCCCATTGCCAAATCAAAGAAAACAAATGAATACACAAATGTTAAAACAAAGACAAAAATCAACTAATTCGATAGTGTTCTGTAAAAACGATATATAAAGACACTGATATACTCAACGGACGTTTACGTCTCCTAAATTTCACGCAAGGATATCAACTGAGATATGATTGCCACTCAACCGAAATTCTCAATTGCTCCCATAGCTGTTTCATTCAGTAAATACACACGATTGAGAAAAATGAGCAGGATAAACTGCACTTAATCACTTTTTTTTTTCATTCAGAGGTTTCGAATAGTGTTCCACTATTTTACACGTACGCCGCAAAAGAAATTATCTATACGGTCACAAAGACAAAGAATCTTAACATAGAAGGCAGAATGTCAAATTGACCTCCTGATAAGAAATGAAACACACGACTAGCATCGAACAAAAACACAAGCGAAAATCGTGAAACCTAAACCTGCAATAACTGTACAGCCTATATTGCACTGTCTTCAGTAAAAAGCCAAAAACAAAATTCACAGTACAATTTTTTTTACCCCACGGGCTCGGGTCACAAGCTGAAGTTCATTTGGAAAAACCTGGAGAGATGCCACGTCTTTTGACTGATGTGAGGTACGCGCGCTCGCGTGCGATCTTGCAGCAGGAACCAATCAAAAGCCGCGCGCGTGCAGATGTGGGCGGGGCGGAATGGTGCAGGCATGAGACGGAGACGAAAATAATAACCCTGGACCAGACAGAAAGGTCAAAGAGGTCACTGGAGCTATTTCAGTTTTTAAATGACACTTCAAACTGACGCCATCAAGCCAGACTGTTCTTCTCTCTTCTCTTGTGTGTTTTGATAGAATAATAATAATGATAATAATAATAATAATAATTATCATAATAATATAATATGTAGATCTAGTTGACCTCTGCCACGCATTAATTTTCGTAGGTGCGGAACTGTCCTAGGGCATTTTCTAGTATTCTATCAATAATATTATGTGTGCGTGTTTGTGTTCATGCTTGCATACGCGCTTGCGATTCTGCGTGTGTGTGTGTGTGTGTGTATGTGTATGTGTGTGGGTGTGCGCACACGCGTGGGTGTGCGTGTGTATACGTTTGTGTTCCTATGGAAGAATGTTTTCGTATCTGTCTCGTACGATACAGTTTTCTTTCTTGTTTGCTATTATAGCATGCATATAATATATATATATATGTGTGTGTGTGTGTGTGTATGTGTGTGTGTGTACACACACATATGTATATATACATATATTTGTATATAGGCTATAGATAGATGAATAGACAGACAGACATATATAGACAGACAGACAGATAGATTTGATAGATACTAAGATAGATAGATACATTGATAGGCATATACAGATTATATATATAGATAGATTTCGATATAGATAAGAATATATGTTAATGACTTATTGCTGACCAACACTTTTATGCATCTACACACACACACACACACACACACACACACATATATATATATATATATACATATATGTGGGCAGAGTGGTATGTAAGCACAGTGGTATGTGAGCATAATGGTATGTGAGCACAATGGTATGTGCACACAATGGTATGTGGGCACAATGCTATATGGGCAGGATGGTATGTAAGCACAGTAGTATGTGAACACAATGGTATGTGGGCAGGATGGTGTGTAAGCACAGTGGTATGTGAACACAATGGTATGTGGGCAGGATGGTGTGTAAGCACAGTAGTATGTGCACACAATGGAATGTGGGCAGGATGGTATGTAAGCACAGTAGTATGTGCACACAATGGTATGTGGGCACAATGCTATATGGGCAGGATGGTGTGTAAGCACAGTAGTATATGAACACAATGGTATGTGGGCAGGAGGGTATGTAAGCACAGTAGTATATGAACACAATGGTATGTGGGCAGGAGGTATGTAAGCACAGTAGTATATGAACACAATGGTATGTGGGCAGGAGGGTATGTAAGCACAGTAGTATATGAACACAATGGTATGTGGGCAGGAGGGTATGTAAGCACAGTAGTATATGAACACAATGGTATGTGGGCAGGAGGGTATGTAAGCACAGTAGTATATGAACACAATGGTATGTGAGCACAATGGTATGTGGGCAGGAGGATATGTAAGCACAGTAGTATATGAACACAATGGTATGTGAGCATAATGGTATGTTGGCAGGAGGGTATGTAAGCACAGTAGTATATGAACACAATGGTATGTGAGCATAATGGAATGTGGGCAGGATGGTATGTAAGCACAGTGGTATGTGAACACAATGGTATGAGCACAATGGTATGTGGGCACAATGCTATGTGGGCACAATGCTATATGGGCAGGATGGTATGTAAGCACAGTAGTATGTGAACACAATGGTATGTGGGCAGGATGGTGTGTAAGCACAGTGGTATGTGAGCATAATGGTATGTGAGCACAATGGTATGTGATCACAATGGTATGTGGGCAGGATGGTGTGTAAGCACAGTGGTATGTGAGCATAATGGTATGTGAGCATAATGGTATGTGAGCACAATGATATGTGGGCACAATGCTATATGGGCAGGATGGTATGTAAGCACAGTGGTATGTGAACACAATGGTAAGTGAGCACAATGGTATGTGGGCACAATGGTATGTGGGCACAATGGTATGTGGGCACAATGGCATGCAGGCACAATGGTATGTGGGCAGGATGGTGTGTAAGCACATTGGTATGTGAGCACAATGGTATATGGGCAGGATGGTATGTGAGCACAATGGTACATGGGCACAATATGTGTAGGAACAATGGTATGTAAGCACGGTACAATGCGGGCACAATGGTATGTGGGCAGGATGGTGTGTAAGCACATTGGTATGTGAGCACAATGGTATATGGGCACAATATGTGTAGGAACAATGGTATGTAAGCACGGTACAATTTGGGCACAATGATCTGTGGGCACAGTTGTATGTTGCGGCATAACGCCACATGGATAACATGAGATTTAAAACATAACAAAGTTCGTAGCTACAGTTGAAATATATATCTAGGTATCTCGGCACAGTGGTACAGCCACGCGGACACAACCCATTCTCTCTCTCTCTCTCTCTCTCTCTCTCTCTCTCTCTCTCTCTCTCTCTCTCTCTCTCTCTCTCTCTCTCTCCATATATATATATATATATATATATATATATATATATATATATATATATACATCATCACCATCAAGTGCCTTGCCACATGGCGTTGGCGATTATGGACTTCCATATGTCTGTATCCTTTGTTGCCTCAAGCACATCTTCCACCCTCTTTGTCTTCAGCCACTCTGCAAGTCCGTCCAATGTCTTCTCCCTGGGTCTACCTGGTGCTCTCTTTCCCTCCAGCTTTCCTGTTGTGACCAGGTGCTCCAATTCCCCTTTCCTCATAAAACGGCCTATAAATGTTGCCTGTCTTTTCCTAATCTTCCTTATGAATGATCCGCTTGTGTCTGCCTCCGTCAAGACTGGCTCGTTTCTTTTCTTTGCTGTCCATGGAACTCTCAACATTCTTCTTAGAAACCACATCTCGGCTGCCTCAATCTTGTTCTGACTTTGCTTGTTGACTGTCCACGCCTCACAACCGTACAACATTATCGGTTCTATATAACATTCAAAAACTCTCTTCCTGATGTTAACTGAAAGGCATATGTTGGTAAGAATGCTCGGCCGATTCTGCTGGCTATTTTTTTGATGAGCATTCTGATTTTTTTCAGGTGTATGTATGCACTCCCTCCCTCCCCCTCCCCCCCCCCCCCCCCCCACACACACTATGCAGGCAGTAATGTGTTACACAGTCTGCAGTCTTCACTCTTGATGGCTGTGCATGTTGGGTGTTTTCCATAAGATACAAGCCACTGACATGACTTAGCTACAGGATCTTTATCGTGCTGATTAGAAGAAAACATTTTGAAGGTCTGCGTGTGTATCCACTCAAAGGGGGTTTAGGCATACATTTTTGACTTGGGATACTAGAAAAAAAACCTCTACCCTTTTCCAACCAGGTGGGATCTATGATTTCAATATAAGGTGCAAAGGCCCACAGAGAGAGACAGACAGACAGAGACAGACAGACAGACAGACAGACAGAGAGACAGAGATAGAAACACAGATAAAAAATAAAAATAACAGAGGAGAGAGGCATAGAAAGATAAAAGGCAGAGAGATGCAGAAACAGAAAGAGACAGAAAGACAGAGATGAAAATACAGAGAGCAAGAGACAGACAGATAGACAGACAGAGACGGACAAAGACAGAAACAGACAGAGGGAGAGAGAGAGGAAGAGAGAGAGGGGGGGAGAGAGAGAGAGGGAGCAAGAGAGAGACAGAGACAGAGAAACAGATACAGATAGAGAGAGAGACAGAGAGAGGGGGGGGGAGACAAACAGACAGAGAGAGACAGCTACAGAGAGAGAGAGAGACTGAAACAGAGAGACAAAGACAAAGAGAGAAAGAGAGAGGACTGTACGTTCCAAATCCAGTAACACTGCCAGTGAGGTATGAAATTTATTCGAGAAGCATTTGTCGCCCTCAAATAGTTCCATACGC
>JAPXFY010000022.1:40634584-40637084 GCA_030674185.1 Monoplex corrugatus
CACCAATGGTGCAGAAACATGGAATCTAGCGGAAGGAGGGGGGGGGGGACTCGCTTTGATTCTAAGAACCATGCAGGGAGCACATGAAAGAATCATGCTTGGTATCACCTGGAAAGATCACAAAACGGCTCAGTGGATCAGAGAAAGAACAAAAGTGCGAGACATCCTGGAAACCATCAACAAACTGAAATGGAACTGGGCAGGACATCTCACCCGGAGAATGGACAATAGTTTGGACAACAAAAACCACGTTCTGGATACCAAGAGACGGCACTCGCAATAGAAGACGACAGAAAACCAGATGGACAGACGACCTGGATGGACCTGACAAGAACTGGAGAGGAAAAAGCGCTGAAACGAAGTGAATGGAAGCAGCTGGGGAAGGCCTACGTCATACAACGGACTTTCGATGGCTGAAAGATAGGGGATACTATTCATACTGAAAGAACCCCCGGCATCCCCAAGGGTGGAAACCTACTTCCCCTGCAACTGAAAAATTGGCCTGTTCGCTGCTCACCGAATTGATGTTCCCATCATTCTGATGGTGTCAGCTTTAAGTGTTTTATAGCCCACTTCAAGACCTTGACAGAGCACGGGGTTTTACGCAATCTCAAGGAGTCTGCAAAATAGTTAACGGCACATTGGGAAGAGTACAGATCAGATTGGGAGGAGCACAGGTTAAAGTGACGAATCCCTCTTGAGCAAACTTTAATTCTAATCAGAATCATACTTTACACGGTATCAGACAGAAAGTTAACAAGTCTGTTTTTGTCTTGTATTGTATTTTTTCTTTTTTGTTTCGATTTGTTTTTTGAGGATTCAATACCATTTTAAAAGAAGACCCTCTCCACTGAGTGACTTTTAAACAACAACAAAAAGTTACCGACAGGTCTTTTTCAGTACTTTGCACTTTTCCACACTGTGACTCAGTCTAGACAAGACACGTTAAAGGCTTCTTGGAGATAATTTTACCAACCTTAGTTGTTCTCTGCCAAAGCACTGGAAGGTCTTTTACAATTACAGAGGGTGGCCAGATTCTTGAGGTGGAGGGAGGGATGGAAGAAAAGACCACGTCCAACTTGGTAATGGAGTGACCATCCCCAACCCAATGAATCGAAGGTGGAGGATGACCTTCAGACATAGAGGTCAGCTGGGACATAAGCAAGGCTTGCCAGGAGGAATAAGCAGTCATGGGCTGACTGGTGGTGGTTTCTATCAACATGGAACGGGGTAGCACTTGGTGAGGCCACATCTATGAAATACCCTGTACGTCTTGTGACTTAACCACCGGGCGGGTAAGGCCCACCTAGAGCCCAATCCCCTGCATGACAGGGCGGCTCATTTGGTTGTGAGCTAAGGACGGGGTAAACCTGCAGAAAACCTTGAGTACTGCATCCAAAACAAGTGTGACTGCCCGCGTTCAAGCAAACAGGAACCAGGGAAAAAAAAAACGAAAAAGAAATAAGAACGCCTGTCTGGTCTTGTTGTATAAAAGACGCGTTCTTTTTTCGTGTTTTTTCTGGTTCTCGAGGACGAAGTCAAAAGGTACCAGGCTGCAGGTAACCTTTAACAAACCATGGTAACATGCGATAAAACCAGTCATCAGCATCAGAGAAGAATTGCGCTCGCCTACTGAGGTCCCTTCAGGGTGTACAGAATCTGGTACGGCCACATTCATCTTCATCGCCAAATGTAACTTTACCATGCAGACGGCCAACGAAAAAAGACGATGATTGGGAAAAACTGTAAAAGGAATCGTTATAATTACTTTGCATGTTTTCAGTACGTGATGTGATTGCTGTACTGACGTGTGACAGTGGATTATGTGGTGTAGTAGTCATAGCGCCTGCCAAAGACACGAGAAACCCAAGTTCGAATCACGGATCTAGCATTTCTCCCCACCCCTAGATCTTTGATGGTCTAAATGCTAGTCTTTCAGATGAGACGATAAAATGAGGTTCCATGTGCAGCACGCTTTCAGTACACGTTAAAGATCCCCCAGCAATAGAGTATCTGGGCAATGCTGCTTTGCGGCGATGCGCTCTTCCTGGAGAAAGCAGCATGAACTTCATGTGGTAAATCCACTGTGACAAAGAAATAAGAAATGAAAATAACTGACTACAAACATGTCCGCCAGTAATTACAACTGAAAATAGTCACCGTTCTCTATAATTAGTATCAAGCATGAAATGTCCTAACACAGATAGAGGGTTAATCGTAAGTCTAATTTGTTAATGACCTATAGGTGTTCATGTCTTTTCCTGTCCTTTCCGTTTTATATTCTACTTCACGCAAGCGTGTGTGTCCTTCTGTTACTAACTCGTAATCTGTAAGCAAGTGAAATTTTCAGTCTTTCACTCTCACCACATTTACACTTTGCCGTTATTGTTGTGCATTTAATTTGTGCCTCATGGAAATAAATTAAGAACAAGTTTGAAATCAACAAAAGGTGACAAACTGAAAGGCACGGTCTGAATTCATCAACGTCATACATTAGGTT
>JAPXFY010000022.1:40642084-40732084 GCA_030674185.1 Monoplex corrugatus
GGAGATAATTCATTCCTTACACGTCTGCCTTGCAGCTCTACGTGTGTGAACAGAATGGGGGAAAAAGTCCAGAAACACTAAAAAACGAAACAATAATAAGGCAATAATAAGGCAAAATGTAAGTAAAACAGAGTAAAAATCAGAAAGTGTGTGTGGTGTGTGTGTGTGTGTGTGTGTGTGTGTGTGTGTGTGTGTGTGTGTGTGTGTGTGTGTGTGTGTGTGTGTGTGCGTGAGAGAGAGAGAGAGACAGAGAGAGAGAGAGAGAAGAGAGAATCTGTGGGCCTACTAGACGTCCTTGCTAAGACTGCATCGCACGCACACACCACGATATATAAATATATACTATCGTAATTACTCACTCATACTCGTGAATGGAAAAAAAAAAAGATCAAGAGAAATTCATGTATTCCTTTGAAGTGATTTAAAGAAATGAATTTATCGAACAAACAAACAATTCAGCGAACAAACAAACAAGCAACAACAACAAAAACCGCAGATAATTGGTCTAACAGAGGGAGGGATGTGATGCTAGCAGGCGTTGGACATATTAAGAGAAAATGAGAAGTAGAAGGAGGATGAGGAGGGAGGGAGGGGCCGAGGAGGGGAGAGAGAGAGGGGGGGAAGAGGCAGAGAAAAAGAGGACAGAGAGAAAGACAGACAGACAGACTTAGACAGACAGGCAGGTTGGCAGGCGGGCAGAGACAGACAAACAGACAGAGACACTGAGAGAGTGAAAACAGGAATGCGAAATGTTTTAATGTTTTAGGCAATGGCCCATTCGCAAGAGATATGTGGGTGGGGGTGGGGTGGAATGGAATGTCAGCATGAAACCAATAGAAAGATTAAACAATAGCAAATAATCGTATAAATATTCACGACATGGAACCCAATTTGCCACACTGTACGGTTCAGCATTGCACAGAGCACTGTGATAAACTGTCCATTCGGTCAACAGTCACTTTTTCACGATCATAGTGGCTGGTTCCTGATGACTGTTTCCACTGTCGACATCACGGTGTTGGATTTCACATCAGTATTTTGACGAAATGAACCAAGGAATGCGTCTAGAGAGGGAGTGAGAGGTGAGGAGAGAGACAGAGGGAGAGGGGGAGAGAGATCAGAGTGTTTTTAAACTTCAAACTCGAAAACACTTTATTACTCACGGATGGCAGCGTAAAGGACACGCTTTGTTGCGCGCAGTTGTTGTTCCGGGGTCAACCAGGTAAAGCTGTGGCAAAAGCAGATATTAAATAAGGTAGGGGAGAGAGAGAGGGGGAGAAAGAGAGAGAGGGGGGTGGGGGTGAGGGCGAGAGTTTTGAAACCACTAACTTTAAAATACTTCAATGCTAAAGGGTAGTAGCACAAATGATACGCTTTGTTGCACGCAGTTTTCATTCCATGTCAACCAGCTTTAGCAATATCAAATACAACTTAAGCAGAGAGGAATAGAGACAGGCAGACAGAGACAGACAGACAGACAGAGGAGTGTGTGTGTGTGTGTGTGTGTGTGTGTGTGTGTGTGTGTGTGTGTGTGTGTGTGAGTGTGTGTGTATATATATAGTGTGTGTGTGTGTGTGTGTGTGTGTGTGTGTGTGTGTGTGTGTGTGTGTGTGTGTGTGTGTGTCTGTTTGAGAGACAAACAGGCACACGACAAACGGGAGTTCAAACCTGCTTCGATACCTCCCGCCTGGTGGGTAGAGGAGAGAGACAGACGGAGTGTCTGTGTGTGGGGTTTTTTGTTTGTTTGTTTTGTTTTTGGTTTTTTTTTTTTTTTTCTGTGAATGTGTGTTTGCGTTTTTTGTTTGTTAGTTAACATTTCCCAGGATTACATGAATTTGTCTTGACATTTTTCAGTCATGATTATGGGTAAATCAGACACACACAGAGACAGACAGACAGACAGACAGAGACAGAGTCAGACCGACAGAGACAAAGAGACGGAGACAGACAGACACAAACTCGGAACACGAATATATCTTCTCAATATAAGGCCATCGCTCCATTGGAAGGGGTTTCAGCAATTATTCAAATCATAACAGTCTACAAATTATAATCATATCAGAATAGCTACGTGAAATTGAAACTATGGTCTAAATAAGTCAAAACTAAAAACACACATGAACATTGTCCATATGTTTAAATGTTTGTTTCTTTATAGTTGTTGTTTTTCTCTTACAGACTGTAATCCTTTCTTCAGACTGATATGGTGTGTGTTTGTTTGGCAAATGTTACTGTAAAGTAAAATAAAAGAGAAATTTGAAAAAAACATCTATTTCCATAGGTAATAGGCAAGTACTATCGTTCTTTTTTCGTCCTACTAGTGCCCCATGGTGGGGGAGCTCGGCGGGGAGAGAGAGAGAGACACACAGACAGACAGACAGAGAGACAGAGAGACAGAGAGACAGAGAGAGACAGAGAGACAGAGGAGAGGAGAGAGAGAGAGATTTCGAAGACAAACAGATAAACATGTTGAACGTAATGGAAGACGGCAAACCCTATGTTGTTTTTATTGTACTGTTGTTGTTAGTGCTATTACCGATGTTGCTGCTGCTGCTGCATGTGTGTTGTGTTACCGTCGTTGATTCTATGTTTCCCGGGAGGGGGGAGAGAGAAGAGAAGTGTGTGTGTGTGTGTGTTGTGTGTGTGTGTGTGTGTGTGTGTGTGTGTGTGTGTGTGTGTGTGTGTTGTGTGTGTGTGTGTGTGTGTGGTGTGTGTGTGTGTGTGTGTGTGTGTGTATGTGTTACCAAGGCGTGCTCGAAAAATTTAATCAACTGTTTCTGGATGGGTCTTTATCAACTTTTGTTCAAATGTGTGGACTATTGAGCAGTCGCAAAATACACAAGCTTGGATAATAAGGTGTCGAGGTCAAGGTCACAATGACAGATAAACACCTAAAGTCAGCGCTTTTTGAGAACCGTATGTGAACACCATTGTGCCAAGAACGTCAAACAGTATTTCAAATGTTGCTGTCACTGTTCTGATAGTCTGCTAGTGTCCTTGCTTCACGTCAAATTTTACTTTTTTCTATATATTTTCAAAATTCTTTTAGTTCAACTGAAGTTTCTTCAAGATCAGAATGACCTTGAGAAGTTCAATGATTTTGTATATAAGAAAAAAAAGGGGGGGGGGGGGGGCTGGTTCGTACTGAAAAATAGAATTGATTTGGCTCTACACAGTCGGCTGGGCTTTAAACAAAAATAAGTCATTGTCCATTGGCTTATGGAAATATGAAAACACCCAGCAAGAATGGCCACCGAAGACAAGAGTACGCTGACTGGACAGCAACATCACACAATTTGTACAAAACAATTTGTCTATATCAGTATATGTGTCAGAAAAAAATCAGAACTCATTCCTTTTCTTTATATAATCGATTCCAATAGCCACTGGCACTGATTGGGATATGTTCTGTAAGAGTATGCAAATACACACATATTTTAATACATACAAACATACATACACACATACATACATGATACATACATATATACAGTACATGTGTGTAGGTATGTATGTGTGTGTAAACTCCTGTGTGATGTCCGTATTAAAAAAAATGGGAATGATGAATACTGTTAATTTTTTTACATCCCAAAACCACATAAAATCCCCAAATCACATAAAACAGAGCCAAAAAAAATTATCAAGGAGCGATGCGCGTACGTGTGTGCGTGCATGTGTGCGTGCGAGAGTGCATATATGCGTACATAGGGAGATGGTGGTGCAGGATAGAATTCATTGAAGAATATTTTAGAATTATCCAGGAATTGTTTATAAAGAATGTGGAGTTGAGCTAATTGTATACTTGTCTCCTGAGGAAGACTGTAGTGGTAAAAATACTGGGGGGAAAACATGACTTTTATTTATTTGTTTTGTTTGTGTTGTTTGTTTGTTTTATCTTTTGTTAATAGAAAATTGGGGGAAAAGCGAGGTGTTCCTTTCTTTGATTGTGTCAACACACACACACACACACACACACACACACACACACACACACACACACACAGAGAGAGAGAGAAAACAGAGAGAGAGAGAGACAGACAGACAGACAGATAGACAGACAGACAGACAGAGACAGAGACAGAGACCGAGCAGTGAATAAAGCACTTACTTAAGATTGAGAAATCTGCGTTCGAATCATGGATCACTTTGAATTCGTCTTCCGAACTGCTTCACACATTATACAGTTTACACTCTCCTGTTGTGTGGAATTGTTCTAATTCTGCTGAGAAAATCAACAAAGGAAACAAAGCATCAGTCTACGCTATACATAGCACGTGCCATAAACTCATGACCCAGAAATAACCGGAGGGAGGGGGATGACTAGATTATGTGTTCAAAAGTTTCCTAGATCTCTATCTAGCTTCCTAGATCTAGATTCAGATCTTGCGTCCATGGCGGTGGTCTCTTCGTGATAAGTAGACATTAATTAGAAACTAATGTCTATTGTATGTACGGTGTTTTTTTCCCTTCCCTGTGGCTTTCTCAATGATTTAGCAAAGACCCATGATGTGACCAGTCCTGATCTTAATACAAGCCCAACACCCAGTCTCTCACTATCTCCATGAACAGTTTGCCATCCCAAAGTGAAATAGTGAGAATTAGGTCTAATTGACTCAAAAGAATTTAATTCCAGCAGTGTATTTATACTTGAAGTCTGCAATAGTGGGAGATACCTAAATTACACATTTGACATTACCTCATTGCCTACCATGGCCTAGATCTAGATCTAATTCTGTTCTATGCAGAAATGTGCTGACAACTCGAACATTAATTTTAAAGAACATCAAACTGAATGGATATGAAACACTAAATAAAAATAAATACTGAATAAACTTAAAGATCCTTAACTAATATAATCAACTAGCAAACTAAAAAATTAGGTACCAATAATAAACTCACACACGAAAGCAAAAAGTGTAAAAAAAAAATTAAAAAATTTACCTGAAGCCCTTCCGCTTGACTGTCGTCTGCAGTTCGATGAGTCACACGATCATTTCAATTTACGTCATGTAAGCTAGGCCAGAGACGTTAACTATAGAGAGACCAGTGCTGCCCTATTTGACTGACGGCGTTTCACTTGATCAACACGAACCGTTACTCAACGTGCACACAATACAACTTAAAATCAAATAAACTGATGGCTTGTACTGTCTCCGTCTTTGTGCAGCGGTGTGAGTGATGGGGCTGCAGGATTCTTCCGCAAATGAAACCGCGTATCGTAGACTAAATTACCTATATCTCTGTCTCTATGTCTACGTCTGGGATGGCCTTGTGGACAGACGTATGTTGGCACAATCGTCTAGACCTAGATCTACATAATTATGCGTTTTACATTTCCGGCGATATTAGTGTTGATAAGCAGTCCAAGGAAGCATAATTGAGGTTAGCTGTTCATTTTGGACCTAAATCCAGTGAATTTGTTTCGTTGGTGTCTTTTGCGTTCTCTTGACAACGGCCAGTTGCCGGAAAATGTGCAGTTTTTTTGTTCTGATTCAGCTAAAAACCTTGATGTCTGCATTGACTCTACCCTCTCCATAAACAACTTTGTTTCTCAAACTGCCAGATCTTGCTACTATCACCTCCATCGTATAAGCCTGATCAGGAAGTATCTCTCTGTGGAAACAACTGCAAAACTCGTTCTCTCCTTCATAATGTCTCGCATTGACTATTGCAGTTCAGTCCTGTCCGGTCTTCCTGCCTCCACCACTCACATCCTACAGCGCATTCAAAACAATGCTGCACGCCTTGTACTCAAAAAGAAAAAAAGCTGACCACATATCTCCTCTCCTGGCACAACTTCACTGGCTCCCTGTATCAAAGCGCATACAGTACAAACTAGACACCATGTGCTACAAAAGCCTCAATAACGCAGCCCCCGATTACCTGTCAAGCCTACTTGAGATCTATGTTCCCTCACGTACCCTCCGCTCTGCCTCCGATCCTCTGACTTTTCGCTTTCCACGCACTAAGCTCAATACCTATGGTCCACGAGCCTTCTCTGTTTCTGGTCCGCTCTCCTGGAACAAACTTCCCTCTCTCAGTCCGTCAGCAACCTACTTTTGTCTCCTTCAAGTCCGCTCTCAAAACTCACCTTTTCTCCTCTGCAAAAAATCCTTACCTCACTCAATCCCCTCTGCAGCCTGTCTCACTGCACTCGGAGGGGAATCACATTGCAATATATAATTGTATATAATATGCTCTCTATAATTTTCCATTGCTTTTATTCTTTCTCCCCATTTATAGCCGTGTGCGTGTGTGTGTGTGTGCGCGCGCGCGCGCGCGTGTGTGTGTGTGTGTGTGTGTGTGGTGCGTGTGTGTGCGTGCGTGCGTGCGTGTGTGTGCGTGCGTGTGCGTGCGTGTGTGTGTGTGTGTTTCAGCGCTTAGATTTGATTTTATCAAGATTTTGCGCTATATAAATATTGTAATTATTATTATTATTATTATTATTATTATATAGATGCATGTTTTCATTTTGTTTTCGTGTTATTCTGGTTTCTAGATCTACTTGTTTGAAATTGAATGCTGGAAGTTGCTTTGATTCAAACTGGTTAAAGCATCAACAGCATGCAAATGTGTGTGCGTGTGCTTGAGTGTATGCGTGTGTGTGTGTACGCGCGTGCACTTGTGTGTATATGTGTGTGTGTTCGTTCTTCAGAACTGTGACGATTTATTTATTCTTAGTGATTGCTCCTTTCTTTGTTGCAAAACTGGCATTTAGTGATGCATGTCTAACAGATCTAGATCTAAACGAAGACAGTCAAATGAGAACTAGTCTCTCTCTCTCTCTCTCTCTCTCTCTCTCTCTCTCTCCCCTCTCTCTCTCCTCTCTCTCTCTCTCTCCTCAACGTCGTGATGCCAGAACAGACTAGAATGCAGATAATCAGCTCACAACCGAACTGTCCAGATAAAACTGTCGGTAGAGACATAACATCTGACAAACTAAATGATCATTTCTGAAAGTTAAAGAAATGATCAACAATGGTTAATAAAAATGCACACACACACACACACACAAACACACACACACACACATTCAATAAAGAATTCTACTCCCCCACCCTCCAAACCCCAAAAAACATCCACACAAACACACACACACAACACACACACACACACACACACACACACACACACACACACACACACCACACACACACAACTATATGTATGGGGTTATTTTTCCTTTCCATTTCTTTTTCTTTTTTATTCCCGTACCATATAATTATATTTCAATAAGACGCATGGTCCTCGCTCTCTTTCTCTCTTTGACTCTCTCTCTCTCTCTCTTCCCCCCTCTCTCTCTCTCTCTGTCATCTCCCCCCCCCCCTCTCTCTCTCTCTCTGTCACCCTCCTTTTACCCACTCTCTCTTTCTTTCTGTCTGTCCCTCTCTCTCTCTCTCTCTCTCTCTCTCTCTCTTCTCTCTCTTTCTTCCTCTCTTTCTCTGTCCCTTTCTCCTCCTCCCAATATTTCATTACAATTTTTTATAACTTCTTTCACATCATGTTTTAATATGCTTATATGTGTAGAATAACAAGGACTCGCTGTAAGACAGGTCCATTGGGATCTATGCTACTGTCATTGAGTAGTAAAGTGTTTAGAAGTGTAAAGATTGAACTGTCTTGATCTCCTTTACTGTGTGTCTGTGTCTGTCTCTCTCTGTCTCTGTCTCTGTCTCTGTCTGTCTCTCTCTCTATCACTTCATTCCCTCCCTCCTTCCTCTCTCTCTCTCTCCTTCTTCTTCTGCTCCTAATCTTCTCATTTCTCTCCCTCTCTCTCTCTTCTCTCTCCCACACACACACACACACACACACACACACACACACGCGCGCACACACATGCACACACACACACACACTCACACACACACATACACACGCACGCGCTCTCTCTTCTCTTTGTCTCTGTTCGAGTGTTTCTCTCTGTCTCTGTCTCTTCGTCTGTTTGTCTGTCTGTCTGTCGTTCTCTGTCTCTCTCTCTCTCTCTCTCTCTCTCTCTCTTCTTTTCCCAGGGGCTGCCGAAAACCGATCTTCCAGTTTATGTCTCTGACCCGCCTGTCCTGTTTTGGTCTGTACCTCGAGAGGATAATGTTTGGGGGGGGGGGGGGGGGGGCAGGTCACAGTTGCCTTCACCCTCTGTTGACATCGGTCACGGCTAGGTCACTGGGTATTTCTTCAGCCTTCAACTGTCCACCCTGGGATAAAAGTGTAGCAGTGAAATAAAAAGGATTTCTTCTGTCATCTGCCTGCCATGGCAGGGAGGGGGGGGGGGGTGGGGAGGAGAGGGGCACTGATTGTTCGGGGGTGTTGGTGTTGGAGGTGAGTGTATGTGTGCGATCATGCGCGTGTGCCTTGTGTGTGTATGTATGTGGGGTATGTGTGCGCGCGCGCGCGCGCGCGCGCGCGCGTCGTGTGTGTTGTGTGTGTGTGTGTGTGTGTGTGTGTGTGTGTGTGTGTGTGTGTGTGTGTGTGTGTGTGTGTGTGTGTGTGTGTGTGTGTGTGTGTGTGTGTGTGTGTGTGTGTGTGTGTGTGTGTGTGTGTGTGTGTGTGTGTGTGTAATATTGCATCTGCACGCGGTATTGTATTTGCCTGTCTCTCTGGGCGCGCACTCAAGTTGACAGTCTAAAAGCACAAAGTAGACGTTTTAAACCGATACATACATATATACATACACACATACATACATACATACATACATACGTAACATACATACATGCATATATACATACATACATACATACAGTAATACATACATAAATACATACATACAATCATACTTGCATACATACATGCATGCATGCATACATACATACATATATATGTATTATGTATGCATGCATATATGCATACATACACACATACATATTACATACATACATACATACATGCATGCATGCATACACACATACATACATGCATACATACATGCATACATACATAAATATATACATACATATATACATACTTGCATACATACATACATAAATACCTACCTACCTACTTACCTAAATACATACATTCATAAATGCATACATACACATACATACATGCATGCATACATACATGCATGCATGCATACATACATACATGCATGCATTCATACATACATACATACATGCATGCATGCATACATCATACATATATACATGCATACATACATACATACATACATACATCATACATATATACATGCATACATACATACATGCATACATACATACATACATACTAATGCATGCATACATACATGCATGCATGCATACATACATACATACATGCATACATACATACATGCATACATACATACATACATACATACATACATACATACATCATACATACATACATACGTAAATACATACCTACCTACATGCATACGTACATATGGTTATTATCATCACTATTATTAATGTTGTTATTGTTAGTTTTATTATTAATTTAATTAGTAGTAGTAGTAGTAGTAATAGTACTATTACTATTATAACAAATTCTACATTGGTTAAGTCTTCACTGATTAAAGTGTCATGGCGATAGCATAGGGATTGTGGATTCAATCCTCAGTTGGGCTACAAGGGGACGTTTTTCATTTGTTTTGTTGTTGCTTTTGTCGTTTGCGACCCCCCATAAGCTCAATTGACGTCACTTCCTGTCACTCGTTTCACAGTCTGGGTGCATTTGGTTTCTTTTTCCCTTGTTTATTAATGTTCCCAATTCGTGTTCCACCCCCCGCGGGGATGGTGGGGGCCCTTTCAGTATAAATAGTATCTCCACCTTCTGGCAATTCTGTGCTGGAAATTTCCTCTTTTCTTTTGCTATCTTTGTTTCTGTCTTGTTCTTTTGCTTTCTGTCATTTCTTCCTATCATTTTCTTCCTTGCTGGTCCATTCAGCCTGTACGTGTTTGAAAAAGACTTACGTACTTTCTCTTAGGATTGATGATTTGGTACCTGTATTAAGTGCATATTTGGCTCTAGGGAAACGAGACATGCGAAAGCAATTTTAGGTAATTTAGTCCTGTTTTTATAGATGTTTTTGTGTGCTTACTTATGTTTAAGTTTGTATTCAGGCATGCTTTTTAAATCCTGTGTGATAAATTGGACGGAGTGGTCAGCGCCAGGGGCATCTTCTTAGATTATGTGCATGAATGCATTGATATGTGTACTTCATTTTCTTTCTTTTTTTCCCCCCTTGTTGAAGTATTGTGTGTGGTTTGAAACAGTTATACTTTCAGAAAAAAAACACAAAAGAAGAATACGAACACGTGTTTAATACAAGACAAGACAGGCGCAAATTTTCGGCCAACTGGCCTTGTTATCAAGCGTAAGATTACAGAAAAACCAACACCAGATACAAAAATTATGAGAAAAAGACTGAAACTTTTTCATAATTTTTGTATCTGGTGTTTGTTTGTTTGTAATCGAAAATTTGCGCCTGTCTAGTCTTGTTGTATTAAATACGCGTTCGTATTCTTCTTTCGTGTTTTTTCTGGTTCCTGTTTGCTTGAACGCGGGCAGTCACACTTGTTTTGGATTTAGTTATACTTATAGCCTCGATATGTCTCTACGCAGTCGGCTGGGCTTTAAACGAAAACAACACATAACAAAAGTCATGTAAGTCATACTAAGTGACACGTTAACAATAGTCAGTAGGCATTCGATAAGTTAAGCAGCGTGCAATGTATTCATCATAATGCAGTGCGCTATAGTTGCCGGTTGCACACAACCAACAAAGTAATATTTCTGAACTCTGAATGAACCCTCAACACATAACTCGAGTTAATGATTCGACAACACCATAATATCAAATGTCGGTGTACTAGTCCCTGTCTCCCGTACACATGTACCCAACTTCCGTCAGTGAAACTAGCACCATTAATTTGTGCACTGCTCTAACTTCCCAGCTTCGTGAATAACAGATCCGGTTTCAGTTGCCATGGAAACGCACTCGCCATGGTGGGAAAAGAAAACAGCGTACTGTCCCCGTCTTGACCTTAGTACACTACGCTCCCGCGTATTCTAAATCTGGTTGTACTGTCAACCGTTCCAGTTTTGATTCCATTCTGTCTTCTCATCTTAAAAGCAAATGTCCTCTACCATAAATGTTTGTGGATTCAATTAACTGACCAGGAAGAAATCCAAAGCAAGTCCTTTTCTCCCACTGGACGAAGCAGCAGGGAAGTTTTTAGTCTTTTTCTCCTAGTTTGTGTATTTGGTGTTCATTCGTTTGTGATCTTACGTTTACGCTTGACAAAGGTTAGTTGGCCAAAAATGTGTGCCTGTCTTGTCTGGTTGTTTTAAATACGCATTCTGATTCTACTTTCGTGGGGGTTTTTTGGTTTGTGTGTGTGTGTGTGTGTGTGTGTGTGTGTGTGTGTGTGTGTGTGTGTGTGTGTGTGTGTGTGTGTGAGAGAGAGAGGTGTGTGTGTGTGTGTGTGTGTGTGTGAGTGTGTGTGTGTGTGTGTGTGTGTGTGTGTGTGTGTGGTTGTTTTTTTATGTTTTTGTTTTGTCTTGTTTTGTTGTTGGTTTTTTTGTGTGGGGGTGTTCTGGTTCTTGACCAGGAAGAAGAAAAATTCTGCTGTGAAAGTCTGTTATGTACAACGACACCGATACATTCTGTGTAACAGAAGCATAACTCCACCCTCCCAAGATGGTGAAGTGAAATGTATAGATCTTGCTCCACCAGATTACATCACTCTCTACTTTTACCGTCCTGTAACTATAAGTGGTGGTGAAAGTGCCGTTGTGTTGAAGGAACTACTGTCATCAAAACTTTCAGTACAGTCAAGCTTTCCATTTCCAACGTCTTTCATGTAAACTTATGCTGCTGACTATCACCCTTCCACATCCTCATCAACCTCTTCTGTCTGTATCGTACTTCACCCATCAGCACAAGTATACTGTCTGACATGCACCGTTTAGATGAGTTTTCATACTGTCTAGAGTTTTCTAATACTCTCAAAGGACATCGACAGTCACCTTTCTTCAGAAAGCCTCACTTGACCTCAGTCAGCTTTAAAACTACTGGCCAGTTTCCAACTTCTCTATATCTCAAAAGTGATTGAAAGCATTGTCCTTTCTCAGCTTCTTGACCACCTCAGTTCCAGTGATCTTCTTGATCTACACCAATCTGCCTATAAAACTGGTCTCAGCATAGAAGCAGCTTTAGTTAGTGTCCTCAATGGTCGCTTTGCTGGCCTTGACTCCTAGACCTGTCAGCAGCGTTTGCTACAATACACCATGAAAATTAATCAGTAATACTGTACTTTGATGGTTTAAATCCTAGTTCAGCTCCTTCCCAGAGTTCTGTACTTCTTTCCCAGAGTTCTGTCTTCTCAGAGTTCCCTACTGGTCCAAGAGGTCCCATTTCCCACAGTTACACTCTCTCAGTCCCATTTCTCTCGGAGTTCTGTTTGCTGACGAAAGTCGTCCACTCCCAAAAGTTCTCTCCCATTTTTTCAAGAATTCATGCCCGCCTCTCAGAGCTTTCCCCTCTCAGTATTGCCTCTACCACTCACTCCAGGAGATCCAGTTTTTACCCTTCCCAAACCATCTTATGGTTCTTTCAAGTTTCCCTCTGTATCTAAAAAATCTTCCTGTCTCCCCTTTCACATCCCTACACCCCAAGAGTTTCCTCCCTTTCCAGAGTTCCCGCCTTCTTTTTTCTATCCTTCCCAGATTCTCTCTCCTCTCTCCCTCTCAAAGTTCCCTCACACAGTTTCACCTTGTTCCAAGAATTCCTCCCTCCTCAGTTCCTTCCGCCCCCCCCCCCCCCCTCTCAGAGTTCTACCCATACTCCTTCCGTCGTGTTATTCTTTCCAGAGATATCTTCCTTCCCTGTCCCTTCCTAATCCCATTCTTTCTTTTCGCCTCATTTCCAGTCCAAAGTTCCCTATTCCAGGTCGTCCATATCCCTGACACTGGTCCATCTCTATCCCAGTGTTTCCCTTCTCGGAGGTTCATCGGCCCAGTTTCAGTTTCGTTTTAGTTTTAAGATGACGTCTTGCGCTCGGAATGATTCCATATGCACTAACGTCACAGTGCCACATGTATGGTGATCATGGCACAAGCCTTAAGCCTGCACATAACCACGAGTGGTAGGTCCTGAGGCCCTACCTAGACTATATTTACTAGTCTATATCTTATAGGTATTTTATCAGCCTACATGGATAATCTTGGTTACATATAAATGCGTTGTTATCTACTTTCAAAAGGAATAATTAAGTAAGTAATAGTAATGAAGGTCTGCTACACACAATAGCTATTCTGTGAAACTGTCTCACATGACAGACCGCCTCCCCCTCAATCAATGCCAATGCTCAGCCATCTATCAGTTAGTGAGCCATGTTTTCTAATCATCGAGAGCTAAATCGGCCTAGATTCGTTCACGGATTTCCTCTCTTCCTTGAATCCCTCTCTTTCAGAATATCTTAAAATATTGTCTGGCTGGTGATGGACAGCGACATTTGGCATTGACTGGGGGGGGGGGGGGGGGAGGGGGTTCTGTCATGTGAGACGAGTTTACGCAGAGTAGCTAGTTGTGTTGTGATTCAGCTTTAGTTATCTATTTATTTACTTTATATGTACATGTATGTTCCTTTTTTGAAGGTAGGATACGCACATGTGTGTGTCATTTGCATGCAGCCAAGATTGTTCCAGCGGTCGGCTGATAAAATACCAGTGTAAGATATAGACGAGGTAAAACATAGTCTAGGTAGGGCCTCAGGACCTGGCCAGCTCATGGGTTTATGTGCAAGCTTAAGGCAAGTGCCATGATCACCATACACGTTAGTGCATATGGAATTCGTTCCGAGCGCAGAGACGTCGTGTTGAGAAACTGAAACTGAAACTCAAGACTATCTTGCCTGCCCCCCAAAAGAAAGCGAAAGGGAGGTCACCATTGCCGTAGGGTTTGTAGGGCCACGTAGTTTAGATGCAGCCTCTATAATGTTTCAATGATTAATGCATGAAAAATAGGATTAATAATCATGACGATGCTAGACAGTTCTACGTTATATTGACACCACTTAAGATTCCCCCACCCCCGTAAAATGCTGGGGGCCCTTTCATTATAAATAGCATCTCTTAACTCATGGAAATTCTGTTCCGGCAAGTTCCTCCTTCCTGTCACTCTGTTTTTGCCTTTCTCCATTGCTTTCTTCCTTTCTTTTACCTTGCTGGTCCATTCACTGGTATGTGTTCAGTAAAGTCTTACATACTTTCCCTTAGGATTGATATGTTAGATATATTTTTGGCTCTAGAGAAAATGAAATATACGGAAGCAATTTTAGATAGTTTTGGCCGTTTTTATATATATTTGAGTATCCTTAGTTGTGCTTGAATTTGTATTCAGGTAAGTTTTTTTAAATCCCCTGTGCGATAAATTGGACGGAGTGGTCAACGCCAGGGGCATCTCCTTGGATTATGTGCGCGAATGCAGTGATATGTGTACTTAATTTTCTTTTCCTTTTTTTGTCCTGTTGAAGTACTATGTGTGTGTTGAAACGGTAATAGTCCTGATATGGTTCTACACAATCGGCTGGGCTTTAAGCAACAATAAGAATAAGAATAACAAGATCGTACAAGCTCGTGCTCTGCAGTTTTATCATTAAATCTTGACATCATCTGGACCAGGCCCGAGAATAACAGACACCCGCAGAAACAGGAAATTTGAGTGGTACATTGAATCACGCGTACAAGAAAATGGTGTTAGTACACTTCTATTATTTTCATCTTTGTCAATCTACTCTTTAAAGACAGAGAGAGAGAGAGAGAGAGGAGCGAGAGAGAGAGAGAGAGAAATTGTTTCAGATCGACCGGAAAGAGGTGCGTGTCTGTCTGTGTTTGTGTGACTGTGACAGGAATGTGTTATCAAGATTTTTTTTCAGTTGTTTTTGAGTAGATCTGTACAAATTTGGGTCAGGGGTGCAAGCTGACGAATGCATGAACTTGTAGGACAAGGTGTCAAGTTCAAGGTCACACGGATCAAAAAAGAAAGAAAAAAGAAAAGAAAAAAGAAAAAGCCTAAAATCAGCACTTTTTAATGGAAGGTTTTTGAACAGCATTTTCTCTAGGACCCATGACAATATTCAAAACTGTTTTTAATTGTTGCAACAGCTAATAAACACCCATGCTTCTTGTTAAAGTATTTGTTGCGCTGGAGTTTGTTCTAGGTCACAGTGACCTTGAAAAAACAAAATCTGAGTTTTATGTAATACTTATTATGTAAAAGGAAGACTGTTAGAACGGTTCGACTATTTTTTTTTAACTTTCGTGTGTGGGTCGTGGGGGGGAGGGGGGGGGAGTAGTCTGTTGTTTGTTGTTTTTGTCTGAATCACAGATGCAGACGACAGGGGCACCCAGGGTGTGGTTATCTAATGGAGCGTATTTAAAAGTATGTGTAGAATGGGGTTAGTTACGAAAGGACGGCTCCAAAGCACAGTCACTGAACTATGGAGGGTCTAATTATGACAGACAGACTGACATGCTAACATGCATGAATGCGGACAGACAAGCAGACACACAGACAGACAAACAAACATACACATGAGTGCGGACAAACAAACATATAGACAGACGAACAAACAAATGTTCTCTCCCCGTCTCACTCTGTCTGTGTGTGTGTGTGTGTGTGTGTGTGTGTGTGTGTGTGTGTGTGTGTGTGTGTGTGTGTGTGTGTGTGTGTGTGTGTGTGTGTGTGTGTGTGTGTCTGTCTCTCTGTTTGTCTATGTGTTTGTGTGTGTGTGTATGTGAGTGTGTGTGTGTGTGTGCGCGCGCGTATGTGTGCGCGTGCGTGCGTGTGCGCGTGCGTGCGTGCGTGCGTGCGTGCGTGTGTGTGTGTGTGTGTGTGTATGTGTGTGCGTGCGAGTGTGTGCGTGTGTGTGTGTGAGTGTGACTGTGTGTGTGAGTGCGTTTGTGTTTGTGTGCGTGCGTGCGTGCGCGTGTGTGTGCGTGTAGATGCATGGCTTCACATCTTGGCAAGACAGACGTGTAAATGCAGACTTACCGATTTTCTGTGCATGGCGAAGAGAAGAAAAACGCCACCACTACCCAAAAAGTACTCCAGTGATCCACGGTTCTTTCTGTCACCAAGAGAAGGACATTCATTCAGTAAATGTCGAAGTCTGAAACTCTGTCACACTATTTTATGTCTCTCTGAGCGTTTTTTTTTTTTCCTCCTCTTCTTTGTAGAGCGGACCAATAGCACTTCCAGTAGCGTTCTACGCGGTTTCGTACACTCGCATACAACTGCCTCGCTGACATACAATGGCTGGTGAATCCATTGCCCCCCCGCCTGAATATATAGCATTCCATTTTTTTTTTTTTTAAACAGAAAAGAAATGTGATCGTTCACCTGTGCGTGTTTCTGCTACCGGTGTTTGTTGTTGTCTTTGTTGTTGTTGTTGCCTGTGTTGTTGTTGTTCTCTCTCTTTCTCTGTCTCTCTGTCTGTCTGTCTGTCTGACTGTCTGTCTGTCTGTCTCTCTCTCTCTCTGTCTATCTGTCAGTCTGCCTCTCTCTCTCTCCCCGTCTCACTCTGTCTCTGTCTGTCTGTGTGTCTCTCTGTCTGTCTGTCTATGTGTGTGTGTGTGTGTGTGTGTGTGTGTGTAACTTGTCTGTTAACATGACACACTGACCACTCTCAATACAGACTGACCACACTCAATACAGACTGACCACAATCAATACAGACTGACCACTCTCAATACAGACTGACCACACTCAATACAGACTGACCACAATCAATACAGACTGACCATTCTCAATACAGACTGACCACACTCAATACAGACAATTTCACATCAAGTGTTCCACGGACACCAGTCCACATACACATGTGTATCAACAACTTGTCTGTTGACATGACATGTGTTCTGATACAGTTATTGTATTACATGACATGCCTGTTACATGTGTTCTGATACAATTATTGTATTACATGACATGCCTGTTACATGTGTTCTGATACAATTATTGTATTACATGATATGCCTGTTACATGTGTTCTGATACAATTATTGTATTACATGATATGCCTGTTACATGTATTCTGATACAATTATTGTATTACATGACGTGCCTGTTACATGTGTTCTGATACAATTATTGTATTACATGATATGCCTGTTACATGTGTTCTGATACAATTATTGTATTACATGACATGCCTGTTACATGTGTTCTGATACAATTATTGTATTACATGATATGCCTGTTACACATGTTCTGATACAGTTATTGTATTACATGACATGCCTGTTACATGTGTTCTGATACAATTATTGTATTACATGACATGCCTGTTACATGTGTTCTGATACAATTATTGTATTACATGATATGCCTGTTACATGTGTTCTGATACAATTATTGTATTACATGACATGCCTGTTACATGTGTTCTGATACAATTATTGTATTACATGACGTGCCTGTTACATGTGTTCTGATACAATTATTGTATTACATGACGTGCCTGTTACATGTGTTCTGATATAATTATTGTATTACATCACGTGCCTGTTACATGTGTTCTGATAGTTACTGTATTACATGACATGCCTGTTACATGTGTTCTGATACAATTATTGTATTACATGATATGCCTGTTATAGACGGTATCTGTCTGATACAATTATTGTGTTATATGACATGCCTGTTACACATTTGATACAGGACATGCCTGTTTCATATTTGATACAATTATTGTATTCTATGACATGCCTATTACATGTGTTCTGATAAATTATTGTATTATATGACATGCGTATTACATGTGTTCTGATAAATTATTGTATTATATGACGTGCCTATTACATGTGTTCTGATAAATGATTGTATTACATGACATGCCTATTACATGTGTTCTGATACATTATTGTATTACATGACATGCCTATTACATATTTGATACAATTATTGTATTATGTGACATGCCTGCTACATGTGTTCTGATACAATTATTGTATTACAGGACATGCCTGTTTTATAATACAAATATATGAATTGCCTGTTACATGTGTTCTGATACAATTATTGTATTACATGACATGCCTGTTACATATTTGATACAATTATTGTATTATATGACATGCCTGTTACATATGTTCTGATACAATTATTGTATTACAGGACATGCCTGTTACATATCTGATACAATAGCTATATTATATGACATGCCTGTTACATGAATTCTGATACGATTATTGTATTACATGACATGCCTATTACATATTTGATACAATTACTGTATTATATGACATGCCTGTTACATATTTGATACAATTATTTATTATATGACATGCCTGTTACATGTGTTCTGATACAATTATTGTATTACATGACATGCCTGTTACATATTTGATACAATTATTGTATTATATGACATGGCTATTACATGTGTTCTAATACAATTATTGTATTACATGACATGCCTGTTACATATTTGATAAGATTATTGTATTATATGACATGCCTGTTACATATGTTCTGATACAATTATTGTATTACATGACATGCCTGTTACATATTTGATAAGATTATTGTATTATATGACATGCCTGTTACATATGTTCTGATACAATTATTGTATTACATGACATGCCTGTTACGTATTTGATACAATTCCTGTATTATATGACATGCCTGTTACATATGTTCTGATACAATTATTGTATTACATGACATGCCTGTTACATATTTGATACAATTATTGTATTATATGACATGTCTGTTACATATGTTCTGATACAATTATTGTATTACATGACATGCCTGTTACATATCTGATACAATTATTGTATTATATGACATGCCTGTTACATATGTTCTGATACAATTATTGTATTACAGGACATGCCTGTTACGTATTTGATACAATTACTGTATTATGACATGCCTGTTACACGTGTTCTGATACGATTATTGTTATCATATGACATCCCTGTTACATGTGTTCTGATACAATTATTGTATTACATGACATGCCCGTTACATAATTGATAAGATTATTGTATTATATGGCATGCCTGTTATATGTGTTCTGATACAATTATTGTACTACAGGACATGCCTGATACATATTTGTTACAATTATTATATTACATGAAATGCCTATTAAATGTGTTCTGATACAATTATTGTATTACAGGACATGCCCGTTACATATTTGATACAATTATTGTATTATCATCATCATCACCAGGTGCCCTGCCACATGGCGTTGGCGACCATGGACTTCCAACCATCTCTATCTCTCGTTGCCCCCAGCATCTCCCCCATCCTCTTCATCCTCAGCCACTCTGCAAGTCCGTCCAGCATTCTCTCCCTGGGTCTATCTGTGCTCTCTTTCCCTCCAGCTTTCCCGTTGTGACCAGGTGCTCCAAATCCCCCTTCCTCATAAAATGGCCTATAAATGTTGCTTGTCTTTTCCTAATCTTCCTTATGAGTGATCGACTTGTGTCTGCCTCCATCAAGACTGTCTCGTTTGTTTTCTTTGCTGTCCATGGAACTCTCAACATTCTTCTGAGAAACCACATCTCGGCTGCCTCGATTCTGCTCTGGCTTTGCTTGCTGACTGTCCACGCCTCGCATCCGTACAACAGTATTGGTTCTATATAACATTCAAGGACTCTCTTTCTGATGTTAATTGATAGGCATTTGTTGTAAGAATGCTTGTCATCTTCTTGAATGCTGTTTTGGCTTGGCCGATTCTGCCAGCTATTTCCGATGTGCTTCTGCCGTCTGATGAAATGACCATTCCCAGGTATTTGAACTTATTAACCTGTGTCAAGGCTGTGCCATTTGTTTTTATTTTGCATGAGGGGATTTCATGTTTTTTACTGATCACCATGACTGCAGTCTTCCTGCTGTTTAGTTCCAACCCCTTACCTTTGCTTTCTGTTTTTAGTATATTCACAAGGTTTTGTAGGTCCCTTTCATTTTCTGCAATTAGCACGGTGTCATCTGTGTACCGAATGTTGTTTATCATTTCCCTCCAACCTTTAATCCAGGGTCTTCTTCTAGGTTTCTCATGATGTTTTCGCTATATAGTGAAAACAGATCTGGTGACAAAACACAACCCTGTCTGACTCCTCTTTTGATGTTTTGAAAAGAGCTTATATTGTTTTCTATTCTCATTGCAGCTGTTTGTTCCCAGTACATATTCCTGATTATTCGTAGATCTTTTCCATCAACATTGAGTCTCTCCAGTTGGTTGATCAATTCATCATGTCGTACCCGATCGAAAGCCTTGGTATAGTCAACAAAGCATAAATACAAATCCTTATTCATCTCAATTGACCTCTCTATGATAGTTCTTAGGATGTATATGGCATTAATAGTTCCTTTCCCCTCCACAAATCCACACTGTTCTTCTGCTATTTCTCTTTTGATTCTATTCCTTGTCCTCATCATGATTATTCTTAACAGGATTTTTGTTACATGACTCATCAAACTGACTGTGCGATGGAGTTCGCATTCTATAGCCCCTGTCTTCTTTGGAAGTGCAATGAAAATTGATTTTGACATATCTTTGGGGATTTTCCAGTGTCATAAATTTCATTAAGGAGGACTGTTATTTTTTCTATGCCAAATTCCTCCAGGGCTTCAATCATCTCTGTAGTAATGTTGTCTGGTCCTGGGGCTTTTCCTGGTTTCATCTTTTTCAGTGCTGCTCTAACTTCATCTTTCATTATGGGTGGTCCTTCAAAGTTCTTTTTTATAATGTGTTCTTCGTTTCTGTCATCCTCAAAAAGGTCTTTAATGTACTCTCCCCATCTGTCTAATATTTTGTCTTTTTCCATGATAAGCGTGCCATCTTTCGATTTTAAGCAACCAGTTGATGTGCATGTATTTTTCCTGTGGACAATTTCTTCAATTCGTCTGTACATACCCTGAGGATCCATTTTGTGTCGTTCTTCTATCTCTTTGCATTTTGTGTTCAGCCAAGCTTCCTTAGCTTCATTGCACCTATACCTGATTTCTTTGTTTATCTTCCTGTATATCTCCTCGTTTCTCTTTGCCTTCCTCCTTTCCTCCATCAGGCCCAAAATTTCATTAGTCATCCAACTCTTTTTTGCTTTTCTATTTGCCTTAGGGATTTCTTCATAAGCTTCATTTATAGAACTTCTCAACTTTGTCCATTGTTCCTCACTGTCACCTACGTCTTCCAGAGCACTGAATTTGTTTTGAACATGTACATTAAATTTTTGACGTATCATTTCATCTGACTTTAAGAGTCCAAGGTTTAGTTTGATGTTGCTTTTGGTCTGTTTCCTTTTCCTCAATTTCAGCCTAAACCTTCCCACTACCGGATTGTGGTCACCATTGCAGTCTGCGCCTGGTAGTGTTTTTGCTGACAGTAAAGAATTTCTAAATCTTTTGTTGATCAGGATGTAGTCAATTTGATTTTTTGTATTATCTCCTGGACTCATCCAAGTCCATTTTCTTCTGTTAGGCTGCTCAAACCAGGTGTTTCCTACTATGAACTCATTCATCTGTGCCCATTCTACAAGCTTGCCCCCTCTTTCATTTTGTGCACCAAGGCCATGAGATCCAACTATATCCTCCACCCTATCCTGTCCCACTTTAGCATTAAAATCTCCCATTATGACTGTAACTTCTTGTGATTTACATTGGAACTTGGCCATCTCTAAAACTTCGTAGAAGTTGTCGATGTCTTCCTGAGTACTTGCGGATGTTGGTGCATACACCTGTATGATGTTGATATCAAAAGGTTTCCCTCCGAATTTGACCAGTAAAACTCTGTCGGACACTGCCCAGTATCCCTTAACTGCTTTTGATTTGTGTTTGTCCATTATGATGCCTACTCCTCTTTCATGTGAATTACCACCAGAGTATATCACTGTATATTCCCCTGATGTTATCATGCCTGCCCCCTTCCATCTCACTTCCCCCAGTCCTAAAATACTAATGTTAAGCCTTTCCATCTCCATTTTGATGTTGTCTAATTTATCTTTCTGTAGCATTGTTCTTATATTCCATGTTGCTATTTTGAATTTAATTTTGATTTTGGTCGCAGTAGCTGGCTGACGGTCTGGTGTCACCTGCACCGCATGACAGTCCCTACCGGACGAAGGTGCTCCGCAGGAGCACCTATTGACGTCGTTAACTTTCTTCTTTTTCTTTCTCCTGTACATGGTTTTCCTGGGGAAAAACTACGATGGTGGTTTCCCCTTACCTTCCATCGTTTTTTTTTTTTAGGGTTAACTCCCTTATATGTATTATATGACATGCCTATTAAATGTGTTCTGATACAATTATTGTATTACAGGACATGACCGTTACATATTTGATACAACTATTGTATTACAGGACGTGCCTGTTACACATCTGATACAATTATTGCATTACATGACATGCCTGTTACACATCTGATACAATTATTGTATTACAGGACGTGCCTGTTACACATCTGATACAATTATTGCATTACATGACATGCCTGTTACACATCTGATACAATTATTGCATTACATGACATGCCTGTTACACATCTGATACAATTATTGTATTACATGACATGCCTGTTACACATCTGATACAATTATTGTATTACATGACATGCCTGTTACACATCTGATACAATTATTGTATTACATGACATGCCTGTTACACATCTGATACAATTATTGTATTACAGGACGTGCCTGTTACACATCTGATACAATTATTGCATTACATGACATGCCTGTTACACATCTGATACAATTATTGTATTACATGACATGCCTGTTACACATCTGATACAATTATTGTATTACAGGACGTGCCTGTTACACATCTGATACAATTATTGCATTACATGACATGCCTGTTACACATCTGATACAATTATTGCATTACATGACATGCCTGTTACACATCTGATACAATTATTGCATTACATGACATGCCTGTTACACATCTGATACAATTATTGCATTACATGACATGCCTGTTACACATCTGATACAATTATTGCATTACATGACATGCCTATTACACATCTGATACAATTATTGTATTACATGACATGCCTGTTACACATCTGATACAATTATTGCATTACATGACATGCCTGTTACACATCTGATACAATTATTGCATTACAGGACGTGCCTGTTACACATCTGATACAATTATTGCATTACATGACATGCCTGTTACACATCTGATACAATTATTGTATTACATAACATGCCTGTTACACATCTGATACAATTATTGCATTACAGGACATGCCTGTTACACATCTGATACAATTATTGCATTACATGACATGCCTGTTACACATCTGATACAATTATTGCATTACATGACATGCCTGTTACACATCTGATACAATTATTGTATTACATAACATGCCTGTTACACATCTGATACAATTATTGCATTACAGGACATGCCTGTTACACATCTGATACAATTATTGCATTACATGACATGCCTGTTACACATCTGATACAATTATTGCATTACATGACATGCCTGTTACACATCTGATACAATTATTGTATTACATAACATGCCTGTTACACATCTGATACAATTATTGCATTACAGGACATGCCTGTTACACATCTGATACAATTATTGCATTACATGACATGCCTGTTACACATCTGATACAATTATTGCATTACATGACATGCCTATTACACATCTGATACAATTATTGCATTACATGACATGCCTGTTACACATCTGATACAATTATTGTATTACATAACATGCCTGTTACACATCTGATACAATTATTGCATTACAGGACATGCCTGTTACACATCTGATACAATTATTGCATTACATGACATGCCTGTTACACATCTGATACAATTATTGTATTACATAACATGCCTGTTACACATCTCTCTCATACAATCATACTAACAGTTATATAGTCAACAATTTCTACAAGTGCATATCAACAAGAGCTTTAAACATATGCTCATTATACACTCCCTGCACAAATTATGTATTAAAACCACTGTCTGCTGCACATTCCTTGCACATCTAATGTACGTTAACATATGCCTGTTGTACAACTCCTTGCAAATACTGGTTGTACATAAACATTAGTCTACTGCACACTCATGCATGTGCTGATTTACATAAACATGCATTTACACCACACTCATTGCACATACTGATGTACATAAACGTTTACTGCACATTCCTTGCAATCTAATGTACATTAACATATACTATTGTACACTCCTTGCACATACTAATGTATGTTAACATATGCCTATTGTACACTCTTGCACATACTAATGTACGTTAACATATACATATTGTACACTCCTTGCACATACTAATGTACATTAACATTACCTATTGTACACCTCCTTGATATACTAATGTACGTTAACATATATACCTATTGTACACTCCTTGCACATACTAATGTACGTTAACATATACCTATTGTACACTCCTTGCACTACTAATGTACATTACCATATACTATTGTACACTCCTTGACATACTAATGTACGTTAACATATACCTATTGTACACTCCTTGACATACTAATGTACATTAACATATACTATTGTACACTACTTGCACATACTGATGTACGTTAACATATACCTATTGTACACTCCTTGACATACTAATGTACGTTAACATATGCCTATTGTACACTCCTTGCACATACTGATGTACGTTAACATATATCTATTGTACACTACTTGCACATACTGATGTACGTTAACATATACCTATTGTACACTACTTGCACATACTGATGTACGTTAACATATATACCTATTGTACACTACTTGACATACTAATGTACGTTAACATATACCTATTGTACACTCCTTGACATACTGATGTACGTTAACATATATCTATTGTACACTACTTGCACATACTGATGTACTTAACATCCTATTGTACACTACTTGCACATACTGATGTACTTAACATAATCTACTGCACACATAATGTCGATTACAAATATAACATTATTTACAGTACACATTCCTAATTGACATACTGATGTACATAAACATGTCTACGCACATTCCTTGCACATACTGATGTTAACATATACTATTGTTACACTACACACTCCTTTACTACTGATGTACATATACATGTCTACTACACACTACTTACATTACAAACATGATTAACATATAATATATGTCTACTGCCACCACTTCCTTGACATGATGTACATAAAATACGTCTACTGCACACTCCTTATACATACTGATGTACATAAACATGTCTACTACACACTCCTTAACATACTGATGTACATAAAATGTCTACTGCACACTCCTTACACATACTGATGTACATAAACATGTCTACTACACACTCCTTTACACATACTGATGTACATAAAATGTCTACTACACACTCCTTACACATACTGATGTACATAAACATGTCTACTGCACACTCCTTACACATACTGATGTACATAAACATGTACTATCACACTCCTTACACATACTGATGTACATAAATAGTCTACTGCACACTCCTTACACATACTGATGTACATAAACATGTCTACTGCACACTCTTACACATACTGATGTACATAAACATAGTCTACTGCACACTCCTTACACATACTGATGTACATAAACATTCTACTGCACACTCCTTACACATACTGATGTACATAAACATGTCTACTGCACACTTCCCTTTCACATACTGATGTACATAAACATGTCTACTCACACTCCTTACACATACTGATGTACATAAACATGTCTACTGCACACTCCTTACACATACTGATGTACATAAACATGTCTACTGCACACTCCTTACACATACTGATGTACATAAACATAGTCTACTACACACTCCTTACACATACTGATGTACATAAACATTCTACTGCACACTCCTTACACATACTGATGTACATAAACATGTCTACTGCACACTCCTTACACATACTGATGTACATAAACATGTCTACTGCACACTCCTTACACATACTGATGTACAAATTTTAAATATGTCTACTTGCACCCCTCCTTACACATACTGATGTACTAACATCACACACCTACAATACGTCATTATCTGCACACTCCTTACACATACTGATGTACATAAACATCGTCTACTGCACACTCCTTAACACATTACTGATGTACAATAATACATAAGTCTACTGCACACTCCTTACACATACTGATGTACATAAACATGTCTACTACACACTTCTTACACATACTGATGTACATAAACATATCTACTGCACACTCCTTACACATACTGATGTACATAAACATATCTACTGCACACTCCTTACACATACTGATGTACATAAACATGTCTACTGCACACTCCTTACACATACTGATGTACATAAACATGTCTACTGCACACTCCTTACACATACTGATGTACATAAACATGTCTACTGCACACTCCTTACACATACTGATGTACATAAACATACGTCTACTGCACACTCCTTACACATACTGATGTACATAAACATGTCTACTGCACACTCCTTACACATACTGATGTGCATAAACATGTCTACTGCACACATATACCTACTGCGAACTGACCACATGAAAATGATCAAGTTTCTGTCTGTTTATCTTTCCCTCTTTCTGTGCACTGGATACAGCAAACAGCACACTAAGACAATATGTAAATCTCAATCACAATGAAACAAACAAACAACAACAACAACAAAAAAGCACAGCACAATGTATCACATAACTTTAAGAAAAAAAAGAAATTAAAAAATATTTTAAAAAAATTAATCACAGGAATATTAAACAAACAAACAAAAACCCCACAGCATCTCACTCTGAATCAAGTGGCTACGAAAACTTGCATCCACCAACATCACAACAAAGCTAATCAGTGACAACCGTATGTCAATACACACTGCAGCAGATCCCCCCTCTCCCACATGAAATCCCAAACTACAAAGCCCAAGTCCACTATGTATATTGACACCTTCTTCCAAAGACACAAGGTTCACTTTCAGTGGATCTACACACCTCCCAACTTCTGAGGGGACAACTGCAATTGCATTGACAAAATAAATAAAATATAATAAACAAAATAAAATATAAAAAAAATTTAAAAAGGGGTGGGGAACCCCTCCTTCAGTGGATCTACACACCTCCCAACTTCTGAGGAGACATGTTGCAATTGTGTTGATGGGGGAAAGTTTAAGTGGGACCCCCTCCACACAAACATACATACATACATATATATAAAAAAAAAAAAAAAAATGTTTATATATATGTAAATATATATATATATATGTATGTATATATATATACACACTAACACACACACACACACACACACACACACACACACACACACACACACACAATATATATATATATATTATATATATACATATGTGTGTGTGTGTGTGTGTGTACACACACACACAGTGCACAGAATAGGCCTACGCAGCCCAGTAAGTTCCCTATTTACATTCACACAAATGCCCCCCCCCCCCCCACACACACACAACTGTAGAACAAACAAAACCAAAAAAAATCCAAATAGAAACATAAGTGAAAATGACGTTCCCAACCTTTTCATGCTCGCCCGCACGCACTCACAACACACAGAGATAAATTCCACCTCTCCCTACAGCCTACAAAGGGAGACAATCTCTACACACCCCAACCTCTCACACCACATTGTTATCTCCCAGCTCCAGACATACAAATTCTCCCAAGCACTGCCATGTTCCCACATTCCTCCATTTCTGCCCTCCACACTAAAGACGGCTGTTTCCTACCATCTAGAATCCAGTTTTATTTTCTACCATCTAAATCCAGTTTTGTTTTCTACACATCTCACATACCTTCCCAGGAATCAATTTTATTTTCTACCATCTGAACAGTTGTTTCTACTACCATTAAGTTTATCTAGTTTTCTACCATCTGAATCCAGTTTTGTTTTCTACCATCTAATCCAGTTTTAGTTTATTTACCATCTAGAATTCAGTTCTTGTTTTGTACTACCATCTAAATCCAGTTTTCGATTTTCTTTTACCCAATCTAAATCCAGTTTTGCTTTTTACCAATACTTGAATTCCTCATTTTCATTTTTTTGTACCATCTAACTATTCAGTTTTGCTTTTCTTACCATCTACACTCTGTTTTTACTATTTATGGGCAGTTATACTTTGTACCATCTACACTCTATTTTCTACTGTCTATGGGCAGTTTTACTTTGTACCATCTTTACACTCTATTTTCTACTGTCTATGGGCAGTTTTACTTTGTACCATCTACACTCTATTTTCTACTGTCTATGGGCAGTTTTACTTTGTACCATCTACACTCTATTTTCTACTGTCTATGGGCAGTTTACTTTGTACCATCTACACCTATTTTCTACTGTCTATGGGCAGTTTACTTTGTACCATCTACACTCTATTTTCTACTGTCTATGGGCAGTTTTACTTTGTACCATCTAGAAGTGTACACCCTATTTTTTCTATCTGTCCTAAAATTTAATCAGGGGCAGTTTACTTTGTACCATCTACACTCTATTTTCTACTGTCTATGGGCAGTTTTACTTTTTACACATCATACAGTGTACCACTCTTTTTCTACTGTCTATGGGCAGTTTTACTTTGTACCATCTACACTCTATTTTCTACTGTCTATGGGCAGTTTTACTTTGTACCATCTACACTCTATTTTCTACTGTCTATGGGCAGTTTTTCCCTTGTGTACCATAGTCTATACACCATCTATTTTCTGCTGTCTATGGGCAGCTTTTAACTTTGTACCATTCTACATCTATTTTCTACTGTCTAGGGGATGGCACCTAGTTATACTTACTTTGTACCATCTACACTCTATTTTCTACTGTCTATGGGCAGTTTTACTTTGTACCATCTACTATGTGTTACACTCTATTTTCTACTGTCTATGGGCAGTTTTACTTTGTACCATCTACACTCTATTTTCTACTGTCTATGGGCAGTTTTACTTTGTACCATCTACACTCTATTTTCTACTGTCTATGGGCAGTTTTACTTTGTACCATCTACACTCTATTTTCTGCTGTCTATGGGCAGCTTTACTTTGTACATCTACACTCTATTTTCTACTGTCTATGGGCAGCTTTACTTTGTACCATCTACACTCTATTTTCTGCTGTCTATGGGCAGTTTTACTTTGTACCATCTACACTCATTTTCTGCTGTCTATGGGCAGTTTTACTTTGTACCATCTACACCCTATTTTCTACTGTCTATGGGCAGCTTTACTTTGTACCATCTACAGTGTACACTCTATTTTCTACTGTCTATGGGCAGTTTTACTTTGTACCATCTACACCTATTTTCTACTGTCTATGGGCAGTTTTATTTTGTACCATCTACACCCCTATTTTCTACTGTCTATGGGCAGTTTTACTTTGTACCATCTACAGTGTACACTCTATTTTCTACTGTCTATGGGCAGTTTTACTTTGTACCATCTACACTCTATTTTCTACTGTCTATGGGCAGTTTTACTTTGTACCATCTACAGTGTACACTCTATTTTCTACTGTCTATGGGCAGTTTTACTTTGTACCATCTACACTCTATTTTCTACTGTCTATGGGCAGCTTTACTTTGTACCATCTAAGTGTACACCTATTTTCTACTGTCTATGGGCAGTTTTACTTTGTACCATCTAAGTGTACACCCTATTTTCTACTGTCTATGGGCAGTTTTACTTTGTACCATCTAAAGTGTACACTCTATTTTCTACTGTCTATGGGCAGTTTTACTTTGTACCATCTAAAGTGTACACCCTATTTTCTACTGTCTATGGGCAGTTTTACTTTGTACCATCTACACTCTATTTTCTACTGTCTATGGACAGCTTTACTTTGTACCATCTAAAGTGTACACCCTATTTTCTACTGTCTATGGGCAGTTTTACTTTGTACCATCTACACTCTATTTTCTACTGTCTATGGGCAGTTTTATTTGTACCATCTACACTCTATTTTCTATTGTCTATGGGCAGTTTTACTTTGTACCATCTACACCCTATTTTCTACTGTCTATGGGCAGTTTTACTTTGTACCATCTACAGTGTACACCCTATTTTCTACTGTCTATGGGCAGTTTTACTTTGTACCATCTACACCCTATTTTCTACTGTCTATGGACAGCTTTACTTTGTACCATCTACACCCTATTTTCTACTGTCTATGGGCAGTTTTACTTTGTACCATCTACAGTGTACACCCTATTTTCTACTGTCTATGGGCAGTTTTACTTTGTACCATCTACACCCTATTTTCTACTGTCTATGGACAACTTTACTTTGTACCATCTACACTCTATTTTCTACTGTCTATGGGCAGCTTTACTTTGTACCATCTACACTCTATTTTCTACTGTCTATGGGCAGCTTTACTTTGTACCATCTACACTCTATTTTCTACTGTCTATGGGCAGCTTTACTTTGTACCATCTACACTCTATTTTCTACTGTCTATGGGCAGCTTTACTTTGTACCATCTACACTCTATTTTCTACTGTCTATGGGCAGCTTTACTTTGTACCATCTACACTCTATTTTCTACTGTCTATGGGCAGCTTTACTTTGTAACATCTACACCCTATTTTCTACTGTCTATGGGCAGCTTTACTTTGTACCATCTACACCCTATTTTCTACTGTCTATGGGCAGCTTTACTTTGTACCATCTAAAGTGTACACCCTATTTTCTACTGTCTATGGGCAGTTTTACTTTGTACCATCTAAAGTGTACACCCTATTTTCTACTGTCTATGGGCAGTTTTACTTTGTACCATCTACACTCTATTTTCTACTGTCTATGGGCAGCTTTACTTTGTACCATCTACAGTGTAGACTCTATTTTCTGCTGTCTATGGGCAGCTTTACTTTGTATGTGTACCATCTACAGTGTACACCCTATTTTCTGCTGTCTATGGGCAGCTTTACTTTGTATGTGTACCATCTACAGTGTACACCCTATTTTCTGCGGTCTATGGGCAGCTTTACTTTGTATGTGTACCATCTAAAGTGTACACTCTATTTTCTGCTGTCTATGGGCAGCTTTACTTTGTATGTGTACCATCTACAGTGTACACCCTATTTTCTGCTGTCTATGGGCAGTTTTACTTTATACCATCTACACTATTTTTTCTACTGTCTATGGGCAGCTTTACTTTGTACCATCTACATTCAGTCTGCCCATTTTCTGGTTTCTTTCCAGCATCTGCTCATACCTACTACAAACATACGTTCAAATTTAGGACAGAGTTGTTGAGTAAAGTGCAATTATTTCTACTGAATTAATAATGTCAGCCGTGCACCATGGGTGGAAATGACTCAAGACAGTTTTGAAGCCCACATCTCTAGATCTTCCTGCACTTTGTGGCTCAGGAAAAAAGACAATGGAATTAAAGGCATATAAACATATGTGGCCTTCCTGTGCTTTGTGGGTCAAAGCCTAATGTGTGCGTGCACTATGGTCTGCTCTGACCCACGAAGCAACCCAGGCCTATGTAACATGATGCACGGCAAGTGGTTAGCACACACACAACCCAGGCCTATGTAACATGAGGCACGGCAAGTGGTTAGCACACACACAACCCAGGCCTATGTAACATGAGGCACGGCAAGTGGTTAGCACACACACAACCCAGGCCTATGTAACATGAGGCACGGCAAGGGGTTAGCACAGACAACCCAGGCCTAAGTAACATGAGGCACGGCAAGGGGTTAGCACAGACAACCCAGGCCTATGTAACATGAGGCACGGCAAGTGGTTAGCACAGACAACCCAGGCCTATGTAACATGAGGCACGGCAAGTGGTTAGCACAGACAACCCAGGCCTATGTAACATGATGCACAGCAAGGGCTTAGCACAGACACAACCCAGGCCTGTGTAACATGATGCACGGCAAGTGGTTAGCACAGACAACCCAGGCCTATGAAACATGATGCACGGCAAGTGGTTAGCACAGACAACCCAGGCCTATGTAACATGATGCACGGCAAGGGGTTAGTACAGACAACCTAGGCCTATGTAACATGATGCACGGCAAGTGGTTAGCACAGACAACCCAGGCCTATGTAACATGATGCACGGCAAGTGGTTAGTACAGACAACCCAGGCCTATGTAACATGATGCACGGCAAGTGGTTAGTACAGACAACCCAGGCCTATGTAACATGATGCACAGCAAGATAGCACAGACAACCCAGGCCTATGTAACATGAGGCACGGCAAGTGGTTAGCACAGACAACCCAGGCCTATGTAACATGATGCACAGCAAGGGCTTAGCACAGACACAACCCAGGCCTGTGTAACATGATGCACGGCAAGTGGTTAGCACAGACAACCCAGGCCTATGAAACATGATGCACGGCAAGTGGTTAGCACAGACAACCCAGGCCTATGTAACATGATGCACGGCAAGGGGTTAGTACAGACAACCCAGGCCTATGTAACATGATGCACGGCAAGTGGTTAGCACAGACAACCCAGGCCTATGTAACATGATGCACGGCAAGTGGTTAGTACAGACAACCCAGGCCTATGTAACATGATGCACGGCAAGTGGTTAGCACAGACAACCCAGGCATATGTAACATGATGCACGGCAAGGGGTTAGTACAGACAACCCAGGCCTATGTAACATGATGCACGGCAAATGGTTAGCACAGACAACCCAGGCCTATGGAACATGATGCACAGCAAGGTAGCACAGACAACCCAGGCCTATGTAACATGATGCACGGCAAGTGGTTAGCACAAACAACCCAGGCCTATGTAACATGATGCACGGCAAGTGGTTAGCACAAACAACCCAGGCCTATGTAACATGATGCACGGCAAGTGGTTAGCACAGACAACCCAGGCCTATGTAACATGATGCACGGCAATGGGTTAGCACAGACAACCCAGGCCTATGTAACATGATGCACGGCAAGTGGTTAGCACAGACAACCCAGGCCTATGTAACATGGATGCACGGCAAGTGGTTAGCACAGACAACCCAGGCCTATGTAACATGATGCACAGCAAGATAGCACAGACAACCCAGGCCTATGTAACATGATGCACGGCAAGTGGTTAGCACAGAACAACCCAGGCCTATGTAACATGATGCACGCAATGTTAGCACAGACAACCCAGGCCTATGTAACATGATGCACGGCAAGTGGTTAGCACAGACAACCCAGGCCTATGTAACATGGTGCACGGCAAGTGGTTAGCACAGACACAACCCAGGCTATGTAACATGATGCACGGCAAGTGGTTAGCACAGAGAACAACCCAGGCCTATGTAACATGATGCACGGCAAGTGGTTAGCACAGACAACCCAGGCCTATGTAACATGATGCACGGCAAGTGTTAGCACAGACAACCCAGGCCTATGTAACATGATGCACGGCAAGTGGTTAGCACAGACAACCCAGGCCTATGTAACATGATGCACGGCAAGATAGCACAGACAACCCAGGCCTATGTAACATGATGCACGGCAAGTGTTAGCACAGACAACCCAGGCCTATGTAACATGATGCACGGCAATGGTTAGCACAGACAACCCAGGCCTATGTAACATGATGCACGCAAGTGATAGCACAGACAACCCAGGCCTATGTAACATGATGCACGGCAAGTGGTTAGCAACAACAAACCCAAAGGCCTATGTAACATGATGCACGGCAAGTGGTTAGCACAACAACCCAGGCCTATGTAACATGATGCACGGCAAGTGGTTAGCACAGACAACCCAGGCCTATGTAACATGATGCACGGCATAGGGTTAGCACAGACAACCAAGGCCTATGTAACATGATGCACGGCAAGTGGTTAGCACAGACAACCCAGGCTATGTAACATGATGCACGGCAAGTGGTTAGCACAGACAACCCAGGCCTATGTAACATGATGCACAGCAAGTACAAGACACAGACAAACACCAGGCCTATGTAACATGATGCACGGCAAGTGGTTAGCACAGACACACCCAGGCCTATGTAACATGATGCACGGCAAGTTTAGCACAGACAACCCAGGCCTATGTAACATGATGCACGGCAAGTGGTTAGCACAGACAACCCAGGCCTATGTAACATGATGCACGGCAAGTGGTTAGCACAGAACAACCCAGGCCTATGTAACATGATGCACGGCAAGTGGTTAGCACAGACACAACCCAGGCCTATGCAACATGATGCACGGCAAGTGGTTAGCACAGACAACCCAGGCCTATGTAACATGATGCACGCAAGGTTAGCACAGACAACCCAGGCCTATGTAACATGATGCACGGCAAGTGGTTAGCACAGACAACCCAGGCCTATGTAACATGATGCACGGCAAGTAGCACAGATAACCCAGGCTATGAACATGATCCGCAAGTTAGCACAGACACCAGGCCTATGTAACATGATGCACGGCAAGTGTTAGCACAGACAACCCAGGCCTATGTAACATGATGCACGGCAAGCCGGTATAAATAGCACCAAGACAAAACAACCCAGGCTATGAACATGATGCACGCAAGGGGTAGCACAGACAACCAGGCCTAACTAACCAATGTATGCACGGCAAAGATATGCACATGACACCACCAGGCCTATGTAACATGATGCACGGCAAGTTAGCACGACAACCAGGCCTATGTAACATGATGCACAACACAAGGCAAGATAAGCACAGACCAAACCCAGGCCTATGTAACATGATGCACGGCAAGTAGCACAGACAACCCAGGCCTTGTAACATGATGCACGGAAATAGCACAGACAACCCAGGCCTTGTAACATGATGCACGGCAAGTAGCACAGACAACCAGGCTATGTAATGTGCAAGGCAAGTAGCACAGACACCCAGGCTATGTAACATGATGCACGGCAAGTGGTTAGCACAGACAAACCCAGGCCTTGTAACATGATGCACGGCAAGGGTTAGCACAGACAACCCAGGCCTATGTAACATGGTGCACAACAAGGGGTTAGCACAGACAACCCAGGCCTATGTAACATGGTGAACAGCAAGTGGTTAGCACAGACAACCCAGGTCTATGTAACATGGTGCACAGCAAGGGGTTAGCACAGACAACCCAGGCCTATGTAACATGATGCACGGCAAGGGCTTAGCACAGACAACCCAGGCCTGTGTATCATGATGCACGGCAAGGGGTTAGCACAGACAACCCAGGCCTGTGTAACATGATGCACGGCAATGGGTTAGCACAGACAACCCAGGCCTATGTAACATGATGCACAGCAAGATAGCACCGACAACCCAGGCCTATGTAACATGATGCACGGCAAGGGGTTAGTACAGACAACCCAGGCCTATGTGACAATGCACAGCAAGATAGCACAGACAACCCAGGCCAATGTAACATGATGCACGGCAAGTGGTTAGCACAAACAACCCAGGCCTATGTAACATGATGCACAGCAAGATAGCACAGACAACCCAGGCCTATGTAACATGATGCACGGCAAGGGCTTAGCACAGACAACCCAGGCCTATGTAACATGATGCACGGCAAGTGGTTAGCACAGACAACCCAGGCCTATGTAACATGATGCACGGCAAGTGGTTTGCACAGACAACCCAGGCCTATGTAACATGGTGCACACGTTATTGTTCAATGGTGGCAGTTGACCACTTACCTGCAGCCTAAGACAGTCCACACGACAGCCCACAGATAATCTATGTTCTCACCTTAGCAACTTGTGTCCAGCTTCCCGACACTGTATACCGCACACCCAAAGCTGTGATCCAACACCTTAGCCAGTGTACGTCAAGGCGAGAACACCAACAACCCATCTGGCCAAAACATTAAAAAATACCTTGTTTGTAAAAGATCCTTGGGAGTATAAAACCCAAAACCAAAAGGACAGAGCAGAACTTGGGTGGGGGGGGGGGGGGGGAGAAGGGGATAGAAGGTTGGGGTGGGGAAAAATAGGATAAACAGTAGGGATTAGTTGGACAAGGAAAGGACCCGGGCAGCGCTACACGTCGGCAGTTCTGGTGTTCAGGCCGTCGGCTGGACTGTTCCCAGTCGGTGGATGATGCAGTTCTCCATATATTTTCTGTATTGTTGGTCTCTGGTGTTTTGCCACACTGCTGAAATCTGTGCATGGATGTAGCTGTGTTGAGGGCTATTGAAATGTTGGCCTATGGGGTTGTTGTAGTTCAGTTTCATGGATCTTAAATGTTCCACGAAACGGTCATTCAGGGAGCGGTATGTCTCACCCACATACAGTTTGGAGCACACTGAGCATGACAGGATGTAAACAATGTTGGCTGATTTGCAGTCAAAGCTTGATTTGATGTTGAAGTTGCCTGATGGTCCAGTGACTGAAGTGGAAGTGTTGATGAAAGGACAGGTTTTACATTTCTTGTCTTCACACGGTTTGCATCCTGGATGTTTAGGGTAATTTGGCCCTTGTTTTGCTTTTAACTTAGTAGCCCGACCTACGCTTCGACATTTCAATAGCCCCAAACACAGCTACTCCCAAGGATCTTTTACAAACAAGGTATTTTTTAATATTTTGTTTTTATCCTCAAGATCCAGCAGTCACATTTTGTTTTAACCCATCTGGCCGCTTCATCCAGCAACCAGTGAACAGGTGTGAACAGGAACAGCATCCAGCAACCAGTGAACAGGTGTGAACAGGAACAGCAGCCAGCAGCCAGTGCACAGGTTTGAATAGGAACAGCATCCAGCAGCCAGTGCACAGGTGTGAACAGGAACAGCATCCGGCAACCAGTGCACAGGTGTCAACAGGAACAGCATCCAGCAACCAGTGCACTTTAAGGTGTGAACAGGAACAGCATCCAGCAACCAGTGCACAGGTGTCAACAGGAACAGCAACCAGTGCACTTTAAGGCATCAACAGGAACAGCAACCAGTGCACGGGTGTCAACAGGAACAGCATCCAGCAACCAGTGCACAGGTGTGAACAGGAACAGCAGCCAGCAATCAGTGCACAGGTGTGAACAGGAACAGCATCCAGCAACCATTGCACAGGTGTGAACAGGAACAGCAGCCAGCAACCAGTGCACAGGTGTCAACAGGAACAGCAGCCAGCAACCAGTGCACAGGTGTCAACAGGAACAGCATCCAGCAACCATTGCACAGGTGTGAACAGGAACAGCAACCAGCAAGCAGTGCACAGGTGTCAACAGGAACAGCATCCAGCAACCAGTGCACAGGTGTGAACAGGAACAGTAGCCAGCAACCAGTGCACAGGTGTGAACAGGAACAGCAGCCAGCAATCAGTGCACAGGTGTGAACAGGAACAGCATCCAGCAACCATTGCACAGGTGTGAACAGGAACAGCAGCCAGCAACCATTGCACAGGTGTCAACAGGAACAGCAGCCAGCAACCAGTGCACAGGTGTCAACAGGAACAGCATCCAGCAACCATTGCACAGGTGTCAACAGGAACAGCAGCCAGCAACCAGTGCACAGGTGTCAACAGGAACAGCATCCAGCAACCAGTGCACAGGTGTGAACAGGAACAGCATCCAGCAACCAGTGCACAGGTGTCAACAGAACAGCAGCCAGCAACCAGTGCACAGGTGTGAACAGGAACAGCAGGCAGCAATCAGTGCACAGGTGTCAACAGGAACAGCATCCAGCAACCATTGCACAGGTGTGAACAGGAACAGCAGCCAGCAACCAGTGCACAGGTGTCAACAGGAACAGCAGCCAGCAACCAGTGCACAGGTGTCAACAGGAACAGCATCCAGCAACCATTGCACAGGTGTCAACAGGAACAGCATCCAGCAACCAGTGCACAGGTGTCAACAGGAACAGCATCCAGCAACCAGTGCACAGGTATCAACAGGAACAGCATCCAGCAACCAGTGCACAGGTGTCAACAGGAACAGCAGCCAGCAACCAGTGCACAGGTGTGAACAGGAACAGCAGCCAGCAACCAGTGCACAGGTGTCAAAAGGAACAGCAGTCAGCAACCATTGCACAGGTGTGAACAGGAACAGCAACCAGCGCACAGGTGTCAACAGGAACAGCAACCAGTGCACAGGCGTCAACAGGAACAGCAACCAGTGCACAGGTGTCAACAGGAACAGCAACCCGTGCACAGGTGTCAACAGGAATAGCAGCCAGCAACCAGTGCACAGGTGTCAACAGGAACAGCAACCAGCAACCAGTGCACAGGTGTCAACAGGAACAGCAGGCCAGCAACCAGTGCACAGGTGTCAACAGGAACAGCAACCAGTGCACAGGTGTGAACAGGAACAGCAGCCAGTGCGCAGGTGTCAACAGGAACAGCAGCCAGCAACCAGTGCACAGGTGTCAACAGGAACAGCAGCCAGCAACCAGTGCACAGGTGTCAACAGGAACAGCAGCCAGTGCACAGGTGTCAACAGGAACAGCAGGCAGCAACCAGTGCACAGGTGTCAACAGGAACAGCAACCAGTGCACAGTGTCAACAGGAACAGCAGCCAGTGCACAGGTGTCAACAGGAACAGCAACCAGTGCACAGGTGTCAACAGGAACAGCAACCAGTGTACAGGTGTCAACAGGAACAGCAACCAGTGCACAGGTGTCAACAGGAACAGCAACAATGCACAGGTGTCAACAGGAACAGCAACCAGTGCACAGGTGTCAACAGGAACAGCAACCAGTGTACAGGTGTCAACAGGAACAGCATCTAGTGCACAGGTGTCAACAGGAACAGCAACCAGTGCACAGGTGTCAACAGAAACAGCAACCAGTGCACAGGTGTCAACAGGAACAGCAACCAGTGCACAGGTGTCAACAGGAACAGCAGCCAGCAACCAGGGAGTACTTTCGGTTTGGTCAAGGGAGCAAATTTCTTGTACGCCGTTTTTGCTCCCAGTAAAAATTGGCACAGCGGTTTTTACTCCGGAGTAAATTCCGCGGTTGAGTAAATTCCGCTTGTTACACCGGTCTTGCCCATCTATGAAGCGCGCGACGCCAATAAACTTACGCACGCCGCAGATCCTCCATCCCCTTTTTCATTGACGACTTTGCAAGGTCAAGCCAAGCCCCCAGCTACCAACCGTGTTGTTGTTGTTGTTGCCTAACATAGCTACAGGTCTATCAAGTTATATGGTCGGGTCGTTGATTGTGTTTGTTTTGGCTGAGGTGGCCGGCTTGATTGCGGCAACAAGCACTGTGTTCAACAGCTACAGACTGTGATAGTTCTTAAAATTACAGTACAATTGGAGTTATTTCAAGAGGGATTGGCCACGCTCGGACAGCTCCATGTGCGCTCCACCCAAATCCGCAAGCAATTTTCTGACAGATTTCCTGAGCCTGCACAATACCCTATGCGCTGGCAAGGTCTTGAAACGGACAAAGGGGAGAAGGGACCTATTAACATTAAGCTGACACCACCAGAATGATCGAAACATTGAGATGGGCAGCGAACAGACCAGTTTTTAAATTAATGTCGCTGGTTGGGATTGAACTCAAGATATCAAATCTTGAGTCCATTGTGGGCCCGTGAGCGTAGTTCTTACCTACTTGAGAACTTTAAGTAAACAGTGTGATAACACTGAGCTCTTCAGACTACATCAGCAGGTTGTTTAACCCTTAGATTCCCGCACGCTATCAGCTGACTGCAAAAACAACCTTTGGACTCACTCCATCCTGGTGGATAGTGTGAGGGAGTCAAAAGGTTAATTGAGTCTTTGCTTTGCTATCATTGACAATGCAGTATGCTGGTAGACAGAGTGCGAGAGTCCAAGGGTTAACCCTTTGACTCCCGCACCCTATCCACCAGCATCCTGTATTGTCAACCATGCTAGCAAAGCAAATCCTTTGACTTCCTCACCCTGTCCATCAGCTTCCTGCAAGAAACTGGTGAATAGGGTGAGGGAGTCAAAGAGTTAAGTTTTTGCAGTTAATGGATAGGGTGCGGGAGTCAAAGGGTTAAGTTTTTGATTTGCTATCTATACTTGACAATGCAGGATGCTGGTAGATAGAGTGCGGGAGTCAAAGGGTTAAGTTTTTGCCTTCTCCTGTTGGGTTGCCGGGAGCTCTTTCGGTATAAATAGTATCCCCACCTTCTGGAAATTCTGCGCTAGAAATTTCCTCTTTTCTGTCACTCTCTTTGTTTCTGCCTTGTTGCCTTGCTTTCTGTCATTTCTACTTATTTTCTGCCTTAATGGTCCATTCACCTGTATTTTTTCGATAAAGTCTTACGTACTGTTTCTTGGATTGATAATTGGGCACATGTATTGAGTGCATTTTTGGCTCTAAGGAGGTGAAATATGCGAAAGCAATTTTAGGTAATTTATGCCTGTTTTTATATATGTTTTGGTATCCTTATGTATGCTTATATTTGTATTCAGGTGTGCTTTTTAAATCTCCCTGTGCGATAAATCGGACGGAATGGTCCTACGCTGGGGGCATGTCCTTAGATTATGTGCGCGAATGCATTGATATATGTACTTAAGTTTTCTTTTTTTTTTATTTTCCTGTTGAAGTTTTGTGTGTTTTGAAGCGGTTATAGCCCTGATATGGCTCTGCGCAGTCGGCTGGGCTTTAAACAACAATAAAAGAAAAAAGTTTTAGCTTTGCTGTCTATCATTGACAATGCAGGATGCTGGTAGACAGAGTGTGGGAGTCAAAGGGTTAAAGTGCACCACAGAATGTGCCTGTGTATTGTGCTTTGTGATTTCAGGTTTGTGGTTTGTACTTAGTGCTATAGTAGCCCACGTAACTCTACCGGCAATTATCTGGTAGACTCCCTGAGTCTACGCAAAACTGACCCTGTGTGCTGGTAAGGTCTTGCTTGAAATGGAGAGGGAAGGGGGGTGAGAGACCAACGAAACATTAAGCTGGTACCACCAGAACAATGGAAACTTACGGAACGGATAGCAAACGGGCCGGATTTTAACCCTTTGACTTCCACACAGAGGTCCATCAGCATCCTGCATTGCCACCCAAGCTAGCAAAGAAAAAATTTGATCGTTTAACTTTTCACCCTATCCACCACCTTCCCACAGGAATCTGGTGGATAGGGTGGAGTCAAAGGGTTACACTTTTGCAGTTAGTAGATAGAGTGCGGGAGTCAAAGGGTTAATGTTGAGGGTTAGGATTGAACTTGAGACTATATCAGATCTTGAGTCTATGGCTCTATCAAAAGATCCAACCAGCCCGTGTGTTTAATTGTGTACCTGATGCTCTTGTACTGTGTATGTGTAATATTATGTATTGTGCACTCTGCGTCTGTAAAATCATGACGTAGGCCTTCTCCTGTGGGGATGCCGGGAGCTCTTTCAGTGTAAATAGTGTCCCCACCTGGAAATTCTGTAATAAAACTTTCCTCTGTTCTGTCACTCTTTGTTCTTGCCTTGTTTATTTGCTTTCTGTCATCTCTTTTCATTTTCTGCCCTGCTGGTCCATTCACCTGTATGTGTTCTATAAAGCCTTACATACTTTCTGTTAGGATTGATAACTGGGTATAAGTACTGACTGCACGTTTGGCTCAAAGGAAATGTGCTGTGCAGGAGCAATTTGAGATATGAGATAATGTCGGCCATTTTTTAATGTATGCTTTAGTGTCCTTAGTTATGTTCATATCCGTATTCAGGTTTCTTTTTTGAAATCTCTGGTGACAAATTGGATGGTATAGTCAACGCCGGGGTCATATCCTTGGATTATGTGCACCCATGCATTGATGGAGTTCTTGAGTGTTATAGAGAACCGATACTGTTGTGCAACTGTGAGGTGTGGACAGTCAACACGCAAAGTCAGTAGGCCTACAAGACTGCGGCAACTGAGATGTGGTTTCTAAGAAGAATGTTGAGAATTCCATGGATGGCAAAGAAAACAAACGATGAAGTCTTGAAGGAGGCAGACCCAAGAAGAATGTTAATAAAGAAGATTTGAAAAAGACAACATTTGTAGGAGTTTTTTTTTAAGGAAAAGGGAATTAGAGCTCCTGGTCACAACAGGAAAGCTGTAGGGAAAGAGAACACCAGGTAGACTCCGGGAGAAAATATTGGACGGACTAGCAGGATGGCTGAGGACAGAGAGGGTGGGAGATGTACTTGCAGCAACAAGATTCGTACGGAGGGCCATGATCACCAACGCCACGCGGCAGGGCACACGATCATGACGATCATGATCATGATGATGCATTGATACGTGTACTTGATTTTCTTTCCAGGTTTGTTTTCAGTCAGATGTTGTGTACATTTTGAAATGGTTACAGCCCTGATATGGTTCTGTGCAGTCAGCTGGACTTTAAACAATAAGAAATAAAGGGAATAATTGTAGGTCTAGCCCTAAAATCCCCGGTGAGTCTGAAATAGTTTGGAGAACACTGCTAAAGCACAAGATTCAGGTTGCAGTCTGTTTCTCAAAATTAATAACGTTTCCGATTTCGGAATGAATTCCGTCTGTGTTACACTTGCATTTATAACATCTAGAGTGACAAACAGGACACAAGAAACAGTTCTCTCATCTCGTTCAGTCTATCACCCCAGACGGTACAAAACGAACATAAACACAAAAGTCGAAGAACTAACAGTTAGGCAAAGACAACGATTTAATTAATGATAACTCAAAGGATAAATAATATAATAATAATAATAATAATACAAATCAATGGTGAAAAAGTACACAAGTAATGGCTACAAACCGCAGAGCAACAAGTCACTGAACGTATGTCACCACCACAAGCGCTGTGCCACACACTGTAATGTCAGTATCAATCACTTCTGGTTTCATAGTAGAAGTTCGACGTCTCAAGCTCGCACCGCGGCTAGCACAGTCTCGGGCTTACGGTAATCCTCGTGGCAGTCGCGCTCAAGGCTCCGCACCCGGCGGGCCTAGGCACCAGTCCTCTGGGCCTCAACGTGTAAATCCTCGTGGGCAGTTCGTCGTCTCAAGGCTCCGCACCCGGCAGGCCTAGCTCAACGTGACTCCCGGCATCTGTTGCGTTTCGTGCTCCCAAATGTTACAAAAAAGCCCAGCAAATTATAAACATTGTTCTGCGGACACTACCCTGTCCGACGTCCCAGATGCCACTGACATGTAGGAAGCCAAGAAGACCCACGACGCTCTGCTGAGTCAGTCAGTGAGTGAGTGCAAGAGAAAGCTGTGCACGGCCCGGCCGCAGCAAATCGTGGACCACGTGGATCACGTGCGCTTGAACTAGGTAGACCAAAGCAACGACTTCCTTTACCCAAAACACGCCACAGCTGCAAAAAACAAACAAAACAAAACAAAAACGCCCTCCAGAAGTCCAGATCCAAAAAGATGTGCGGTACCTCCGTCACAGTCTGGATTGATATCGCTGATGCCACGTAATGGATAAAATTCAAAATGGTCATGACACAACTAATTGATTGATTTGGGTCAGTTTTTTTACGTCAACACCCACCTCAGGTGATATGGTCGACGGGGATAACCATCCCAGGGAAGTGGGTGAAGGTGGACTTACCTAATCCTATACTGACACCACCAGAACAACAAAGATGTTAACATAGCCAGTTTTAATGTAGCGCACCCGGGATTCGAACCCACAACCATTAGAATATGAATCCGACGCTCAACCAAGTGAGCTACTAAGGCCCACAATTCATGGCACAAACACTGAGCCCACACGCGCGCGCGCGCGCACACCACACACCAACACACACACACACACACATTATATATATATATATATACACACACATACAGACATACATACACACACATACAGACATACATACATATACACTCATACAGACACATACACATACAAACACACACATACACATACATACACACACATACGTTCACAGATACATACACACACATACATATATATATATATATATGTATATATATATATTATATATGTTTATATATATGTATATCATACACACACATACACACACAGTCACACACACACACACGCAACACACACAAAACACACACACATTTGTTTCTCTTTCTCTCCATCTGTCTCTTTCTCTCACACATTCACTCTCTCTTTCCCTCCCTCAATCCTGAGCGCGGGTGCGGACGCAAACACACGCGCACACACACACACACACACACACACACACACACACACACACACACACACACACACACACACACACACACACACACACACACACACACAACACACACACACACACACACACAACACAAACACACACATCCCCCGTGTCTCTCTCTTTCCATCTATGTGTCTCTCTGTCTCTGTCTGTCTCTTTCTCTGTCTGGAGAGATTTTCAAGTAAGTATTGAACACAAAACATACGCGTATGCGCCTGTAACACACACACACACACACACACACACACACACACACACACACACACACACACACACACACACACACACACACACACACACACACACACACACACCTCTCTCACAACAAAGACGCACATACTGACACATCTCCCTACCCTTCCTCTTTCTCTCTCTCTTTCTCGCGCGGGCACGCGCGCCCGATCTGTCTCTATTGGTCTGTTTGTCTGTCTGTCTGTCTCTCTCTCTCCTCTCCTCTACCTCTTTCTCTGTCTCTCTCTCTGTCTCTGTCTGTCACTCTCTCTCTCTCTTTGCGTGGGTGCGTGCGTATGCATGGGTGCGTGATTGTGCGCGTGCATGCGTATCACGCATGCGTATGCGTGCCTGTGTGCCTGTCCGTGTATGCGTGCGTGTACGTGGGTGCGTGCACGTACCTGTGTACGCCTGCGCGCGCGCGTACGTGTGTTTGTTTGTGTGTGCGTACATGTGCGTACGTGCGCATGCATGCTGTGCGTGCGTGCATGCGAGTGTGCGTGTGTGTGTTTTGAGAACAAAACCGATTCTGCCGTAACGATTTTAAGGGAGATAAGCATAGATGATGAAGAAAGTGTACAGTTATTGTTTCCCTTATATTGATCTAGTCGCAGACGTTGCATATTTCTTTGTGTGTGTGCGTGTTTTTCTTTTTTTGTTTTGTTTTTCTGTTGTTGTTTTTTGTTTTTGTTTTATAGTTTGTCTGTCTGTCTGTCTGTGTACGGGCGCATTTTTGTGCTTATTTGAAGATCTTGAGAAACAGAGAGGCAGATAGACAGACAATAAAACACAGACAGAGACACAGAGTGATTTGTGTGTGTACGCGCCCGCGCCCGCGCCCGCGCCCGCCTGCGTCCCGCGCGCGTACACACCCGATTAAACGTTATAGCGGTTGTACTCGGATGCCTGCGGTTCTTATCGCCATCCAACCCTATGCAATCACAATACAATACCGTCCTGAACTTGACTGTGTGTGTGTCTCATGTTAAGTGTTAACCACACAATAGGCCCTACTGCTTCCCTACGTGTTTCAGACATCCCCCCCCCCCCCACCCCGTGGGGATGCTGGAGGCTCTATCAGTATAAATAGTATCCCCACCTTTTGGAAATTCTGTGCCAGAAAGTTCCTCTTTTCTGTCACTTTCTTCGTTTCTTTCATCGTCTTTTGCTTTCTGTCATTTCTTCTTATCATTTTCTGCCTGGCTGGTCTATTCACCCTGTATGTGTTCGATAAAGTCTGACCTACTTACCCTTTGGACTGATCATTGGGTACATGTTTTGAGTGCATTTTTGGCTCTAGGGAAATGTGATATCATCATCATTATCAGGTGCCTTGCCACATGGCGTTGACAATCATGGCCTTCCATCTGTTTCCATCACTTGTAGCCTCAAGCACCTCTTCCACCCTCTTTGTCTTCAGCCACTCTGCAAGTCCGTCCAGTATCTTCTCCCTGGGTCTACCTGGGAAGTGATATGCGGAAGCAATTTAAGGCAATTTAGGCCCGTTTTTTCTATGTTGTAGCGTCTTTAATTATGTTTAAATTTAGATTCAGGTGTTTTTTTTTTTAATCCCTTGTGTGATAAATTGAATGGAGTAGTCAAGCCACGGACATCTCGTTTAAGTACGTGCGCGAATGCATTGATACGTGTACTTCTCTCTCTCTCTGTCTCTCTCTGTGTGTGTCTCTCTCTCTCTCTGTCTGTCTCTCTCTCTCTCTGTCTCTCTCTCTCCCCCTCACACTCACACACACACACACACATCTCACACACACAGTTTCTTTCTCTTAGTTTCTATCTCTCTCACACACACACACATACACACACGCACGCACACACACACACACACACACACACACACACACACACACACACACACACACACACACACACACAACACGCACACACACACACACACAGAGTGAATATACGTTAAATCAAAGAACAAACGAACGAACACAAACACACACACACGTATAGGTACAGTACCAGTACACAGACACAATGAACTTTGGACAACTCTTGTTGGATCACACATGTTATTATTCATTGATCTACATAATTATAACAATGTTCACAATCTCTGGTGACTTTCACACACGCACACACACACACACACACACACAACACACACACACACACACACACACACACACACACACACCACACACAACACACACATCTGTCCACATGATTATGACAATATTCACAATCTGCGGTGACTTTCACTTTGGTCAATTTATGATATGAATGTAAAAATAAGGCGTACAATATATAATGACTTAGAATATTACACAGCACAAAACACGCACACACACAGACACACACTGGGAGAACCATCAAGACTAGGAGGGGTCCAGGAGGTCCTGGGCGTGCTGAAGCCTTTTGCTCCGTCGGGACCACGAGGTGAGCGTATGACTTGTATTGCTGTCCCTATCTTCTTCACACACTTCACTTTGTCGGCCAAACGACGTGTCTGGAACAACAATTAACTCTTTGACTCCCGCACCCTATCTACCAACTGCAAAAACGTAAACCCTCAACTCCCTTACCCTATCCTCCAGCTTACTGCAGGAAGCTGATGGGTAGGGTGAGGAAGTCAAAGGGTTACAATTTTGATTCGCTAGCATGGTTCACTATGAAGGAAGCTGGTGGACAAGGTGCGGGAGTCAAAAGGTTAAACAGGCGTGAAGACATGGTGTTAAAGACGGTTACATGTAGTGAAACTAATGCATCTCTCTTTTCTCTCTCTCTCTCTCTCTCTCTCTCTCCTCTCTCTCTCTCTCTCTCTCCCTCTCTCTCCTTGTTAGTTTGTGCGTGTGCGCGCTCTCTCTCTCTGTGCGCGCTCTCTCTCTCTCTGTGTTGTGTGTGTGTGTGTCGCTCTCTCTCTCTCTCTCTCTCTCTCTCTCTCTGTGCTCTCCCTTTCTCTCTCTACCCTTGTCAAAAAACAAAAAAACAAAGCAATAAAAACACACACAAATAAAATAAAAACGTAACGTAGATCAGTGGTTTTACCACTTGCAGCAAGTAGTGGAAAAAAGGGAAGGGAAGAAACTGTGGATGGTGGTACCACCGACCGTAACGAGTAAACAAACCACTCTAAAGGAAGATAAACTTGCACTTAGTGTTTACACCATTTTACCCGTGTTTTGTACACATATTTTTACACCATTTTACCTGTGGTTTGTACACATAGTTTTTACACCATTTTACCGTGTTTGTACACATAGTTTTTACACCATTTACCCGGTTTTTGTACCAAAGTTTTACACCATTTGCCCGTGTTTTGTACACATAGTTTGTATATCATTTTACCCGTGTTTTGTACCGAGAGTTTTTACACTATTTTACCCGTGTTTTGTACACATATTTTTTACACCATTCTACCCGTGTTTTGTACACATAGTGTTTACACCATTGTGCCCGTGTTTTGTACACGTAGTTTTTACACCATTTTACCTGTGTTTTGTACACGTAGTTTTTACACCATTTTACCTGTGTTTTGTACACATAGTTTTTACACCATTTTACCTGTGTTTTGTACACATAGTTTTTTACACCGTTTTACCTGTGTTTTGTACACACAGTTTTTACACCATTTTACCTGTGTTTTGTACACATAGTTTTTACACCGTTTTACCTGTGTTTTGTACACAGTTTTTACACCATTTTACCTGTGTTTTGTACACAGTTTTTACACCATTTTACCCGTGTTTTGTACAGATAGTTTTCACACCATTTTACCTGTGTTTTGTACCTATGAATTTTACACCATTTTACCCGTGTCTTGTACACAGTTTTTACACCATTTTACCCGTGTCTTGTACACATAGTGTTTACACCATTTTACCCGTGTCTTGTACACAGTTTTTACACCATTTTACCCGTGTCTTGTACACAGTTTTTACACCATTTTACCGTGTCTTGTACACATAGTGTTTACACCATTTTACCCGTGTCTTGTACACAGTTTTTACACCATTTTACCCGTGTCTTGTACACAATTTTTACACCATTTTACCCGTGTCTTGTACACAGTTTTTACACCATTTTACCTGTGTTTTGTACCCATGAATTTTACACCATTTTACCCGTGTCTTGTACACAGTTTTTACACCATTCTACCCGTCTTTTGTACACATAGTGTTTACACTGTTCTACCCGTGTTTTGTACACGTAGTTTGTATATCATTTTACCCGTGTTTTGTACCGAGAGTTTTTTATACTATTTTACCCGTGTTTTGTACACATATTTTTACACCATTCTACCCGTGTTTTGTACACATAGCTTTTACACCATTTTACCCGTTTTTTATACACACAGCTTTTACACTATTTTACCCGTATTTTGTACACAGTTTTTACACCATTCTACCCGTGTTTTGTACACACAGTTTTTTACACCATTTTACCCGTGTTTTGTACACAGTTTTTTACACCATTTACCTGTGTTTTTTTACAGTTTTTACACCATTTTACCTGTGTTTTGTACACACAGTTTTTACATCATTTTACCCGTGTTTTGTACACAGTTTTTACACCATTTTACCTGTGTTATGTACACAGTTTTTACACCGTTTTATCCGTGTTTTGTAAACATAGTTTTTACATCATTTTACCAGTCTTTTGTACACATAGTTTTTTACATTATTTTACCCGTGTTTTGTACACAGTTTTTACACCATTTTACCTGTGTTTTGTACACAGTTTTTACATCATTTTACCTGAGTTTTGTACACAGTTTTTACATCATTTTACCCGTGTTTTGTACACAAGTTTTTACACTATTTTACCCGTGTATTGCACACATAGTTTTTAGATCATTTTACATGTGTTTTGTACACAGTTTTTACACCATTTTACCTGTGTTTTGTACACATAGTTTTTACACCATTCTACCGGAATTTTGTACACACAGTTTTTACACCATTTTACCGGAGTTTTGTACACATAGTTTTTACATCATTTTACCTGTGTTTTGTACACATAGTTTTTACACCATTCTACCGGAGTTTTGTACACATAGTTTTTACACCATTCTACCGGAGTTTTGTACACATATGTTTTTACATCATTTTACCTGTGTTTTGTACACATAGTTTTTACATCATTTTACCTGTGTTTTGTACACAGTTTTTTACATCATTTTACCCGTGATTGTACACAGTTTTTACACCATTTTACCTGTGTTTTGTACACGTAGTTTTTACACCATTTTACCCGTGTTTTGTACACAGTTTTTACACCATTTTACCCGTGTTTTCTACACATAGTTTTTACATCATTTTACCTGTGTTTTGTACACAGTGTTTTACACCATGTTACCTGTCTTTTGTACACAGTTTTTACACCATTTTACCCGTGTTTTGTACACAGTTTTTCACCGTTTTACCTGTGTTTTGTACACAGTTTTTACACCATTTTACCCGTGTTTTGTACACATAGTTTTTACATCATTTTACCTGTGATTTGTACACAGTTTTTTACACCATTTTTACCTGTGTTTTGTACACAGTTTTTACACCATTTTACCCGTGCTTTGTAGACATAGTTTTTACACCATTTTACCTGTGTTTTGTACACATAGTTTTTACACCATTTTACCCGTGTTTTGTACACACAGTTTTTTACATCATTTTACCCGTGTTTTGTACACAGTTTTTATACCATTTTACTTGTGTGTTTTGTACACATAGTTTTTACACCATTCTACCCGGGTTTTGTACAGATAGATTTTTACACTAATTTACCCGTGTTCGTGTACACAGTTTTTACAACCATTTTACCGTGTTTTGTACAGATAGTTTTTACACCATTTTACCTGTGTTTTGTACCCATGAATTTTTCACCATTTTACCGTGTCTTGTACACAGTTTTTACACCATTTTACCCGTCTTTTGTACACATAGTGTTTACACCATTGTGCCCGTTTTTGTACACATAGTTTGTTAATCATTTTACCCGTGTTTTGTACAAGATGTTTTACACATATTTTTACACCATTTTACCCTGTGTTTTGTACACATAGCTTTTACATCATTTTACCCGTGTTTTGTACACACAGCTTTTACACCATTTTACCCGTATTTTGTAAACAGTTTTTACACCATTCTACCCGTGTTTTGTACACATAGATTTTACACCATTTTACCTGTGTTTTGTACACAGTTTTTACACCATTTTACCTGTGTTTTGTACACAGTTTTTACATCATTTTACCCGTGTTTTGTACACAGTTTTTACATCATTTTACCCGTGTTTTGTACACAGATTTTACACCATTTTACCTTTGTTTTGTACACAGTTTTTACACCATTTTACCTGTGTTTTGTACACAGTTTTTACATCATTTTACCCGTGTTTTGTACACAGTTTTTACATCATTTTTCCCGTGTTTTGTACACACAGTTTTTACACCATTTTACCCGTGTTTTGTACACACAGTCTTTACATCATTTTACCTGTGTTTGTACACAGTTTTTACACCATTTTACCTGTGTTTTGTACTCATAGATTTTACACCATTTTACCCGTGTTTTGTACACACAGTTTTTACATCATTTTACCCGTGTTTGTACACAGTTTTTACACCATTTTTCCTGTGTTTTGTACACATAGTTTTTCCACCATTCTACTCGAGTTTTGTACACAGTTTTTTACACCAATTTACTTGTGTCTTGTACACAGTTTTTACACAATTTTTCCCGTGTTTTGTACACACAATTTTTACACCATTTTACCCGTGTTTTGTACACAGGTTTTACACCATTTTACCTGTGTTTTGTACACAGTTTTTACACCAGTTTACCTGTGTTTTGTACACATAGTTTTTACACCATTTTACCAGTGTTTTGTACACAGCTTTTACACCATTTTACCCGTGTTTTGTACACATAGTTTTTACACCATTCTACCCTTGTTTTGTACTCATAGTTTTTACACCAGTTTACCTGTGTGTTGTACTCATAGTTTTTACACCATTCTACCCGTGTTTTGTACCCATAGTTTTTACACCATTCTACCCGCGTTTTGTAGACATATTTTCTACACCATTTTACCCGTGTTTTGTACACATAGTTTTTACACCATTTCCCCATGTTTTGTACACAGTTTTACACCAGTTTACCTGTGTTTTGTACACTGTTTTTACACCATTTTCCTGTGTTTTCTACACAGTTTTTACACCATTTTACCTGTGTTTTGTACACATAGTTTTTACACCATTTTACCCGTGTTTTGTACACAGTTTTTACACCATTTTACCTGTGTTTTGTACACATAGTTTTTACACCATTTTACCCGTGTTTTGTACACAGTTTTTATACCATTTTACCTGTGTTTTGTACACATAGTTTTTACACCATTCTACCCGGGTTTTGTACAGATAGATTTTTACACTAATTTACCCGTGTCGTGTACACATTTTGTACATCATTTTACCCGTGTTTTGTACAGATAGTTTTCACATCATTTTACCTGTGTTTTGTACCCATGAATTTTACACCATTTTACCCGTGTCTTATACACAGTTTTACACCATTTTACCCGTCTTTTGTACACATAGTGTTTACACCATTGTGCCCGTGTTTTGCACACATAGTTTGTATATCATTTTACACGTGTTTTGTACCGAGAGTTTTTATACTATTTTACCCGTGTTTTGTACACATATTTTTTACACCATTCTACCCGTGTATTGTACACATAGCTTTTACACCATTTTACCCGTATTTTGTACACACAGCTTTTACACCATTTTACCCGTGTTTTGTACACATAGTTTTTACACCATTTTACCTGTGTTTTGTACACATAGGTTTTACACCATTTTACCCGTGTTTTGTACACAGTTTTTACACCATTCTACCCGTGTTTTGTACACACAGTTTTTACACCATTTTACCCGTGTTTTGTACACAGTTTTTACACCATTTTACCTGTGTTTTGTACACACAGCTTTTACATCATTTTACCAGTGTTTTGTACACAGTTTTTACACCATTCTACCCGTGTTTTGTACACATAGTTTTTACACCATTCTACCCGTATTTTGTACACAGTTTTTTACACCATTCTACCCGTGTTTTGTACACACAGTTTTTACACCATCTTACCCGTGTTTTGTACACACAGCTTTTACACCATTTTACCCGTATTTTGTACACAGGTTTTACACCATTTTACCTGTGTTTTGTACACAGTTTTTACACCATTTTACCCGTGATTTGTACACATAGTTTTTACATCATTTTACCTGTGTTTTGTACACAGTTTTTACATCATTTTACCCGTGTTTTGTACACACAGTTTTTACATCATTTTACCCGTGTTTGTACACAGTTTTTACATTTTTTTACCTGTGTTTTGTACACATAATTTTTACACCATTTTACCTGTGTTTGTACACAGTTTTTACATCCTTTACCTGTGTATTGTACACACAGTTTTTACACCATTTTACCTGTGTTTTGTACACACAGTTTTTACACCATTCTACCCGAGTTTTGTACACAGTTTTTACACCATTTTACCCGTGTTTTGTACACATTTTTTACACCATTTTAACCGTGTTTTGTACACAGTTTTTACACCATTTTACCTGTGTTTTGTACACACAGTTTTTACACCATTCTACCCGAGTTTTGATTATATTATCATTGACAGATCCTGGAAATCAACTGTCCTCAATGCAAAAACAAAGCCTGGAACAGACTGCGACACGGATCACATTCTTGTGGACAACCAAATTAAGAATGAAAATATTGAAGAAGCCTAAAACCAAATCGACGCCAAAGTTCGACATATCAAAATTAGAAAACCCTGAGCTGGCGTTAGAATTTAGTATAGAAACAAGTAATCGTTTCTTAAAGTTACTTGAAGTTTGGGATGAAAATGACTCATATCCTGATGAAATCTGGACAGACATAAAAAACACACTGACCAAAATCTCTGAAGAAAAACTAGGAAAAGAAGAGAAAAGGAAAAAAGCTAAGCCCTACATAAGTCAGGAAGTGATAGATCTGGCAGAAAAGAAAAGTCAAGCTCGAAAGCAGGGAGAGCGGGAAAAATACTCAGCACTGAAAAGGGAAATAAAAAGTAAAGTCAGAAGAGACAAAGCAAATTGGCTGGCACAAGAATGCAGTAAAATCAATGAACACAACGAAAACAGGAAGTCGAGGGAGCTCTTCAAACAAATAAAAAAAGTGAAAAAAAACAAATTTCAAAGCAACAAACCAATGCATCAACAACAAGGATGGTCACACTCTGACTGAACCAGATGATGTCTTGGATAGGTGGAACGAATATGGCACATCACTTTTTGGCAAACCTGACAGCCATGAAAATAATTTAGAGCCAAATTTGGAATTGACCCCTGGAGATACGGAACCTGAACCTCAGCTCAGCGAAGTTGAATCTGCCATTAAAGATCTAAAATGCAGAAAGTCTCCTGGTCTTGACAATATTCCTGGAGAGTTGTTGAAACACTCAGGTGATGGTGGACTCAAAGTAATGCATCACTTATGCTGCAAGATATGGAAGACTTGTCAGTGGCCTACAGACTGGAAGCTCCAAGAATTTGTCATGTTACATAAGAGTGGAAATGTCAAAGACTGCAACAATTATAGAACAATTGCACTGATCAGTCATGCCAGTAAAATACTGCTGATAATAATTTTAAACAGGTTAAAGCCAAAAGTAGAGGAAGAGCTATCCGACTGTCAGGCAGGCTATAGGAAAAACAGGGGAACAATAGATATGCTGTTTGTACTCCAGATATTGATAGAAAAGATTAGAAACACAGACCAAGAGATGTTCATCGTTTTCATTGACTACAGCAAAGCGTTTGATAGCGTGATTCACCAAAGTCTTTTCCACTTCATGATCAAAATGGGTTTTCCAAGACATCTGGTTTCCCTCATAGCTTCATTATATAATGATCAAAAAGCAACAATCAGATGGAATAATCAAAACTGCAAATTTTTTAACATCACTAAAGGGGTAAGGCAAGGTTGCATCCTGTCTCCACATCTCTTCAGCATATACACTGAACATATCATGAGAGAAGCAGACATAGAAGACATGGGAGTAAATATTGGTGGTAGAAACCTGTCAAATTTACGCTACGCAGATGACACAGGATTACTGGCAGACAACATTACAAGCTCTAGGAGGATCCTGTACAGGGTAGACCAGGTTGGAAAGGCAGCTGGGCTGGACTTAAATTCAAAGAAGACAAAGGTTATGCATGTTGCAGGCAAATATAACACTAGACAGGACCAGATCATGCTAAACCAAGTCCCTCTAGAAAATGTCAAGGACTTTAGATATTTAGGTTCAGTCAAGACACACGATGGAACATGCTCAAAAGACATAAAGATGAGAATTGGAATGGCCAAGAACAGTATGGTTCAATTGAACAATATTTGGAAAGACCACAGCATAACAGCAGACCTTAAGATAAAACTCTTAAAATGTCTTGTCTGGCCAGTGATGTTATACGGCTGCGAGGCATGGACAATGAAGAAAGAGGATGAAAGACGAGTGGAAGCAGCAGAGCTGTGGTTTTACCGAAGACTGCTGAGGGTCAAATGGACGGATAGGCGCTCAAATGAAAGCATACTGAATGAGTTGGGTACTACACGCAAGCTTCTAGTACTCATACAACGGAGGAAACTGAAATATGTTGGACACGCAATCCGTAATGAGAGAACAGACTTGATGTCCACTGTCCTCCAAGGTAAAGTGGAAGGAAAGAGAAACAGAGGACGGCCACCTGCATCACTTGCTAGAAACATCACAAACATCAGTGGCAAGAAACTCCAAGAGGTGGTCAGACTTAGCCAAGATCGAGAGTGCTGGAGGCAACTTGTGAGGACATCATGTGCAGCGGCCAACACTGTTCCCGGTGACGCCGACAGGTGAGACAGGTGAGACCCGAGTTTTGTACACAGTTTTTACACCTTTTTACCCGTGTTTTATAGACTTAGTTTTCACACCATTTTACCTGTGTTTTGTACCCATGAATTTTACACTATTTTACCCGTGTCTTGTACACAGTTTTTACACCATTTTACCCGTCTTTTGTACACATAGTGTTTACACCATTTTTCCCGTGTTTTTTGTACACACAATTTTTACACCATTTTACCCGTGTTTTGTACACAGGTTTTACACCATTTTACCCGTGTTTTGTACACATAGTTTTTACACCATTCTACCCTTGTTTTGTACTCATAGTTTTTACACCATTTTACCTGTGTTTTGTACTCATAGTTTTTACATCATTCTACCCGTGTTTTGTACCCATAGTTTTTACACTATTTACCTGTGTTTTTTACTCATAGTTTTTACACCATTTACCTGTGTTTTTTACTCATAGTTTTTACACCATTTACCTGTGTTTTATACCCATAGTTTTTTACACCATTTACCTGTGTTTTTTACTCATAGTTTTTACACCATTCTACCCGCGTTTTGTAGACATAGTTTTTACACCATTTTACCTGTGTTTTGTAAACATAGTTTTTACATCATTTTACCCGTGTTTTGTACTCATAGTTTTTACACCATTCTACCCGTGTTTTGTACTCATAGTTTTTACATCATTCTACCTGTGTTTTGTAAACATATTTTCTACACCATTTTACCCGTGTTTTGTACACATAGTTTTTACACCATTTTTACCTGTGTTTTGTACAGATAGTTTTTACACCATTTCCCCATGTTTTGTACACAGTTTTTTACACCATTTTACCCGTGTTTTGTACACAGTTTTTACACCATTTTACCTGTGTTTTGTACACAGTTTTTACACCATTTTACCCGTGTTTTGTACACAGTTTTTACACCATTTTCCCGTGTTTTGTACACAGTTTTTACACCATTTTACCTGTGTTTTGTACACATAGTTTTTTCACCATTTTACCTGTGTTTTGTACACAGTTTTTACACCATTTTACCCGTGTTTTGTACACATAGTTTTTACACCATTCTACCCGTGTTTTGTACTCATAGTTTTTACACCATTTTATCTGTTTTGTACTCACAGTTTTTACACCATTCTACCCGTGTTTTGTACCCATAGTTTTTACACCATTTTACATGTGTTTTGTACTCATAGTTTTTACATCATTTTACCCGTGTTTTGTACTCATAGTTTTTGCATCATTTTACCCGTGTTTTGTACACATAGTTTTTACACCATTTTACCCGTGTTTTGTTCTCATAGTTTTTACATCATTCTACCTGTGTTTTGTACTCATAGTTTTTACATCATTCTACCTGTGTTTTGTAAACATATTTTCTACACCATTTTACCCGTGTTTTGTACTCATAGTTTTTACACCATTTTACCAGTGTTTTGTACACAGTTTTTACACCATTTTACCCGTGTTTTGTACTCATAATTTTTACATCATTCTACCTGTGTTTTGTAAACATATTTTCTACACCATTTTACCTGTGTTTTGTACACATAGTTTTTACACCATTTTACTTGTGTTTTTTACACATAGTGTTTACACCATTTTACCCGTGTTTTGTACACATAGGTTTTACACCATTTTAACCGTGTTTTGTACACATAGTTTTTTACGCCATTTTACCCGTGTTTTGGACACATAGTTTTTACACCATTTTACCTGTGTTTTATACACATAGTTTTTACATCATTTTACCTGTGTTTTGTACATACACATAGTTTTTACAGCATTTTACCCGTATTTTATACGCATAGTTTTTACACCATTTTGCCCGTTTTGTGTACACAGTTTTCAGATAATTTTACGCGTGTACTAGGAAACTGAGGCACTCACATGTCTTCTGCTAATATGTTTCCAAGCTCTTGAATTCATAAGGTTTGGTTTAACAGATAAATTCTTAGGATATGGACGATCATTTTTCTGTTGTTGCATGCGTGATTTATAGATAACAAAAATTTAAAAAATGACATAATAGTAATAATAATAACAATAATAAGTACAAAAGGGTCACATGCTAATGCAGTCCCTACTTCTGCCTCTTTTTGTTTTTGAAGCAGGTGTTGTAAGGCACTCGTCACAAGGTGCAGCACTTGAGGACCTAAGAGTGCATCTGTCAAAGGATTTTTCAGTTCACATTATATGACACATAATGAAACACTACTAGAAGTATGGCAGGTAACTGAACAAATGATGACATTTTATTATGAAAAAGAGGTACGTAACATGCTTCTTGGCTTCATTATCTCTTGTATTTATCTAATAATCTCTTCTATTATTAAATAATCTGATCAGTTATTAACTATTTAAAATAATTAAACTAATAAGTATAAAGTACACAAACTTGATTTTCATTTCTTTGAACTCTAAATCTGACTGTTTGCATTATAAAGATAGTGCTGTCATTGATACATGCATAATTCATGTGTGGCATACACTTTCCTTGGTTGAGGGCTGGATGTTAAAAAAAATCTGTATTTCTGTTTTCTTTCCTCTTTGTGGCCTACTGGTTGAAACAATGCCTAGCACGATAAAAACAATCTGAATTAATATCACAGATTAAACATTGAGATTTTTTCCCCTCCCCTCCCCTCCCCTTAATTTCAGGTAGTGGTCTATATGCCAGTATTCCAGGTGAGGCGATAAACTACAGTCACTATTCAACATGCACTCAGCACATATTAAGGATCCCATAGCAAAAATGAAAAATGAAAAAAAAAGTTGAGCCCAGCAAAATTCTGTTGCAAAATCCATTTTTAGATGTTAAACACATAGAGAAAAAATGGTGGTCAATCAATATCACGATTTGCAACCTAAATATCACATGATAAATCTATTATGACAACGAAATAAAAGAAAGGAAGGAGACAGAGACAGACAGACAGATAGACAGACAGAGACAGAGACAGAGACAGAAAGACAGAGAGAAATTATTGCCACAAAAATTTGTTTCCATTCTATCAAATGTATAAAAATGCCATTAGAACTGAAATTTGTGCAAAATGGAGTATGGAAAAAAATACAGAGAACAACAAGAGTTGTCTGATTACGTACTTTACGCAAAGTACTCTTTACATAATAAAATACATTGTACTCTTCTTCTATCACTGGATTCCAGGTGACTGATGACACACAGTAAAAAGAAATGAGTACATCTGTTGTCCAATTCAAATGCCACAGCAAGCTAGCTCTTTTGTAATATGCGGTTAATGTCTTGCTCTAAAAAAATAATAAAAAAAGCTGACAGGGGTGATAGATCTGAAACAAGAACAGCTAGCAGACATGCCCAATGAATAAGTATTAGTCTAAAAAGAAAGAAAAGAAAAATATGTGTCCAACTGTTAAATAAATCATCTTCTTTTCAGGAACAAAGACCTCATAATGGCTTTATGTAAAGAGATGTGTAGTTACACTGGTGACCATTGTCAAAACAATTCTTTAAGCTGTCAAACATTTAATCAGTAAAAATAGCACCTCTGTAGAAAACAAAAAAGTGAATTACTATTATACAAGAAACAAGTAGTTTTTATGTGATTTAAAAATTACATTTGAACAATAGAATATTGAATACAGAATTGCAAGAAAACTACATTATCAGAACAAAGCTAAGTTTGTTGTGACTTTTAATCAATGCTGAATGACCCTTATAAATATGATGCTTCATACTGAAAAGACATGCAATAGTTTTCAAAATAACAAGGCTCAGTTTGTTATGATTTTTAATCAATGCTAATTGACCATTATAAATCTGATGCTTCAATATGAAAAGACATATAATAGTTTTCAAAATAAATATAAACACATAAATCATGAAGCCAAGTTATTTCATTTCAGCCATACCATAGATCTCGAACATGATTTTGCAACCATCACAAACTGTTTAAATGAAGATCTTTTCTGCTTCAGGTTCTGGTCTGCCCTGCAATCTGTTAAATAATCCCATTTATCTGGCTTACCAACACACCTTAAAACCAAAAATCCTGTCATAAATTCTGATTTGAATATGATTAGCTAAACATGATAAAACAGATAGGCCATCCCTCTACCTGAATGTAAAATGTTAATCAATCACTCAAACACACGAAAAGTAAATAATCACATCCGTCACCTGTTTCTTACCAATCATTTATTACACTCTTATCACTACATTTTGTAATCAGGTCAAAATTGTGTTGTTTACAGCTGAACTTATCTGTTTAACAACCTTATGTCTCTGTGTTGACAAGAATACCCGTATGCAAGCAGAGGTGGTGGTATGTTTTTCAAGTCAAATGCGCTGGCGTATGTTTGATCTTACAGGGTTTTGTCAAGGGTCTCCTCACTGAAGAGGCTCATGCACAGTTATAGACAACTGTTGGAGTGGATCAAGTGAACATGGATGCTGTCATCGTTACTAATTCTTATCAGTCTAAAATAGTTCCATGTCTTGTTTTTCTTTATGCGTTTAATTATTGTATTAGTTTGTCTATTTCATCAAGATATTTTGACCTGTCTTTATCTATATTCTTTTTAATTATTAGTTTCTTTCTTTCTTTCTTTCTTTCACTGTTTATTTCGTTATTTTCCATTCCAATAATTTCTATTACGTTTCGTATTATCAGGCAAATTTCCTTGTAAATAAGGTTATCACTTGTTTGTTTGTTTTTTCAACTCAACACATTACATTATTTTCAGCAATCCCTTTGTTTTAATGCTCTCTCTCAACTATAAAAAATTAAACAAAATTCTAGCTGGACAAACTATGCAACTATTATTATTTTTCATACGATATCATAGATTAAAAAACAGCTGATCTCAAAAGTTTTTTAGAGCTACTAGTTTCAGAAGAGCATTAAACGTATGACTTGAAGATGATTCAAATCAATTCAAATATAAATGAGATATAATGCCAAACTAGCAGGTAGATAATTTTTGCTCGTTTTACTGCAGTGGTCAAACTAGATCATGTCAGGCCTTTTTCAGGACCTTGTGTAATATCTACTGACAATGTCTAATAATGGCCAGATACATTAACCACAAAATTGGGCAAGAAATCCTTGCTGATATTTGTCACCGTGTTGCCTCAATTTTGACTGCGACTATTCACAAACCTGCTTCTAGTTTTGCACCTAACAATTGTACGAATCTATTTTACATCTATTCTGAATCAATTGCTTTTAATGTAGCCCTTGCTTGTCCAAATTCGTGAATATTTACTTAAAAAAAAAAAGTTGTGAAAACTGATTTCTTTACACACATACTGTGTAAACACACACACACACACACACACACACACACACACACACACACACACACACACACACACACACACACACACACACACACACACACACACACACATCCCTCAAATCAAAGTTTAAAATCTCCTCTCTCTCTCTCTCTTCCTCTGCCCCCCCCCCCCCCCCCCACTAATTGGCCTATTTAAAGAAAAAGAAACGTCAGCACGCTTTACATGATTTGTGCAGTCAGGTTCTTTCCATGTAAGCCTACTTGTTGCGTAGAGTTGTTGCCCATTGGGAACAATGAAGACTTACTCAACGTGCTCCACGTTAGTGTCTCCAGACTAGAGCATTGTTTCCTTTGTGACAGATGTTAGTCTACAATGTAGAGCGCTCTTTCCTCACAGGTAGTGTCAGCCAATGACGTTATCTACAGCAGTGGCTTTATCTGCCTCAGTAGTGTTCGTACAGCGTCACTGCCATTCACAAGTGGGTTAGGAGGCTGAGCATTGCAGAGGAGTAGAAGATTCAGTTGGCAAACAGATGGCACTAATTTTAATCTTTGACAATGTGGGATGATAGTCAACTATGAAAGACTTTACACTCAGATGATCTACAATGTCATGTAACAATTTTTCTTCATGTTCTATTCTATTCTATTTCTCAAACAAGCTATCATAAGGAATGTGTGAATCAGACACACAAATCTGGAACTGATCAAAAACAGCTTTTTAATCATAATTTTTGTTACTGTTGGACACTTTAAGATAAAACAAGTACATAGGCTTTTCCTCTACCTCAACTTAAAATGTTGACTGATCACATAAAGTAGAAAAAAAACAACCCAAACAAACACACACAAAAACAACAAAAACAAACAAACATGAATACCTGTTCCCTGTTTCCAAAGTTATTAATTTTTCAAGCACACTTCATTTTCAAGACGTGATTGTGCATTGCATTATGACGAAGTCTAGTTTCAGCCCATCAGAAAGGTTTTTGCATGGTGATGCAGGGGTAGCGAAAACAGTGGTGTCGAAACAACTGAACAAAAGTAAGTTTTCATATACACACAATAGCTGGCAATGGCACAACTGAGACAGAGAGAGAGAGAGAGAGAGAGAGAGAGAGAGAGAGAGTCAGACAGGCAGAGACACAAGAGAGAGAGAGAGAGAGAGAGAGAGAGAGAGACAGACAGACAGACAGACAGACAAACAGAGAGATTTCTTTATTTCCGGTGAGATAGATCAGCATCATAACTTTATTAGTCTCACCCTTTCCCAAAAGGGGATTACAGTATCTAACAACAAATATTTGAAAAACACTAGTTGTAAGTACTAATTATAAAGATAAGATACAACACAACACAGTGTTAATACAGTAAGAGCAATATACACATAACTGTAATAAATATAAGTATCAGATGATGATAACATTGTAATCACTAGTAAAAATATAAAGGATGGATATATGTACATAGGACAATACTGAAAACATATAAAGCAGTACAAATGTGATCTATGTTACAGTGCAAATTAAAGTAAGCAAAAAATTTGAAATAAAACAAAACAATAACCAGAAAATTACATGGCGTAACAGTGTGCCTTTGGAAAAAGAGGAAGAATTTGGAGTCTGTCATTTGTTCAAGAGGGATTCATTGTACTTGGCATAGTCCATATGCGCACCACCCAAATCTGCCAGCAACTATCCAACAGATTCCCTGAGCTGTGTAAAACCCTGTATACCACAAGGTTTGAAATGGGGAGGAGGGAGAAGGCACTTATGAAACATTAACTGACACCAGTTTTTTTTATCTTCCAAGCAGAAATTGAACTCAGGCATCAGATCTTGAGTCCATAGCTCTATCAAACAAACCAGCCAACCCAAGTGAAGAGAGAGATGGGGAGAGAGAGAAAGAGAGAGAGAGAGAAAGAGAGACAGACAGACAGACAGACAGAGACAGAGAGAGATAGAGACAAAAGAAGGTTAATTAATCCATGATAAAAAAAACCCTAATAAAATCATGGAAACCAGAAAACATTTTAACAGCAATGTTAGCAATGATAGCAATAGAAAAAACAGTCTCTCTCTCTTTCTCTCTCTAAACAATAAGAACTGAAAGCAGGATCTACATGGATATATTAGACTATACTCTCTCTTTTTCATATAATAAACATAAAAAAATCTATGAATAGATACCGGCTTATTTCATGGATTGTTGAAATCTACAACTATTTTCGCCAATAGCATAAAAGGGTATGACCAAATTTTTATTCAAATCAGTTCAAAAGTAAATGAGACATTTGTGCCAAACTAGTTGATAGTTTTAACACATTTAATGGCAGTGGTCAAAATAATGGACCATGTCATGTTTTTTACACTGTACAAGACATTGTATATGTACATGTATAGTCAGACAAAACAATTAACAAACAATTAAGAAATCCTTGCTGACACTTTTATAGGTGTTACAGCTCTGACCATGACTTTTCACGTATCTTCGTACTACACTTGACATGTGTATCAATTCACTTCATATCTACTCTGAATCAGCCAAAATATCTCCAATCAGCTGTTTTGCTATGTTGCCCCTGCTAGTCCAGATTTGTGACCATTCACAGAAAAACATCACACTTTGATATGAGAGAGAGAGAGAGAGAGAGGGAGGGAGGGAGAGAGGGAGAGAGAGAGAGAGAGGAGAGAGAGAGAGAGAGAGAGACTGACAGACAGAGAAACAGAGAGAGACAGACAGAGGGACAGACAGTGGGACAGACAGACAGGCAGAGAGAGAGAGAGAGAGAGAGAGAGAGAGAGAGAGAGAGAGAGAGAGAGAGAGAGAGAGGAGAGAGAGAGAGGAGCTTGCTTCACACACAACAGACTCAGCGCAAAGTTGTCAACCAACGCTCCGGTAATTACGTCATACAATGAAGACGTGTTTCTCCCAGCAAGTAAGGTGTGAAAAGGCGACTGGGCGCTCTTGCCTTTGAAAATGCCGCGTACTCCCTTTTCGAAGACTGAGCTGGCTGGGCAATGTCGCGAAGGCCACAGGCTACCCCCCCCCCCCCCCCCCATCTTACATACGTCTGTGGCTGGGCCTATTGTTTGCTGAATGTGTAGGACAAGCGTAAACCACTGCATCACTTCATTCCCCTTCTTGAGGAGTCCACTCAGCAGATGTGCTTACATTTATATTTAGTCCTGATATACACTGTGAGTAAGGACAATAAACGTTCAAGAACAATTAAAAGCATTATTGTTATTATTTTTTAATAACGTGGCTTTATTTTTTGTCATACTTGGTTATTACATTTAAACATTTTGCCTTAAATTTATTAAAAATTGGCTCTGATTTTGTTTATCCTAATTTTATTAATTCAATCATTTCCTCATTTGTTTTGGGACTGTTTTATTTGGTCATTATTTTCTTATTCCTGTAACTTTGTGAAGTCAGGTTATGTCAGTCGTCATTCCGTAAGGAGCCTGCTACAACCTTGGCCCCCCTCTTTCTATATATCTCTATCACCAGATTATCAAAATAGCCAGTGAACTAAGAAGCTAGATGGATGAACCATATTATCAAACCAGTTGGTACGCTCTTTTTTTTAAAAAACTATCCATGTGATAACAACATAACAAAAACAAACGAACAAAAAACAGGAAAAATCTCAGACTTTTTTGTGGAGATCAGAGTTTGAGTTGTTTCCCATAAAATGGGAGAGTACAGGGAATCTTGCAATTTATCTTTTATCTAATTCAAAGATGAACAAATTGTATGGAGAAAGGAAGTGCATGCAATCCCCCTTGCCTGTCTCTCTCTTTCTCTCTCTCGTTTTTTTGCCCTTTGATATCACTGTTTATGATGGCATCTTCTCTTTGTTTCTTGATCTTTCCTCTTCTCTGGTAGGTTACTTTGGGGGTTTGATGTTTGTGATGGTGTGATGTTTGTGATGGTGTGATGTTTGTGATGGTGTGATGTTTGTGATGGTGTGATGTTTGTGATGGTGTGATGTTTGTGATGGTCTCTTCTCCTTGTATTTTGGTCTTCCCTCTTCTCTGGTGGACTGCTTTGGAAGTTTGCTTTGGTGATGGTCATATGTTGGCTTTGTGTGGATAGAGTAGTTCTGGCATCAGTTGCTTGTTGCCTTTTCCTTGGGTTCCCCTGTTTTGTTCCTTGTCTTTAGGCATCATTCAAGACTCACACATTCATTCATTCATGTCGCGAAGGCCACAGGCTACCCCCCCCCCCCCCATCTTACATACGTCTGTGGCTGGGCCTATTGTTTGCTGAGTGTGTAGGACAAGCGTAAACCACTGCATCACTTCATCCCCCTTCTTGAGGAGTCCACTCAGCAGATGTGCTTACATTTATATTTAGTCCTGATATACACTGTGAGTTAGGACAATAAACGTTCAAGAACAATTAAAAGCATTATTATTAGTTATTATTTTTTAATAACGTGGCTTTATTTCTTGTCATACTTGGTTATTACATTTAAACATTTTGCCTTAAATTTATTAAAAATTGGCTTTGATTTTGTTTATCCTAATTTTTTTAATTCAATCATTATCAAAATAGCCAGTGAACTAAGAAGCTAGATGGATGAACCATATTATCAAACCCAGTTGGTACGCTCTTTTTTTTTAAAACTATCCATGTGATAACAACATAACAAAAACAAACGAACAAAAAACAGGAAAAATCTCAGACTTTTTTGTGGAGATCAGAGTTTGAGTTGTTTCCCATAAAATGGGAGAGTACAGGGAATCTTGCAATTTATCTTTTATCTAATTCAAAGATGATCAAATTGTTTGGAGAAAGGAAGTGCATGCAATCCCCCCCCCCCTTGCCTGTCTCTCTCTTTCTCTCTCTCTTTCTCTCTCTCATTTTTTTTGCCCTTTGATATCACTGTTTATGATGGCATCTTCTCTTTGTTTCTTGATCTTTCCTCTTCTCTGGTAGGTTACTTTGGGGGTTTGATGTTTGTGATGGTGTGATGTTTGTGATGGTGTGATGTTTGTGATGGTCTCTTCTCCTTGTATTTTGGTCTTCCCTCTTCTCTGGTGGACTGCTTTGGAAGTTTGCTTTGGTGATGGTCATATGTTGGCTTTGTGTGGATAGAGTAGCTCTGGCATCAGTTGCTTGTTGCCTTTTCCTTGGGTTCCCCTCTCTTGTTCCTTGTCTTTAGGCATCATTCAAGACTCACACATTCATTCATTCATTAAACATTCCGATTAGTTGTCATTTTTAGCAAGATAGATCAGCATCATAACTTTATCAATCTCGTCCTTTCCCCAAAAGGGATTATAACATCTAACACCAAATGTTTGAAAAACACTACCTGTACTAATTATAAAGATAAGATACAACACAACACAGTGTTAATACAGTAAGAGCAATATGCACATAACTGTAATAAATATAAGTATCATATGATGATAACATTGTAATCAGTAGTAAGAATATAAAGGATGTATGTACATAGGACAGTACTGAAAACATATAAAGCAGTATAAATGTGATCTATGTTACAGCACAAACTAACGTAAGCAAAATAATTTGAAAAAAACAACAACATAACAATAACCCAGAAAAGTATATGACGTAACAGTGTGCCTTTAGAAAAAGAGAAAGAATTTGGAGTTTGCCATTTGCTCAAGAGGGATTGTTCCATATGCGCACCACCCAAATCTGCCAGCAACTATCGAACAGATTTCCTGAGCTGTGTAAAACCCTGTATGCTGGCAAGGTCTCTTGAAATGGGGAGGAGGGAGAAGGAACTTATGAAACATTAACTGACACCAGTTTTTGATCTTCCAAGCAGGAATTGAACTCAGGCATCAGATCTTAAGTCACAGCTGTATCAAACGAACCAGCCAACCCATGTGGAGAGAGAGAGAGAGAGAGAGAGAGAGAGAGAGAGAGAAACAGACAGACAGACAGAAGACAGACAGAGACAGAGAGAGACAGTGACAAAAGAAGGGTAATTAATCCATGATAAAAATAAACAACTAACAAGTCATGGAAACCAGAAGACATTTTAGCAGCAATGTTAGCAATGATAGCAATAGAAAAAAGCAGGCTAATATTAATAATAATAATAATTAATAATTACAATATTTATATAGCGCAAAATCTTGATAAAATCAAATCTAAGCGCATCTTACTAATATTCCTTATCTTGCACCATCAAATCACACTTTACTGATAGGTGCAAGAACTTGGTCAGCTCTATTGTCCTGTAGTTGTCCCAGCACAGTGTTGAAGGTAAGGACTGCCTTTCACTTTTGTCCTGATAACAAGTATCGTGCCATTTTCTTCTCACAAAGAGTAAGAAAACAAAATATTTACACAACTGGTAGTCAGTCAATCACCGTCTTGGCTAGGCCTACTGATGGTATCAAAGGCAGGGTGCCAACAAAGACAGTGGTTAGTTTCGTAACCCTTTCCGTGTCTCTTAGTCACCTAGCCAAACACATCAAATAGACCCTACACTAAAGCTGTAGTTGGTTGGTGTTTGCTGTCTTTGCCCACTTAAGGATGACTGTGTCCAGTCTGCTTTGAATACTTAACTCATCCTCCCTCTCCCCAAATATTTAGATTATTATTATCTGGTTAACATTGTACCTATCCATTCTATGTCCTTCTTTAAGTGTTTGTTTCTCATCCTTCTTCTACTTTTGTCTGTGCATACACTTCTGTATTTCGTATAACTAAAAAAAAAAAAGGAAAATTAATTAAGGATTATTGCACTTAGCTTTTATATATGCTCCATTTTGTATGCCACTGTAATGGCAACAAAAAATGGGGGAAATTAATGAAAATGATATAAGAAAAAAAAACCTGTCAAAATTGTGAATTTTCTTCTTGCTGATTTATTTTACTATCCCAATTTTTTGTCTTCTGAACTTCAGAATTGTATGGCTTAGCCTACAGCCATACTGATCTGTTCAACAACTTAACGCCTCTGTCAACAAAGGTACTGGTTTCAGTTGTGCGGCTCTCTCTGGACTTCTTTTTTTTTCGATTTTCATTTGTTTCCTGTGATGGTTTCCTTATATTAAGACATTTATTTATTTCCTTGTTATGTCAAAACATTTTGCATCTTATTTATACTATTCTGTGTATTCATGTATTTTTTGTTTGTTTGATATTAGTCTATCTGTTCAGTATCTCTGGTTCATTTAATTTGTAATCAGTTTTGTTAGGTTTGTCCAATTTCTTTTTTAGTAAAGGGCTAAAGCAGCTTTTTCAACTCAATACTATTTTTGCACACACACACACACACACACCACACACACCACACACACACACACACACACACACACACACACACACACACACACACACACACACACACACTCTCTCTCTCTCTTCTCTCTCTCTCTCTCCTCTCTCTCACCCTCTCTCTTTTTCTCTCTGAGCAAACAATAAGAATTGATAGCAGGATCTACATAGAAAAACTATACTACATTCCCACTTTTTCATATGATAAACATAAACTAAATAGCAGCTGATTTCAAAGATTGTTCAAATTTACAACTTCTTTGTTCAATAACATAAAATGTATGACTTAGTTTTTATTCAAATCAGTTCAAAAGTAAATGAGACACTGTGCCAAAGTAGTTGATAGTTTTAACACATTTAACTACAGTGGTCAAAATAGTGAATTATATCATGCTTTTAACACTGTGCAAGACATTGTCTATGAATGGTCAGATACAACAATTAACAAACAACTAAGAAATCCTTGCTGACACTTTTATACGTGTTTCATACAGCTCTAACCATGACTTTTCAAATACCTGCCTGCTATACTTGACATGTGTAGGCCTTCCAATTCACTTGATATATATTCTGAGTCAACCAAAATATCTCCAAGCAATTGCTTTGTTATGTGACCTTTGCTAGTCCAGACTTGTGACCATTCACTGAAAAAGACAACACTGTGGTAAACTCCATCCTGAAACGGTTGTGAAATCTGCCTTTTGACACAAACTTTGCATATAGACACGCACACATACACAGACATACAAGACAAGACAGGTCACACATCCTTCAGGTCAATTTAAATTTTCTCTCTCTCTCTCTCTCTCATTCTCTGTCTCTCTGTCTCTGTCTCTGTCTGTCTGTCTGTCTGTCTGTCTGTCTGTCTTCTTCTCTCTCTCTCTCTTAAATCAGCTCATTAAAGAAAAGCAAATGTGGTTGGTTCAGCACATTCCCATGATTTCATGCAACAGGTTTCTTTCTGTGTGATTTCTGCCATTCAGAGGGAAACAAAGAATTCATACAAGGGAGGCTGTGCATGTATATAGTAGGCTAGTGGGTTTAGAGGTTGCGCATTCCATAATGAAAAGGTGTGAGGAATTCGGGAAACAGATAAAAATAATCTCAATGTTTGAGAATGTAGACAACAGTCAGTTAAGAGTTTCGCAATGATGATGTCATTTCATCAGACGGCAGAAGCACATCGGAAATAGCTGGCAGAATCGGCCAAGCCAAAACAGCATTCAAGAAGATGACAAGCATTCTTACCAACTAATGCCTATCAATTAACATCAGAAAGAGAGTCCTTGAATGTTATATAGAACCAATACTGTTGTACGGATGTGAGGCGTGGACAGTCAGCAAGCAAAGCCAGAGCAGGATCGAGACAGCCGAGATGTGGTTTCTCAGAAGAATGTTGAGAGTTCCATGGACAGCAAAGAAAACAAACGAGACAGTCTTGATGGAGGCAGACACAAATAGATCACTGATAAGGAAGATTAGGAAAAGACAAGCAACATTTATAGGCCATTTTATTCGAAGGGGGATTTGGAGCACCTGGTCACAACGGGAAAGCTGGAGGGAAAGAGAGCACCAGGTAGACCCAGGGAGAGAATGCTGGACGGACTTGCAGAGTGGTTGAGTATGGAGAGGGTGGGGGAGATGCTGGGGGCAACGGAGAGAGATAGAGATGAGTTGGAGTACCATGATCGCCAATGCCATGGGCAGGTACCTGATGATGTATGATGATGAATTTCACTGAAAACTGTTATCTATAAATTATATCATATCAATGTATATTTACATGATATGATATGATTATATTATATATATATATGATTATATTTATATTATATAATTATATATTTATATATATTATATTATATTATATTATATTATATTATATTATATTATATTATATTATATTATATTATATTATATTATATATATTATATATATATATATTATATTATATTATATTATATATTATTAATTATATTATTCTCAAACAATTTAATTATCATTAAGGATGTGTGAATCAGTCAGGCACATTAATCTGGAAATGATCAATAAAAAATAAATCAGAATTGTTACTGTTGGTCTGTTCTCCACCACATACTATGTTTCACACTGTCAACATGTGGACAAATTGGAAAGTGTACGTTCAAACGTAGAATGAGATAGTCAAACCATACTGAAATATTATTGCATCTAAATGTGAATAAAAATGAATTAATTAAATACTTATCTGGTTGAAATTGCAACACTTGTACATGCTTCAGCACATTCAATTAATCAGGTAAAGAAAAAAGTATCGCCATGTGTTTAATATTGACTTACCTCAGCCATCACTGACAAAATTTCCCAGATCAATGACAAACCAACCTTATAACTCCCACCAGGAAAGCCCTTTTTGACTACACCTACAAACTTGGAAGCAGTGGATCAGTTTAAAGTCAATCTATAAAACTAATAGAGTAAGAACACCACCTGTCTTAAGTGGACAATTGATGAGATGAGGCTGCTATTAACACACACACACACGAAGAGAGAGAGAGAGAGAGAGAGAGAGGAGAGAGAGAGAAGAAGAGAGGATCACACATGACGAAAAAGTGTCCATGCAGTTAGAGAGAGAGAGAGAGAGAGAGAGAGAGAGAGAGAGGAGAGAGACAGAGAGAGAGAGAGAGAGACAGAGAGAGAGAGAGAGAGGGAGATTCACACATGACGAAAAAGTCCATGCAGTTTTCAATCAACTACAGAGGCAAGGACGAAGTATGTCATGTGATGACTGACAACGCTCTCTCAAACCTCAGCCACCAGTCGGACCTGCGTGAGAAGAAAGTAGGTCGCTTTGAAGGTGCGGGAGTTATCGCCTGTTGAAGACTTGGGACTTGCTGGCCTAACGTTGCCGAGTCTGTGGGTTTAACAGCTGCTCGCCGTAACTTGGTTTTGTAACCACTACATCACTTCCTCCCCTCTTCCTGGGTCTGTTAAGGCTTCTTTAAAAAATATACAAATGCTAGTCCTCACACACACTGTATATTTGGACTGTAAACCTAAATGAACAATTGAACAAATTTTTGTTGTGTATTTTTTTTATTTAAAAAAATCTGGCTTTTATTTTGTTTTATTTTCTTTATTTATTTTTTTTTTTTTTGTGGGGGGGGGGGGGTATTTTGCATTTGTGCAATTGGTGATTAAACATTCTGCCTTAAATCAACAAGAATGTGGGTCTGATTTTGTGCATTCTATTTTCAGTTATTGATTTACTCATTTGTTTTGTGTGGTCATTATTTTCTGATTCCTGTAATTTTTATCACCTTTGGTGACGTCAGATTATGTCAATTTTCATTCCATAAGAAGTCCGCAACAAGTTTTCAGTAATACTGTATCTTACCCCCTCTGCCTCTCTCTCTCTTTCTTATCAAAAAAGCATATGAATAAGAAGCTAGATGGTCAAACTGTATCACAAAACCCTGTTTTACACTCTTTTTAACACTTTTCATGTGATAATGATATAACATAAAACAAAAACAAACAAACAAAAACAAGAAAAATCTCAGACTTTTCTTAGGTATTAGTTTCACAACAGGACGAAACATACTGAAATTTTTATTTATATCAGTTCAGAAATCAAGGAGATTTAAGGTCACGCATTGTTTTTTGTTTGTTTTTGTTTTTTTGTTTTTTTACAAATTTAGCTGTTGTAGTTAAATTGTATGACCTAGTCATGCTGTTCTGGACTTTAAGCACTGTAGACCATTATTGTACTGCATCATACATTATTTATATGTGATTAAAGCTGCTCATTAATGAATGACCGATGAATCACTGGTGACTCTTAAACATATCATGTATACTTAACTTGACCTTTTGCCAATTTTATTTTACCATTCCCGATATTTGCATTGATGTATGTATAAAACAACTGGACAACTTCCAATTCGTAATTTCCTTGCTGGTAAGTATTAGTTACTATTCACTGAAATAATATATACAGATCCAATCTGGTTCTTTTAAAATCCAATTAAACACAGCTGAGAAATATTTCTTCACATACTTAATTCACAGATACATACACACACACATACAGTCATGCAACCCTCAGGTCAATTTAAATTATCTTTTTATTCAGTCTAAATTCATTTTTTTCTTTGTTCATTTATCTATTGTATCGGTTTGATATTTTATGTTTATCTAGTTATTTACCGTTTCATTTCAATATAGGTATATCTGTTCAATATTTTCTTTCTTTCATTTCTATCATGTTTCTTTTAAGCCTGTCGAATCACCTTTTGGTAAAAGAATTCAATTTTTTAACTCAGTATTATGTCCAATTTTACGCACCCCCCCCCCCTTCTCTCTCTCCCAGCCCCCTTTTGTTTCTTCCTCCTCTTCCTTTTTAAATTTTTTTTTTAATATCAGCTCATCGAGAAAAAGAAATGTGGCTGGCTCAGCGCCTTTCCATAATTTCGTGCAACAGGTTTCTTCCTGTGTGATTTTTGCATACAGTATTTGACTAGTTTGTGTGTTGCTTTTTATGGGAACAATAACGACTTGACCTGCTTTGCTCTGCTTCCTTTCTTATGTGGGGTACAAATATGCCGCCATCGTCTTTAGCCTCGAGCATGGTGTTCAGGGCTTTGCTGCTTCTTTGTATGACACCCATCTCAAGTGATATGGCCGACTGGGATAACCATTCCAGGGAAGTGGGGGATGGGGACCTTATTTTATCCTATACTTACACCGCCAGAACAACAATGATGTTAAGATGGGACAGTGAGATGGCCAGTTTTAATATAGCGCACCCTGGGATTCGAACCCACAACCATTAGCATGTGAATCCGACGCTCAAACCAACTCAGCTGCTGGCCACCCATGGACAACTGACGAGATGAAGCTTCTATTTACACGCAAGGGGGGAGGGGGGAGGGAGGGAGAGCGTTTGCTTCACCCACAACAAGCTCCACTCCGCGCAAATCAAATGCAGGGGCAAGCATGTCGTAAGACGAAAACGCTGCCATTCTGACCTTTGCATTGTACTGACTGTGTGAGAAGACACTCTTTCCTTTCAAGACGCGTGGCTTGTAGTAGACGAGTATGTAGGTCAAATGTAAACACGCTCTCCCTAACTTCCTTTGTTTTGAAACCCTCTACTTCCTCCCCTCTGCTGGTCAGGGGAGGTAGATATACTTGTAAGGCTTCTTAACCCTTTGACTGCGGGCCCCAGTAGCTCAGTTGGTTTGAGCGTCGGATTCACATGCTAATGGTTACGGGTTTGAATCCAGGGGGTGCGCTACATTAAAACTGGCCTTCTCACTGTCCCATCTTAACATCACTGTTGTTTTGGTGGAGTCGGTATAGGATTAGATATGTCCCCTTCCCCCACTTCCCTGGGATGGTTGTCCCCATCGCCGTATCACCTGAGGTGGGTGTTGACGTAAAAACGGAACCAAATCAATCAATCAAAAACCCTTTGGTAGCATGGTTGACAATGCAGGATGCTGGTGGACAGGATGTGGGTGTCAAAGGGTTAACTAAATAATTATACATTGGCTAGTATTCATATATAATGTGTGTTAGGACTGTAAAGCTTAAAGAACAACTGAACAAATTTATGTTTGTGTGTTTTTTATTAAAAAAATGATGGGTTTTTTTTTGGTCATTTGTCATTTGTTGCACTTGGTGATTTCGGTTTATTTTGTTTATTCTATTTTCAATCGTTCATTTATTCATTTACTTGTTTTAGTTTTGGATGTTTAATTGGTCACTATTTTCTGATTCCTGCAGTTATCACTGTTTGTGATGTCAGGTTATGTCTATCTTCAGTCCATAAGGAGTGCATGTTCTTTAACACCTCTCTCTGTCTGTCTGTCTCTCTCTCTATGTCTGTCTGTCTGTCTCTCTCTCTCTCTGCTGTCAAAACAGCAAATAAAGTTAAAAGCTAGATGGACAAATTGTATTATGAAATCCTGTTTTTGTGCTCTTTTTTGCTCTTTTCTTGTGATAATGATATAACAAACAAACAAAACAAAACAAACAAACAAAAACAAGAAAAAAAATAGTCTTATTCTCAGTCCAAGTAGCACCAAACAATATTTAAATCTTAATCAAATTGGTTCAAAAGTCAAGGAGATGTAAAGTCACACTTGCTGGTTTACACATTTAACTATTGTGGTCAAATTACAGAATCTTGCCATGCTGTATTAGTCCTTCGACAACATAGAGTTTTACTGTACTACATCATACATTGTTAACATATTCATGTCCGCTGATAAATGAATGACCAAGAACCATTGCTGAAAGTAGCAAACATAATTATCATACATACCTTTAACTTGACCTTTCGCCAAACTTCCTATCATTCCTGACTTTTATATTGATAGAAAATGTTTAAAACAATTGCACCACCTCCAATTCATATGTTTTCTGCTGTTCCAAACGTGTAACTATTCACTGAAAGAAATGTACAGATCCAACCTGTTTTTTAAATCCAACCAGAAGCTGCTAAGAAATAGTTGTTTACATACTTTTGCGGTTTTATATTCAGAGAAAATGCTTCATTTGGAAAAAAAATTGTTGGAGGTTAATACTCAGAGAATGTCTGATTACTATTACATTTTTGTGCATATCTAATTACTACTACAATTTTTGTGCGTTTTGTAGAGTTTCAAGAACATGATTAACAATGCTTGCATTATTGTCGCTACTATCACTGTCAACACCACCACCAGTACTACTAGTCCCTAGCTACTACTACTATGTACTGATGTTACTACTACAACTTCTGCCTTTGCTGGCTATTTTACTAGTAACTAGTTGTGGTTTTGACATGTAGGCGTCCTTCCTGTTTAATTTGGTAGAGCCTCCTCGGTTTTATTCAGACTTGAAAATAATAGTCTGTGACACAGTCAGCACTGTGAAAGTACTGTGAGAAGTACAATGCTGAAGGCAGCTCTTCTTGTGATGATATATCCTGTTGGTGCCTACAATCGAACCTTGGGTATCTTGAAGAGACTTTACGTCAATGTTTTGTCTCGAAGAACGTGTTGTTGATGCACAGCTTGTGGTAGGAATAAAACTTGCAGCAGTCTCTCATTCACCTCACTGACGCCAAACTGTGCAATACAGTCTGTTTGGGTGGCTGTTCTTCTTCTGCCACCTGAGGAAGAACCAGGCAGGTGGTGTGATTCTTCTTCTACCTCACCACAAGGCTTTAATTTAGTGGAGTAGATTCTAATTCTGTCACCTTTTAAGGCTCCATCCAGGTGGAATGTTTTTTTCTGCTACCTCACGAGGCTCTGACAAGGTGGAATAGTTCTTCTACCACCTCACAAACGTCAAACTGGGTGGGGTGATTCTTCTTCTGCCATCTCAAAAGGCTTGAACCAGGTGGGATGGGGTAACCTGAGTGCAGCTCTAGCCAGATGGAGTTGTTCTGATTCGTGCCACTTGAACAAGACACTAGCCAGGTGGAATGGTTTTTAATTCTGCCACCTGACAAAGACCAGGTAGGTGTAGTGGTTCTGATTTTGCCACCTCAAGAGGCTCTTGTGAGGTGGAATGGTCCTTCCCCTGCCATCTCATGAGGCTCTGACAAGATGGGGTGATCCTTCTTTTTTGTACTCATAAGATCTACCAGAGAAGCAGTTCTAAATTTTTTGCCATCTCACAAAGTTCTGCCAGGCAAAGTGACTCTGCTAGAAGAAGGTATAGTCCTTCTCCTTCGGCGTGCCTTCTGCAGCAAGCCTATTCTCTTGAAGTGCAACTATGTTTATGTCCATCATCCCTGTTTCAGAATCAATGATTGCTGTTTTTTCTGCTTTGATATATCATCATCATCAGCGCCCTGCCGCATGGCGTTGCAATCATGGACTTCCATCTGTCTCTATCTCTCGTTGCCCCCAGCATCTCCCCCACCCTCCTCGTCCCCAGCCACTCTGCAAGTCCGTCCAGAATTTTTCTCCCTGGGTATAACCCGGTGCTCTCCTTCCCCCCAACTTTCCCGTTGTGACCAGGTGCTTCAAATCCCCCTTCCTCATAAAATGGCCTATCAATGTTGCCTGTCTTTTCCTAATCTTTCTTATGAGTGATCTACGTGGTGTCTGCCTCCATCAAGACTGTCTCGTTTGTTTTCTTTTGCTGTCCATGGAACTCTTAACATTCTTCTTAGAAACCACATCTCGGCTGCCTCAATCTTGCTCTGGCTTTGCTTGCTGACTGTCCACACCTCGCATCCGTACAACAGTATTGGTTTATATATAACATTCAAGGACTCTCTTCCTGATGTTAATTGAAAGACATTTGTCGGTAAGAATGCTTGTCATCTTCTTGAATGCTGTTTTGGCTTAGCCGAATATATATAAACAATAAAAATACAGTGGCAATCAGCTCCTTGTTGTCAGGGACTCACTGGATTGAGGTGGGCAGTAGCTGATCAGTGAAATGACCTCTCAAAGGTTGGAAGCAATCTGTGGCGTCCGTACCCTACGCCAAATCAGTGCGGACTTAAAATCTATATCTGCTGCCTCTTATGTTGATTTTGCTGCATTGAAAAGGCACCAAAGTAACTTTGAAAAAGCACCAGAATAAATTTCTTCTGGGCGCTGGCCTGGCAATGAGTATGGAGATCCTGGCCATCACAGACATCAGGATCACCTTCTTGATCGCATTTGCATGGAATACAAAGGAATACTAGGTAATTCATTAATATCAGTTTGACTGCAGGAGCTGTTAGAAAGTGGCGTGATAAACCATCCAGCGCTTTAAGGGGCTCCCCCTTTGGATTTTTGTAGGATTTACCCTTGGTCTTCTCTTCTCCCAAGAATACCCACAAGAAAGGGGTTCCAACTTTTTCCATTTGCTTCGGGCATCACAGACATTAAGAACATAATTTTCACCTGCCTAGTCCTTCATAGGGACTTCCATCATTTTATTTGGCCGTACATGGGGGTCAGTTCTTGGGGCCTCAGGCATACCATCACCACAGGGGCTATGTAGTCACATGTTCGGGGGAACCGCCCCTTTTCCCTTTTTTTTCCGGGAAAAACCAAAAAGGTCCCCCGGTCAGGGTCATGACACAACTTTCCCGAAAAAAAGGGGGGAAAAATACCACAAAAAGGGTTTTTTTTCCCCCAAGGAAAAATTTTAAAAAAAAAAAGGGAATTTTTAAATTTTTTTGGTTTTCCTTTCCTTTTTTTTTTTTCCCCAACCCCCCAAAGAATGGGGAAAAAAGCAGGATCACAAAACCTCAATGGGAAGGCTCAAACAAAAAACCGGCCCCATTTTCCTTTTTTGGGGGAAAAACTTTTTTTGGGGGAAACCAGACCCTACCACTTTCCCCCCCCCCAAAAACCCAAAAACCCACAAAAAAATTTTTAATTTTAAATCAACTATTTTTTCTATCTTTTTTATCTATCCCCCCAAACTAAAAAACCCCCCCTATCTATCGGGGGGGTTTGTGCTTAGCTCAATGAAAATTTTCAAAAATCAAAAAAAACTAAACACAAAAAAAATTAATAGATACGAAAAGTATGTTTTTGTATGAAATGTTTTTTAAAAAATTTGAAAAGTTTTGTATAAAAAAACCCCCCCCCCACTCATAAAAATAAAAAGGGGTACAACAAAAAACCCATGCCACTTTTTACTATCATTATTTTTTTGGGAAACACCCTTACCATAAAAAAAAAATTTTTTTGCTTTTTTTTTACAAGTAACAAAAGCCCAATATGAAAATTTTGACTAAATTTCCCCATATTTTTGGGGGCGGGGGAATCGGGTCCCCGGGCCCAAAAAAGGGAAAAAGTTTGGGTAGATGTTTTTTTAAATAAAAAACAATTTTTAAAAAATCAACTTTTCCCCCAAAAAAAAGGGGTAAAAAATTTTTTCCCCCTTTTTAAGGGGAAACTTAAAATTTTTTAAACACAAAAACAGCTTTGTTGGGGGGTTTTTCTCTTTTTTTCAAACCACCCCGCCACGCAAATTTCATGGCCCACTTTTAAAAAAGGGGGTTCCCAAGCCAAAAAAAGGGGGGTCTTTTTTAAACATAACTTTTAATTTTTAAAAAAAATTTGGGCCCCAAAAAAAATGCCCCTTTTTAATTTACATTGGGCCCCTTTTTTTAAAAAAAACCGCCCCCCGGTTTTTGGGGGTTTTCCACTGCATCCAGGACCAAACAGTAATGAAAATTCTTTCAGTTTTTTGAAAACAAAAAAAGGCAGTTTCAGGGTTTTAAAATTTTTGTAATAAAAACAAAATAATTTTTTTTTGGGAAAAAAAAAATTTTTTAAAAAAAGATGTCTACCCCGGGGGAAAAATCCTTTTTTTCCCAAATTTCTTTTTTGTAAATTTAAATCAAATTTTTCTACATTACCCCGGAAAAAACCCAATTTTTTTCCCCCGTTTTAAAAATTTAAAAAATTCACACCCTTTCCCTTTTCTATAACCACTAAAAAAAAACCCCCCTTTTTGTACTGCCCCCATTAAAACAATTACGCTTTTTATTGGGCCCAAATTCAATTTAAAACCCAATAGCATAAAAAACATCCCTTTTAAACCAAAAAATTTTCCCCCAAATTTTTTGCCATTTAATTTGAAGGCCCCCTTTAAAAAGTTTTTTTAAAAAAAAAACCCTTTTAACAAACACTTTTTGGGAAATTTTTTTCCCAAAAAAAAATCGCCCCCCACCCCCCCCCTTTTAAAAAAACTACAATTTTTAAAAAAATTTTTTTTTAACAATTTTTTAAAACAGGGGGGGGGGTTCGCTTTTTTTCCATAGAAACTTCGGGCTGCCTAAACTCCTGCCAATTTGTCATGGTCAAAAAATTTTTTTAAAAATTTTTTAAAAACCCCAATTTTTGGTAGGGGGGGGTTTTTAATTTTTTAAAAAAACAAAAAAATTTCAATTTGTCACGGGAATTAAAAATTCTAAAATTCCCCTTTTATTACATTTTTTCGTACTTTTTAAAAACCCAAAAATTCACGTGGGTTTTTTTATTTAAAGGTTTCAACAATGCCCAGTGCCCGGCGCAACTTGGGAATTTTTTCTTTCATAAAACTTTAAGTTTTTTATAAATTTTTTCCCTCTAACCAAAGTGAAAATCCAAACCCCCCAAAAAAAAAACCCCTTTTTACCCCAAACCCAATCTACTAACGAAAAATTTTTAAAACCCTTTAAAAAACCCCCCTTTCCCCCACCCAAAACCAAAATTTTTCCCCTGTGGGAAGCGGGGGTTGGAAAAGGGAATAAAGGGGTTTTTTGGGTTTTGCGGGGGCAAAGCTTTTTTTAAAAATTTTAAAGGATTTTTTTTGGGAACGGGAGGGGGGGAATAAAAGGGGAAAAAAAATTTTCCCTTTTTCGGGCCCAAAATTTCCCCAAATTTTTTCCCTTTTTTGTTCGGGTGGTACCATTTTAAGTTTTTTTTGGAAAAAGGGGTAAAAAAAAAAAATTTTTAAATTTTCCCTTTGGGCCCCCCCCCTTTCATTCTGTCTCCCAGCCCCCTCCCTTTCCCCCAAGGTTTTAAATAGAAAAAAAAAATTTTTAAACCCCTTTTTAAACACCCGCACCCCCCCTTCCCCGGGGCATCCGAAATTGCAATAAAAAGGATAGCAAAGAAAAAAAAACCCCTTAAAATTTTCAGCTTTTGGCTCCCTCAAAACAACCCCCCAAAAAAGGGGGGGACCCAAAAGGGTTTTTTTTGAAAGGTGGGGGGGATACGTGGGGGGGAAAAAAAAAGGGTTTTAAAAATTTTTTCCGGAGGGGTCTGAAGTGCCACTGTAATCACACTTTTTACTTAAATTTTCCGAGTAAGTGAGAACTTTTCGCTGTTTTTTTAAGTGCACACCCCAAAAGCACAACGAACTTCCCGCCCCCCCCGGACCCTTTTTTTAAACCCCTATCGTTTTTTCAAAACATTGCTTGTTCCCCGTAATAAAAGCCGGCTGGCCTTTTAAAAAAAAACCCCCCAACCCCCAAAAAAAGCCAACGCCCCGCCAAAAAAACCGAGGGGGGGGGAGGGGGGTTTTAGGCAACAAAAAAAACCCCAACAGGGTGGGTTTTAAGCGGGGGGACAATTTTTCCCCCTTTTGAAAAATAAAAAAATTGAAAAGGGGAGGGGGGAAAACCCTAGGGCTTTCGAAATTTTTTTTGGGCGTCGCGCGCTTCATAAGGGAAAAAAGCCCCGGGAAAAAAACCCCAAAAATTAAATTGGGGGGTTTTGAGTGAGTGCAAAAATAACCTTAACCCTTTGTTTTACGCACCTCCCCCTCCACAAAAAAATTTTTAAAAAACCCCCGTGACCCCCCCCCCCCCTTTTAACCACCATTTTTGGGGGCAAAACCCCCGGGGGGAATAAAAAAAAAGGGGGAATAAAAAGTTTAAAATTTTTTGGGGTTTATTTTAGCATTTTGGGCAATGCACTGAATAAACCCCCAAAATGCCCCCTTTTTTTTTAAAAAACCCCTTTTTTTTCTGCTTTCCTGCCCTTTCCTTTTTTTTTTTTTTCCTCTCCCGCCCTTCTGTCTCTGTCTGTCCCCCCTCTCTTTGCCCTCTGCATCTCTGCCCCCTCTCTTTTTCTGTCTTTTTTTTTTTCCCCTCCCTCTCCCCTCGGTCTCTCGCGCCTCGGGTCTCTGTCTTTCTCTTTCTCCTTTTTTCGTTTTTTGTCCTCCTTTTGCCCCCCCTTTTCTTTTTTTCCCCTCTCTCTGTGCCCCCTCGCTGCGTCCTTTTGTCTCTGTCTTTCTTCTTCTTTCTTTTCTCTTTTCCCCATCTCGTCTCCCTCTTTGCCCCCCCTTTTTTCCCCCTCTCTGTGTTTTTTCCCTTTTTTGTCTGTCTGCCCTTTTTTTCCCCCCCTCTCTCTTTTTCCCCTCTTTAGTCTATGCCCTGTTTTTTTTTCTTTCTCCCTCTCTCTTTCTTTTTTCTTTTTTGTCTTTTCTTTCTGTCCTTCTCTCGGGCCCCCGTCGTTTTCTCTGTTTTTTCCCCCCCTCCCCCTCTGTCTCTCTCTTTCCTGTCTCTGCCCCTCTCTCCCCCAACCTGTCCTGCCCTGTCTGTCCAGGGTATGTCTAACTGTCTCTCTTTTTTCTGCCCCCCCTTTTTTTCCCCACTCTTTGTCTCTTTCTCTGCCTCCCCCCTTTCTCTCTGTTTAACCCTGGGTGTCTATGTTTTTTTTTTTGGGGCCCCCCTCTCTTTCTCTCTGTCTGTCTTTTTTCTCTTTTTTCTCTTTTTTCGGGTCTCCCCCCCTTCTGTCTTTCTCCTGTTTCTGTCTCTGTTTTTTTTCTCTCAACCTATCTCTGTCTTTTAATATCTGTCTGTCTCTCTCTCGGGGTGCTGCAACTTTTTCCCTTTTAAAATTGTTCGTTTTTTTTTTTTTAAAATTTATCCCCATTTTTTGGGCAGAAAAAAAACAAAATGTTTTTACAAAAGAGAAATTGAAATCCCCCCACCCCCCCCAGACAGTTAAAAACCTAACTTTTCATTTTTTTTTAAACCCCCCTTTGACTCCCACGTTTTTCCCCCCACCAACTGAAAAATTTTTAAACCCTCAGATTCCTTAAACCCCCTATCCACCAGTTTCCTGTGTTGTTGTTGTTTTTGTTTTTTTTTTTAAAATATTTTAAACGTATATCCCCCCACTGAGCTATCAAAAAAGTTTATCTGCACAAAAAAGGGGGGGGTGGATGGGGTGGGGGAAAAAAAAAAGGTTTTAGGGTTTTTGCTTTGCAGCCGGGTTGGAAAAGCAGGATGCTGATGGCCGGGGGTGGGGGGTGTAAATTTTTTTTAAAAAGTAAATTTTTTTCGATTTTTTTTTTTTTTTCCCCCAGACTTCGTTTTTTCTTTGTAAAGGAAACCCCCGGGGTGAGAGTGGGGGGCGCCGCGTGGTGTCCCATACGTACAGGGTTTTTTTGGTTTCTGAGAAAAAAACGGTCACTTGTTCAGAAGCTTGTAACCACCCCACCCCACCCCCTCCCCTTTCCCCCCAGGGGGCCCCGTCTCCCCCCGGGGGTCCCTCCCCCTCTCTTTTTCACCCCCCCCTTTTTCCCATAAAAACCCACCCCCAAATTTTAAACCTTTTGACTCCTGGACCCCTGTCCACCAGAATCCAAAAATTTAAAAACCCCAAACCCTAAAAACCCCCAAAATCTTAACCCCTTGCCCCCTTTTCCCCCCTTTTCCACCTTTTCCCCCTTGGGGAAGTTGGTGGTAGGGGGAAAAAAAGGGGGTTTAAGGGGGTTTTGCAGTTTGGTGGTAGGGTGCGGGAGTCAAAGGATTAAACACCCCCAGGTTTTTTTTTCTTTTGAAAAAATGTATGTGATGTTATTGGGGGGCATTTTTAAAAAATTCCCCAGAAAACTTTTTGTCAGAATGTTTAACAATTTAAATTCTTTCGGGGAAAAACAAAAATTTTCCTTTCTTTTGGGGGCCGAAAGAAAAAATTTTGATCCAATCTAAATTTTTTTCCCAAAACATTGTTTAAATTTTGGGAAAAAAAAAATTTTTTTATTTTTGATTTTTTAAAATGTAAAAAAAACAAAAACAAAAAAAAAAAAAAAAAAAAAAAACAAAAAACAAACAAACAAACAAACAAAAAACAAACAAACAAACAAAAAAACAAACAAAAAAACCCAAAAAACCCCCAAAACCCCCAAAAACAAGAAAAAAAGCCAGGAATAAAAATTTTTTTTTACAGAAAAAAAATTTTTAAATTTGGGCAAAGGTCAAAAATTAAAGAAAAATTTTTTTTTAAAAAATTTTTAAATCGTGCAAAAATTTTCCCAGTGTTTTTCCCCGAGTCTTGGTTTTTCGTTTTCTTTTTGTATACTAGCCAGTGCCATTTTGAAAATTTTCCCCCGTTTAATTTTAAACAGAACTGAACAACAGGGGGTTTGGGAAAAACGATATGAAAATTGGGGGCAAAAAAAGTGGCCCCGAAAAAGCAGTTATCCAGAAAAGGGGGGTCGATGAGGAAGCTTTTTTTCCAAAATGGGACCCAAACAAACTGAAGCAAACAGCAGTGGAAAAAGGGGTTTGGGGTTTTGGGGATTTTTGGGGATATTAATGGATTCTATCCAAAAAAAGTTTTTTATTTTCATTTTTGAAAAAGTTGTTGTTTTTTTTTTTCTTTTTTTTGGGGCCTTAAAAAATTTAACATAGGGAAAGGTCTGTTTGACGGGGTTTGGGGGAAAAAAATGACGTCCACTTTGGTCAGGCCCTAGCCCTGTTTTTTGTTCTTTTTCCCTTTTTTCTCTTTGAAAAACAGCCCAGAAATTTTACTCTTTTTTAAAATTTGTTTTTTTTCTATGTTTTTGGGATGTAACCTTGGCTTGAAAAAGGGCCGTTGGCCCCCAAAAAATTTCGCCTGCCTTTTTCGTTTATAAAAAACGTTTTTAAATTTTTCTTTCGTGTTTTTTTTTGGTTCCTTTTGTTTGTTTGTTTGTTTTTTTTTTTGTTTTTTGTTTGTTCGTTGTATTTTTGTTTGCTGTTAGTATGTTTTTTGTTTGTTTTTTTCTTTTTTGTTTTTTAGTTTTTTTTGTTTTAGTATTTTGTTTTTTTGCTTCTTTGTTTTTTTGTTTTTTTTGATTGTTTTTTTTGCTTTTTGTTTGGGTTTTTTTTTGTTGTTTTTTTTGCTTGTTTTTGTTTGTTTTTTTTGTTTTTGTTTGTATGTTTTTTTTTTTGCTTGTTTTGTTTGTTGTTTGTTTTTTTTTTTTCTTTTTGGGGTTTTTTTTTTTGTTTTTTGTTTGTTTGTGTTTGTTTGTTTTTGTTGGTTTTTTTGTTTTTTGGGGTTGTTTGTTGTTGGGGTTTTGGTTTTGTTGTTTCTTTCTTTCTTTCTTGTTTCTTTGCCTGTTTGTTGTTTGTTTGTTTCTTGTTGTTTTTTGTTGTTTATTTGTTTATTTTTTGTTGTTTGTTTGGCTAGTTGTTGTTTTTTTTTTGTTTGTTTTGTTGGTTGCTGTTTGTTTTTTGTTACTGTTGTTGTTTGTTCTTTTTTTACTGTTTTTTGTTTGTTGTTTTCGATTGTTTGTTTATTTGTTTGTTGTCTGTTTGCTTGTTGTTTTGTTTGTAATTTGTTTACAAACAAATTTTTCAGACATACTGAAAAACGGGAAAAAAGTTAAAAAAAAGAAATAAAACCCAGGATGGTGGATGGGACCCCAGCATCAAAGCCTCACCACTGTACAAAACCAATCACTTCCCGCTCCTACGCCATCTGGTGTCCATGTCAACAAAAAAGGCAAATAAACTGATTTTGGGAACAATCTGAGTGGGAACCAATATCAGTACAAATACGCTCGTAAAGTGAGATTAAACCCTGGGAAGTCAAGATTTTTCGAGTATACCCCAAAAACGCCCTGGCCTCAAACTTTTCCCCAGTTTTGAAATGGAAAATCGAACTGAACGTCTAGTTCCTATAGAAGGGGACGTAAAGCGAGTCGGACCCGAGGCCTTCTGGCTGCCCCCACGGGGTAAAGATCCCCCCGGCAGTTTAAAAAACGTGAAGAGTGGCATTGCTTGGCTTCCTTGGTATAAAACATTGGAAGATAGTTTTGATTTCCCAGGTTCCACCCCTTGATTAGCAGTTAGCCTTCTTGCCTTTTTTGCAGGGCTCCGGTTAAAAAAGTTAATATGAATATGAATTTGAAAACGAGGAAGAGGGATGGGCCCCTGCCTTTTAGTGGTGCTGGCTCCAGGAGCAAAAACAAGATAGTCCCACGTGACTTTGTTTCAATACTCCCGCCTTCCTCCTTCCACTGAAAATAGAGTAACTTTACAATGGTAAAAAAAAGGTTTTTATTTTGGTTACTGTAACAAAAGTTACGATTTTTTTTAAATAATGAAAAATTGGCGATTTTTTTTTATTGGCTTACATAAGCAGAAAAATGTGATCGTTTTCACTTCGCGAATTTTAAATGATATAAATTTTTGAAAAGACCAAAAACCAAAAGCCTAACACTGAATATCACCAAAAAAGGGGCTTTACAAAGGGAAAAGACAACAAAGTAATACCAATTTAAAAAAAAAAGAAACAGTTTCAAATAATTATTTATAATTTTTAAAATTTAAATAATTAAAAAAAAGAAACTTTTACGGAAAATTACATGAAAGTCCTAAAAACAATACAACTTCTATTCTAAGCTGGAATTGTGGGGTTAATTTGCCACACAAGGACTCTTCTATTACTCATCATGAAAACCAATGATTAGTCTAAAAACTTCTGATAATTAGCCCGTATTTAAACACTGAAACAAGCTAAAAAAACATGAGAAAATTTTAAAACTACTAAAAACAGCTTTACTTGTGCCATGTAATTTGCTTCCAAAAACGACTCCAGGTATTACTTATCATAAAATACATGATTAGTTATAATAGTTGTGGTAATTAGTCCAGAAAATTAAATTAATCAAACATTAATTCAATAATGAATTAATCAACTTAATAAGCGTAAAAGTTTTTGACAGTCCTTAAACTATTTTAATTCCATGATAGTTGCAATCTGGCTTGCAATTTGCCGCATGCAGACTCCAGATATTTGTAAATCCTGAAGAACTAAGATCAGTCGTCATGGTTTTAGTGATTAGCCAAGTATCAAACAAACACCCCTCCCCACCCCTAGTGAGGATGCTGGGAGCTCTTTCACTATGAATAGTATCCCCACCTTCTGGACATTCTGTTCAAGAAATTTCCTCCTTTTTTGTCAATCTCTTTGTTTCTGCCTTGCTCATTTGCTTTATCATTTTTTTCCCTATCATTTTCTGCCTTGCTGATCTATTCACCTGTAGTGGTCTATAAATCCTTGGGTACTTTCTCGTAGGACTGAAAATTGGATACATCTATTAGCCTAAGTGTAGTTTTTGGATCTAAGGAAACGTGATGTGCAGATGCAGTGTTAGGTAATTTAGGCTTGTTTTTATGTATCTTAGTGTCCTTGTGTTTACATTTGTATTTGTATTCGGGTTTGAGTTTTTACGTCCCCTGGTGATATTGGATGGAGTGATCAACATCAGGGGCATATCTTTAGATTATCCATAACAGACCCGTTCAGTGTTATGATACGTTAATCGCTTTACAATGACACTATCGATAACAGACCTGTTCAGTGTTATGATACGTTAATCGCTTTACAATGATAGTCTATCGATAACAGACCTGTTCAGTGTTATGATATGTAATCACTTTGCAATGACAGTCTATCGATAGCAAGCCTGTTCAATGTTATGATATGTAATCACTTTACAATGACAGTCTATCGATAACAGGCGCCGTTCAGTGTTATGATATGTAATCACTTTGCAATCACAGTCTATCAATAGCAAGCCTGTTCAATGTTATGATATGTAATCACTTGACAATGATGCTGAAGAACAGGAGAACCAACATGGAAAGACAAGTACACTCGTTCTTTAACCCTTTGACTCTCTCAGACTTTCCACTTGTATCCTGCTCCTTCAACTATAACAGCAAAGCAAAACTTTAATCCTTTGTATCCTGGACATTATCTACCAGCTTTACTAGGACAGTTACATGAGGGAAGCTAATGAATTTGCAAGTGAATGTAGTAGTAGATGGAGGCTGTACATAGACACATGTGCTGACAAGTGATATTGTTGCGGGCAGACACTGTTAGGTTGTAGGCACACACTGTGAGATAACTGGTGGATAGGGTTGGGCAATCAAAGGGTTAAAGTTTTATTGATGGTAGATAGGGTGTGGGAGAGTTAAAGGGTTAAAAGTCCACCCTTCCTTCCCCCCCCCCCCCCCACATAGGGTCAGCTGTGCAAACTGAAGTATGCAATAAAAACTGAAGTACTCCTCTTGTGGTAATTAACCCTTTCACTTCCTTACCGTGTCCAGGACTTGAGTGGGATGAAGTGTGAGAGACAATTGATGGCACAGGACACATCCTCCTAGCCCACAGCCATAGAAGGGTCAGTGGCGATAATTGTGATTGGATCCATTGTTGGAAAATCTCTTGCAGATCACATGAGTATCACACAGGCGACTTCATTCCTCTGGGCAATGCATTGTTCTATTACGGTACTACCCCACCGTGACTTGGGAAAGCTTTGTGCTAGGAACAACCAGGTGGGGAAAGCCACCACCAACAACAACAACAACAAATGTTAGTGAGAGACGTCCATCTTCTCACATTATGAGCAATGCTGCTGACAAGTGCCGTGGGAAAGTCAGTGATGTTAGGTCACAAGTCCCGTGATTTTGCTTAAGGCATAGGTTTTCCTATTCTGAGACAATGACGACTTGTTGAAGTTTTTTTTCAAGGAGAGATAGGAGAGAGAGAGAGACGCAGAGAGAGAGAGAAAGGCACAAAGAGAGAGAGAGAGATAGACAGAGAGAGACAGAGACAGAGAGAGAGAGAGAGCCTTTGTGTCCATTGTGGTCTGGGTGTATAACACAAACGATTACACGTAGTTAGTACACTCCATCACCCCCCCCCCCTCCCCATCCCCTATTTCCCCTGGGATGGTTATCCCCGTCGGTCATATCACGTGAGGTGGGTGCCGACGTAAAACCTGAACCAAATCAATTAAACCGAGCATATACAGACAGCCGATCGGTTCGTTCCTCTTACTGACAGACTCCGCCCCCTCCTCGTGCAGAAACATCCGATTGGTTCGTTCCTCTTACTGACAGACCACCGCCCCCTCCACATGCAGAAACCTGATTGGCTTGTTTATCTTACTGAGCAATGACAGTGGATTGTTCGTATCACCGAACAATGATATATAAGAGCGTGTATCTCTCTGTTCTCACACACTTTGACAATTTGACTTAGATGAAGACAGATCGTAAAGTTCGCTTGATCACAGTGTTGCCAGACCAACTGACTTAGACCCTCGATCTAGAAGAAGACAGATCGTGCCGTTCGCTTCATCACAATATTGCAGACCAACTGACTTAGAAGCAGACTGATCGTGAAGTTGGCTTCATCACAATATTGCAGACCAACTGACATAGACCCTCGATCTAGAAGCAGACAGATCGTGAAGTTGGCTTCATCAGAATTTTGCAGACTTAACTGACTCAGTTGAGTAGCAGTTTGTGACGTCCTTCCTTACATCGTTACAGACCGGGTTTGTCTGCCAGTCCTGGTGCCGCTGTTTTGCAAAGTAAGTGTATTGTTGTCTCTTATTATGTTTGAATTACTGTCAGTGTGCCATGTGTTGCAAAGTAAGTGATATTGTTGTCTCTTATCATGTTTGAATTACTGTCAGTGTGCCATGTGTTGCAAAGTAAGTGATATTGTTGTCTCTTATTATATTTGTTTCAGCTTCAGTTTCAGTTTCAATTTCAATTTTTTGTTTCAATTACTGTGAGTGTTTGATGTTTTCAGTATACTGTAGTTGTAGTTAAGATTCGTATGGAAGGCCATTATCGCCAACGCCATGCGGCAGTTTTTGATTCATTTGGATCAGTTTTTACGTCGGCACCCACCGCAGGTAATATGGCTGATGGGGATAACCATCCCAGGGAAGCAGGGGAAGTGGGACCTATCTAATTCTATAATGACTCCACCAGAACAACGACTATGTTAAGACGGTAGAGTGAAAAGACAAGTTTTAATGTGGCCCAACCTGGGATTCGAACCCACAACCATTAGCATGTGAATCCGACGCTCAACCAACTGAGCTACTGAGGCCCGCCTAACGCCATGCGCAAAACAGGGCACATGATGATGTATTTGTAATTTGATTCCCCTGACACACAGTGGACTGTTTAAGTTGTTGTTGCTTTCATTCCTACTTTCAGAGTTGGTAGACATACGCGAAGGAGTGAAAGGGTTAATGCTTAATCAAGTTGAAATACGGTGTATTGACATCTAACTGAATACTAGTGTACTGGCATTAAAACTAATGGAGTATATATGAGTTCTGAGATGGATACAGAGACAGTTAATTTAGGTAAGCTCATGAACTTGCAACTGAATGTAGTTACTTAGTAGATCGTGGCTGACAAGCTGTACATAGCCACATGTGCTGACAAGTGATATTGTTGTGGGCAGACAATGAGTGTTAGGTTGGGGGCAGAAACTGGGGTGATGCATCATAGTCTCAGATCTTTGTATGATAGACTAGACTGGCATCTCGAGAGAAGTGCCGGAAGAAAACTGGTTGTGTGCAGCAGGTCTTGTACTAATATTCGGAAATTGTTGATCTTGCCACATTGCGTTGGCGATCATGGCCATCCATACAAATCTATCCTTTGTTGCTGCAAGTACATCTCCCACCCTCTCGGTCTTCGTCCATTATTTTCTCCTTGGTTCTTCCTGGTGCCCTTTAACTCTCTGGCTTTCCTGTTGTGACTAGGTGCTCTAATGTCTCTTCTCTTGTCTCACAAAACGTGTCTTCTTTTTTCTTGCTCGTTTTCGTCATTAACGTTCTTTTTTTGTCTGCCTCCTTCAAGACTGTCTCGTTTGTTTTCTTTGCTGTCCATAGAAGTCTTAACATTCTTCTTAGAAGCTACATTTCACCTGCCTCAATCTATAGGTGCGCCTTAAAATTCTGTTGTCCCTATGTTTATAATACCAGACACGTTAATTTTCATTTTTCGTCTTTTTAACCCTTTGACTCCTGCACCTTGTCCACCAGAATCATGCATTTTTAATCATGCCAGCAAAACAAAAACCTAACCCTTTGACTCCCTCACTCTATCCATCAGCTTCCCGCAGGAAACTGGCAGATAAGATAAGGGAATCAAAGGGTTAAGTTTTGCTTTGCTTGCAAGGTTGACAAAGCATGATGCCGGCGGGCAGGATGTGAGAGTCAAAGGGTTAAAGAAAAAAAACACGCTTTTGTGTGTTAGAAAGGCGTGTACTGTTTGATGATATTGTTTTAGGTAAAAGGGAGATTGTTAGAGAATGGCTTGACCAGCATGGTTAAGTTCATATTTTTTTCTAATTAGAGTTTTTTTGTTGTTGTTGTATTTGTTATTGCTGCTGTTTTAAACTAGTTTGTGCCCCCCCCCCCCCCTGGGGATGCCAGGGGCTCTTTCAGTATAAATAGTATCCACGCCTTCAGAAAATTCTGTACTAGAAATTTCCTCTTTTCTGTCACTCTCTTCGTTTCTGCCATGTTCCTTTGCTTTCTGTCATTTCTTCTTACCATTTCCTGCCTTGCTAGTTCATTCACCTGTATGTGTTTTATAAAGTCTTACGTACTGTTCTTAAGATTGATAACTGGGTACATGTATTAAGTGCATTTTTGGCTCTAGGGAAATGTGCTATGAGGAAGCAATTTCTGATAATTTATGTCCGTTTTT
>JAPXFY010000022.1:40737084-40767084 GCA_030674185.1 Monoplex corrugatus
ACACACACACACTCACACACGCATACACGCACACACACACACTCACACACGCACACACACATACACGCACTCACACACGCACACACACACGCACACACACACTCACACACATACACACACTCACGCACATATGATGTTACATCTGACTCCCTCGGAAGTGATCACCTGCCATTTGTTTCAGTTATAAATGAACCGTTTGATAACACACCAGAACAAGACGACGTTATACCTCGATACAAGATACAAGATACAAGAATTTTATTTAGCCCAAAGCATCACAATGGGAAACTGTTTTGGCATTCGCATTAAAATACATATAGGCACAAGAACGCATAAACAAATGCACACACATACTCTTACTCTCTCTCACTCTCTCTTTCACCCCTCTCTCACCCTCTTCCTCCCCTCATCTCTCTCCCCCTCCCTCTTTGTCGAAACAATATCAAAGATAATGACTAAATCTAAATATGTACAGTTAAAAAAGCACATCATAAGAGTCAGATGCCTTGGTCAGGACTTTTAACAATGGACAAAAAGGGCAATACTCATTGAAAAACAACTTTGGTAGGTATAAAAAAAAATTGATTAAAGATGCAACGCGATATGCACATTAAAATCAAAATGAGTTAAATACTATAAAATGAGTATGTAGACTAAGAGGACAAGGTTAAACAAGAGAAGAACAAGAACAAGATTTTATTTTAGCCCAGTGCTCAGACACGTGGAAAATGTTTTGGCTATGCATACAATCACACTCACGTCTCACAACAATTACAATGATCAACATCATAAAAGACAAATTCGTCAGTCATCCACGGAATCGAAGAAACACACGCACACAACCCACACACAATACACATACACATGCACACACACGCACCCACACACCCTCTCTATACCCTCTCTCACATACAACCCCACCATGCTATGCACACAATGTTTGCTCCAACATAAGTCAACTGTACACATCCCCACGCTCTCTCCTCTGCTCATCCAAGGTAGAATGAGGCAGGAATTTTAAAATATTGTATGTTAGTGTTTATGTTATTTTTGTTTGTAGTAATACATTACTATCAAGTCTAAAATATGAAAAATGTTTTTGAAAGTTTGTTGTCATCACCTGTTGCTATGGCAACATAAATAAACAGTGGCCATATTGGATTTTTTAGTTTTGATCTCCTACATTTAAAAATTCATTTTTATAATTTTTTCTTTTTTCTTAGCACTTAGCAAGGCAATGTCTATACAGTTACAACAATAATTTTACATAACTTGTAAAAAATCTTTTTTAACAATTTTTCATAATTTACCACTGTAAACGTTTCCCGATTTCCAGCAATATACAATACAAAAAGTACTCTAATTCACATACTAATCAAAATTACAGCAAACCCTGTAGATACTGTGTAGATAAGACACCAATGAACAAAATGACAAAATATTATTCAATTATGACAACCAGTTTTTATGTTATGTGTTAACTAAGTGCACACCCAATGCAAAAAAACACAAAACTGAGAAAACGGCAAATAAAGTTTTGACTTTTATTTATCTCCCCCATATAATGACTGAGAGATGCTATTTATGCCTCAGGAGAAAGGACAGGATGTCTACTCACTCCTGGTGTTGTCAAAACTGGCCTGCAGCATATGAAGGACCTCCTTCCAGCCTGGTGAGCTCCTCATGCCGGCGTAATTTGGCTGCGTGAACAGTCTGGCGTCGCTTGGTCTGCTTGTCTTTTTTTTGTCTGAGACTGCCACTGATCCTTCTCTGCAGTCTGGATGCCCCCAGCCTCTTCATGTGGTGTCCACTGGCAAACCCAAAGAATCTGGCAGTATCCTGAGCCACAGATGATCCAAAATTGAACTCCCGAATGGCTATCACAGTTGTAAACCGGACACGTTTTCGAGAGACAAATTTGTTTTTGGTACATCTGGACCAGATGAGGCTATGCAGGCATTCATTTGAGTTTTGTGTCTTGCCTGACACACACCGGCTGAGGAGTTTGGGGTCAGTGAGTCTCTGGTAGATGGGTTGGAGCAATTGCTTTGATATGTGACCTTTGCTAGTCCAGACTTGTGACCATTCACTGAAAAGACAACACTGTGGTAAACTCCATCCTGAAACGGTTGTGAAATCTGCCTTTTGACACAAACTTTGCATATAGACACGCACACATACACAGACATACAAGACAAGACAGGTCACACATCCTTCAGGTCAATTTAAATTTTCTCTCTCTCTCTCTCATTCTCTGTCTCTCTGTCTCTGTCTCTGTCTGTCTGTCTGTCTGTCTGTCTCTCTCTCTCTCTCTCTCTTAAATCAGCTCCTTAAAGAAAAGCAAATGTGGTTGGTTCAGCACATTCCCATGATTTCATGCAACATGTTTCTTTCTGTGTGATTTCTGCCATTCAGAGGGAAACAAAGAATTCAAACAAGGGAGGCTGTGCATGTATATAGTAGGCTAGTGGGTTTAGAGGTTGCGCATTCCATAATGAAAAGGTGTGAGGAATTCGGGAAACAGATAAAAATAATCTCAGTGTTTGAGAATGTAGACAACAGTCAGTTAAGAGTTTCGCAATGATGATGTCATTTCATCAGACGACAGAAGCACATCGGAAATAGCTGGCAGAATCGGCCAAGCCAAAACAGCATTCAAGAAGATGACAAGCATTCTTACCAACAAATGCCTATCAATTAACATCAGAAAGAGAGTCCTTGAATGTTATATAGAACCAATACTGTTGTATGCATGCGAGGCATGGACAGTCAGCAAGCAAAGCCAGAGCAGGATCGAGGCAGCCGAGATGTGGTTTCTCAGAAGAATGTTGAGAGTTCCATGGACAGTAAAGAAAACAAACGAGACAGTCTTGATGGAGGCAGACACAAATAGATCACTGATAAGGAAGATTAGGAAAAAACAAGCAACATTTATAGGCCATTTTATTCGAAGGGGGATTTGGAGCACCTGGTCACAACGGGAAAGCTGGAGGGAAAGAGACCACCAGGTAGACCCAGGGAGAGAATGCTGGACGGACTTGCAGAGTGGCTGAGGATGGAGAGGGTGGGGGAGATGCTGGGGGCAACGAGAGATAGAGATGGTTGGAAGTCCATGATCGCCAACGCCATGCGGCAGGGCACCTGATGATGATGATGATGATGTATAATTTCACGTGAAAACTGTTTCTCCATACAATTATATCATCATATCATGTTATATTTACATGATATGATATGATATGATATGATATATGATATGATCTGATATTATATTATATATAATGTTATTATTATTATATATTATATTATATTATATTATATTATATTATATTATATTATATTATATTATATTATATTATATTATATTATTATATTATATTATATTATATTATATTATATTATGTTATGTTATGTTATGTTATGTTATGTTATGTTTATGTTATGTTATGTTATGTTATGTTATGTTATGTTATGTTATGTTATGTTATGTTATGTTATGTTATGTTATGTTATATTTATTATTATATTATATTATATTATATTATATTATATTATATTATATTATATTATATTATATTATTCTCAAACAATTTAATTATCATTAAGGATGTGTGAATCAGTCAGGCACATTAATCTGGAAATGATCAATTAAAATAAATCAGAATTGTTACCGTTGGTCTGTTCTCCACCATATACTATGTTTCACACTGTCAGCATGTGGACAAATTGGAAAGTGTACGTTCAAACGTAGAATGAGATAGTCAAACCATACTGAAATATTATTGCATCTAAATGTGAATAAAAATGAATGAATTAAATACTTATCTGGTTGAAATTGCAACACTTGTACATGCTTCAGCACGTTCAATTAATCGGTAAAGAAAAAAGTATCACCATGTGTTTAATATTGACCTATCTCAGCCATCACTGACAAAATTTTCCAGATCAATGACAAACCAACCTTATAACTCCCACCAGGAAAGCCCTTTTTGACTACACCTACAAACTTGGAAGCAGTGGATCAGTTTAAAGTCAATCTATAAAACTAATAGAGTAAGAAACACCACCTGTCTTAAGTGGACAATTGATGAGATGAGGCTGCTATTAACACAGAGAGAGAGAGAGAGAGAGAGAGAGAGAGAGAGAGAGAGAGAGAGAGAGAGTGAGAGAGAGAGAGAGATTCACACATGATGAAAAAGTGTCCATGCAGTTAGAGAGAGAGAGAGAGAGAGAGAGAGAGAGAGAGAGAGAGAGACAGAGACAGGGAGAGAGAGACAGAGAGACACAGAGAGAGAGAGAGGGAGATTCACACATGACGAAAAAGTCCATGCAGTTTTCAATCAACTACAGGGGCAAGGACGAAGTATGTCATGTGATGACTGACAACGCTCTCTCAAACCTCAGCCACGAGTCGGCCTGCGGCCTGCGTGAGAAGAAAGTAGGTCGCTTTGAAGGTGCGGGAGTTATCGCCTGTTGAAGACTTGGGACTTGCTGGCCTAACGTTGCCGAGTCTGTGGGTTTAAAGACACAACAGGAGTATATAAGGCGGGAGGCTGCAGCGAAGTCACTTGAATTCAAACCGTTGGCGAGGTAACACATGCTGTCTGCTCTCAATTAAACGCAGATTACTCGAACTAGAGGGAATCTACATCGCTCATTTTTGGCACAGACTTAATTATCAAACATTGCTTTTAGTTAGTTATAATCTTTGTAACAAAAAGTGTGGTTGTGTGCTTTTATTTGGAAAATAAAATCCGAATCGAAGGAATAGGGGCGGAGCTACGGTAACTTGATTGGCACATCCACCGAAAATAGAAAAGCACGTGGAAGGAAATTGCAAAGCAAAACAGTCATGCTGCCTGAACACACACACACACACGCACACACACACACACATCTGAGCAGTAAATAAAAGCAACACTGACCTCTGGTGATAACAGCCTTTACCGAAGACTGGTTTATCGATAGGGCTGGGGGGTTCAAATTTCACACCAGCAACAGCACACACAGTCTGACATGATTTCACAAACTCAGCACTACCACTACTACACTTTTGTCAAACAACACCATACACTGATTTCTTTGATAAATAAATTGGATATAGCCTAGAGCCTTACTGTTAAAAACCATGAGCATATCCACTGCCAGTCCACTGCTGAGGATTTAGGCTACTGTAAAGCATCAGGGCTCCAAAACAACGAGGCAGCTGTTCTGTCTGGCTTGCCCTCTCTCTGTATATCTACTGATATCAACACTGAAACTCACTGGTACCAGATATGAGAACGTCTGTAGGCCTGATGTACATACTGCCCTGTGAAATCCTACACCTGCCAAATGTGAAAAAGCCCAATAGGATAAAAGGATGATATGAAGTGGGTCTAGAAGCATCGGGCATGACTATGATGATGTGTCAAGATATGTCTGTGACACAGACCTGCTGTCATCAACATAGTCACTAGTGTCAGCAAAGAGTATAGTACCTACGGTGTCAGTACAACACACAGTCACATGAGAGAGTACTATATCACGTGCACTCTGCCATTCCAGTCACGATTACCCCACATTTGTCCAACTAGTTCTTTCTCTTCTATGTTTATATCCAACACTGTGAGAACTACAACGATTTATTTCATTTAATACAACACAAAATAAGCACACATCTACATTCTCTGCAAGAAAGTTTGAGCGCGGTAACATAGGCCTAACTAGGGGCAGAAGACAGACGGCGACCTTGCAGCTTCATTTCCTGTGGTTTGTTTTTCTTTCCCGCCGTGAGAGGCTGTGCAGGGGATAAACAATGCGTTTAGTGTCAAGTGAGTCTAATACTTTCTTCTTTTCTAGTATTTTTCAGTGGAATGTACCCCCCTGTGGGGCCTCCTATATCGCGTGGTAACCCAGTCTGACCAGGAAACCCTGCCTTCCCGCGTGTACTGTCTCCCCCCATCTCTCTTAGAATTTTGCAGGATAATTAATCATCAGAATTTCAAGTAGTTTGCCGCTTTGAGTTAGCATCACGAGTTGTTCGACGTATATATGAAATGGAAAATACAATTAATCAATCGATGAACATCACAAGCATAGTAGCAGAAACGAGAGGACACCAGAAGCAACTAATTTTTTTCATTGCTTTACTTCACACACACACACACACACACACACACACACACACACACACACACACACACATACACACACACACACACACACACACACACACACACACACACACACACACACACTAATATCACTTATAGTGAAAAGACGTTAAATCAAGCAACGAAGCAAAACACGCACACATACACACACACACACACACACACACACACACACACACACAACACACACACACACACACACACACATCCACACACACACACACACACACACACACTCACACACAGAGACGGGGGGTCGAGATTAGGACTGTGTGGGGGCAAAGGAGAAGGGCAGCTGGAGAGAGGGTCATGGCCAGACAGTTTACAGCAGAAAGACACAACCTCATAACCAGCAGATGGCTATGTGGGACTGGGGTAATAGTAGTGCGTGTTGTGAGGACCGCTAAAAACTTACGTGTCAGTACATGTAAATATACGGGGACAGTGCCTTGGGTCAGGGGTTGGTAGTACCAGAGAAACTTCACTGTGCTGGTGAGTGCGGGGTGGGGGTGAGGCAGAAGAAAAGCTGCTTCCAGCACACAGCTTTTGTTTACAGCTGCCGACCACGTGCACTGCCTTATTTAGAAAAGCCACGCCTACACTCAATGCGCATGCGTCCCGATCCATTGGATCGGATGTTAGGCCTTTAACAGCTGCTCGCCGTAACTGTGGTTACAAAACCACATCACTTCCTCCCCTCTTCCTGCTTTAAGGCTTCTTTAAAAAATAACAAATGCTAGTCCTCACACACACTGTATATTTGGACTGTAAACCTAAATGAACAATTGAACAAATTTTTGTTGTGTATTTTTTTATTTAAAAAAATCTGGCTTTTATTTTGTTTTATTTACTTTATTTATTTATTTTGGGGGGTGGGGTGGGTATTTTGCATTTGTGCAATTGGTGATTAAACATTCTGCCTTAAATCAACAAGAATGTGGGTCTGATTTTGTGCATTCTATTTTCAGTTATTGATTTACTCATTTGTTTTGTGTGGTCATTATTTTCTGATTCCTGTAATTTTTATCACCTTTGGTGACGTCAGATTATGTCAATTTTCATTCCATAAGAAGTCCGCAACAAGTTTTCAGTAATACTGTATCTTACCCCCCCTCTCTCTCTCTCTCTTTCTTATCAAAAAAGCATATGAACTAAGAAGCTAGATGGTCAAACAGTATCACGAAGCCCTGTTTTACACTCTTTTTAACACTTTTCATGTGATAATGATATAACATAAAACAAAAACAAACAAACAAAAACAAGAAAAATCTCAGACCTTTTCTTAGGTATTAGTTTCACAACAGGACGAAACATACTGAAAATTTTATTTATATCAGTTCAGAAATCAAGGAGATTTAAGGTCACGCATTGTTTTTGTTTTGTTTTTGTTTTTGTTTTTTTTACAAATTTAGCTGTTGTAGTTAAACTGTATGACCTAGTCATGCTGTTCTGGACTTTAAGCACTGTAGACCATTATTGTACTGCATCATACATTATTTATATGTGATTAAAGCTGCTCATTAATGAATGACCGATGAATCACTGGTGACTCTTAAACATATCATGTATACTTAACTTGACCTTTTGCCAATTTTATTTTACCATTCCCGATATTTGCATTGATGTATGTATAAAACAACTGGACAACTTCCAATTCGTAATTTCCTTGCTGGTAAGTATTAGTTACTATTCACTGAAATAATATATACAGATCCAATCTGGTTCTTTTAAAATCCAATTAAACACAGCTGAGAAATATTTCTTCACATACTTAATTCACAGATACATACACACACACATACAGTCATGCAACCCTCAGGTCAATTTAAATTATCTTTTTATTCAGTCTAAATTCATTTTTTTCTTTGTTCATTTATCTATTGTATCGGTTTGATATTTTATGTTTATCTAGTTATTTACCGTTTCATTTCAATATAGGTATATCTGTTCAATATTTTCTTTCTTTCATTTCTATCATGTTTCTTTTAAGCCTGTCGAATCACCTTTTGGTAAAAGAATTCAATTTTTTAACTCAGTATTATGTCCAATTTTACGCATCCCCCCCCCCCTTCTCTCTCTCCCAGCCCCCCTTTTGTTTCTTCCTCCTCTTCCTTTTTCTAAATTTTTTTTTTAATATCAGCTCATCGAGAAAAAGAAATGTGGCTGGCTCAGCGCCTTTCCATAATTTCGTGCAACAGGTTTCTTCCTGTGTGATTTTTGCATACAGTATTTGACTAGTTTGTGTGTTGCTTTTTATGGGAACAATAACGACTTGACCTGCTTTGCTCTGCTTCCTTTCTTATGTGGGGTACAAATATGCCGCCATCGTCTTTAGCCTCGAGCATGGTGTTCAGGGCTTTGCTGCTTCTTTGTATGACACCCACCTCAAGTGATATGGCCGACTGGGATAACCATTCCAGGGAAGTGGGGGATGGGGACCTTATTTTATCCTAGACTTACACCGCCAGAACAACAATGATGTTAAGATGGGACAGTGAGATGGCCAGTTTTAATATAGCGCACCCTGGGATTCGAACCCACAACCATTAGCATGTGAATCCGACGCTCAAACCAACTCAGCTACTGGGCCCACCCACTGGACAACTGACGAGATGAAGCTTCTATTTACACGCAAGGGGGGAGGGGGGAGGGAGGGAGAGCGTTTGCTTCACCCACAACAAGCTCCACTCCGCGCAAATCAAATGCAGGGGCAAGCATGTCGTAAGACGAAAACGCTGCCATTCTGACCTTTGCATTGTACTGACTGTGTGAGAAGACACTCTTTCCTTTCAAGACGCGTGGCTTGTAGTAGACGAGTATGTAGGTCAAATGTAAACACGCTCTCCCTAACTTCCTTTGTTTTGAAACCCTCTACTTCCTCCCCTCTGCTGGTCAGGGGAGGTAGATATACTTGTAAGGCTTCTTAACCCTTTGACTGGGGCCCCAGTAGCTCAGTTGGTTTGAGCGTCGGATTCACATGCTAATGGTTACGGGTTTGAATCCGGGGTGCGCTACATTAAAACTGGCCTTCTCACTGTCCCATCTTAACATCACTGTTGTTTTGGTGGAGTCGTATAGGATTAGATATGTCCCGCTTCCCCCACTTCCCTGGGATGGTTTCCCCATCTGGGTGACGTAAATACACCAATGAAGTAATACCTGTTGACGTACAAATCACAACTTCAAAATTAATCATCCTTCACAAAAACTCTAAATTGGGTTAGGTGCATGGTTGACAATGCAGGATGCTGGTGGACAGGATGTGGGTGTCAAAGGGTTAACTAATAATTATACATTGGCTAGTATTCATATATAATGTGTGTTAGGACTGTAAAGCTTAAAGAACAACTGAACAAATTTATGTTTGTGTGTTTTTTATTAAAAAAATGATGGGTTTTTTTGTTGTCATTTGTCATTTGTTGCACTTGGTGATTTCGGTTTATTTTGTTTATTCTATTTTCAATCGTTCATTTATTCATTTACTTGTTTTATTTTTGGATGTTTAATTGGTCACTATTTTCTGATTCCTGCAGTTATCACTGTTTGTGATGTCAGGTTATGTCTATCTTCAGTCCATAAGGAGTGCATGTTCTTTAACACCTCTCTCTGTCTGTCTGTCTCTCTCTCTATGTCTGTCTGTCTGTCTCTCTCTCTCTCTCTGCTGTCAAAACAGCAAATAAAGTTAAAAGCTAGATGGACAAATTGTATTATGAAATCCTGTTTTTGTGCTCTTTTTTGCACTTTTCTTGTGATAATGATATAACAAACAAACAAACAAACAAACAAACAAACAAACAAACAGAAAAAAAATTAGTCTTATTCTCAGTCCAAGTAGCACCAAACAATATTTAAATCTTAATCAAATTGGTTCAAAAGTCAAGGAGATGTAAAGTCACACTTGCTGGTTTACACATTTAACTATTGTGGTCAAATTACAGAATCTTGCCATGCTGTATTAGTCCTTCGACAACATAGAGTTTTACTGTACTACATCATACATTGTTAACATATTCATGTCCGCTGATAAATGAATGACCAATGAACCATTGCTGAAAGTAGCAAACATAATTATCATACATACCTTTAACTTGACCTTTCGCCAAACTTCCTATCATTCCTGACTTTTATATTGATAGAAAATGTTTAAAACAATTGCACCACCTCCAATTCATATGTTTTCTGCTGTTCCAAACGTGTAACTATTCACTGAAAGAAATGTACAGGTCCAACCTGTTTTTTAAATCCAACCAGAAGCTGCTAAGAAATAGTTGTTTACATACTTTTGCGGTTTTATATTCAGAGAAAATGCTTCATTTGGAAAAAAAATTGTTGGAGGTTAATACTCAGAGAATGTCTGATTACTATTACATTTTTGTGCATATCTAATTACTACTACAATTTTTGTGCGTTTTGTAGAGTTTCAAGAACATGATTAACAATGCTTGCATTATTGTCGCTACTATCACTGTCAACACCACCACCAGTACTACTAGTCCCTAGCTACTACTACTATGTACTGATGTTACTACTACAACTTCTGCCTTTGCTGGCTATTTTACTAGTAACTAGTTGTGGTTTTGACATGTAGGCGTCCTTCCTGTTTAATTTGGTAGAGCCTCCTCGGTTTTATTCAGACTTGAAAATAATAGTCTGTGACACAGTCAGCACTGTGAAAGTACTGTGAGAAGTACAATGCTGAAGGCAGCTCTTCTTGTGATGATATATCCAGTTGGTGCCTACAATCGAACCTTGGGTATCTTGAAGAGACTTTACGTCAAGGTTTTGTCTCGAAGAACGTGTTGTTGATGCACAGCTTGTGGTAGGAATAAACTTGCAGCAGTCTCTCATTCACCTCACTGACGCCAAACTGTGCAATACAGTCTGTTTGGGTGGCTGTTCTTCTTCTGCCACCTGAGGAAGAACCAGGCAGTGGTGTGATTCTTCTTCTACCTCACCACAAGGCTTTAATTTAGTGGAGTAGTTCTAATTCTGTCACCTTTTAAGGCTCCATCCAGGTGGAATGGTTTTTTTCTGCTACCTCACGAGGCTCTGACAAGGTGGAATAGTTCTTCTACCACCTCACAAACGTCAAACTGGGTGGGTGATTCTTCTTCTGCCATCTCAAAAGGCTTGAACCAGGTGGGATGGGTCACCTGAGGCAGCTCTAGCCAGATGGAGTTGTTCTAATTCTGCCACTTGAAAAGACACTACCAGGTGGAGTGGTTTTAATTCTGCCACTGACAAGACCAGGCAGGTGGAGTGGTTTAATTTTGCCACCTGACAAGACTCTAACTCAGGTGGAGTGGTTCTGATTTTGCCACCTCAAGAGGCTCTTGTGAGGTGGAATGGTCCTTCCCCTGCCATCTCATGAGGCTCTGACAAGATGGGGTGATCCTTCTTTTTTGTACTTCATAAGATTCTAACCAGGTGAAGCGGTTCTAATTTTGCCATCTCACAAAGTTCTGCCAGGCAAAGTGACTCTGCTAGAAGAAGGTATAGTCCTTCTCCTTCAGCGTGCCTTCTGCAGCAAGCCTATTCTCTTGAAGTGCAACTATGTTTATGTCCATCATCCCTGTTTCAGAATCAATGATTGCTGTTTTTCTGCTTTGATATATCATCATCATCAGGCGCCCTGCCGCATGGCGTTGGCGAATCATGGACTTCCATCTGTCTCTATCTCTCGTTGCCCCCAGCATCTCCCCCACCCTCCTCGTCCCCAGCCACTCTGCAAGTCCGTCCAGAATTTTCTCCCTGGGTCTACCCGGTGCTCTCCTTCCCCCCAACTTTCCCGTTGTGACCAGGTGCTTCAAATCCCCCTTCGAATAAAATGGCCTATAAATGTTGCCTGTCTTTTCCTAATCTTCCTTATGAGTGATCTACGTGTGTCTGCCTCCATCAAGACTGTCTCATTTGTTTTCTTTGCTGTCCATGGAACTCTCAACATTCTTCTTAGAAACCACATCTCGGCTGCCTCAATCTTGCTCTGGCTTTGCTTGCTGACTGTCCACACCTCGCATCCGTACAACAGTATTGGTTATATATAACATTCAAGGACTCTCTTCCTGATGTTAATTGAAAGACATTTGTCGGTAAGAATGCTTGTCATCTTCTTGAATGCTGTTTTGGCTTAGCCGAATATATATAAACAATAAAAATACAGTGGCAATCAGCTCCTTGTTGTCAGGGACTCACTGGATTGAGGTGGGCAGTAGCTGATCAGTGAAATGACCTCTCAAAGTGTTGGAAGCAATCTGTGGCGTCCGTACCCTACGCCAATCAGTGCGGACTTAAAATCCATATCTGCTGCCTCTTATGTTGATTTTGCTGCATTGAAAAGGCACCAAAGTAACTTTGAAAAAGCACCAGAATAATTTCTTCTGGGCGCTGGCCTGGGCAATGAGTATGGAGATCCTGGCCATCACAGACATCAGGATCACCTTCTTGATCGCATTTGCATGGTATACAAAGGAATACTAGGTAATTCATTAATAACAGTTTGACTGCAGGAGCTGTTAGAAAGTGGCGTGATAAACCATCCAGCTGCTTTAGGGCTCCACTTTGGATTTTTGTAGGATTTACCCTTGGTCTTCTCTTCTCCCAAGAATACCCACAAGAAAGTGGGTTCCAACTTTTTCCATTTGCTTCGGGCATCACAGACATTAAGAACATAATTTCACCTGCCTAGTCCTTCATAGGGACTTCCAGTCATTTTATTTGGCCGTACATGGGGGTCAGTTCTTGGGCCTCAAGGCATACCATCACCACAGTGGGCTATGTATGTCACATGTTCAGGGGAACAGTCTTCCTTCCTTTAGATCCAGGTATACCTTCAGGTACCCGGTCATGTCATGACACAACATGCTGTATGGAAATGGGGATACCACGAGAAGGTGTTGTTCCAGGAACAATTATATAGAAAGCTACCTACAAGTGATCTCCTGCCTGGCAAGTCAGATAGGGATCATGCAGTGATCACTACACCTCAATAGGAGAGGCTCTACTATACGCACCACTTTCCTCTGGGTGAGTGGCACGTTATGGCACCAGACCCTACCACTGTCCACCCATCCACCCACTGACCCACACACAGATCGATCTATCTATCTATCTATCTATCTATCTATCTATCTATCTATCTATCTATTACTATCTATAGGGGTGTGCTTAGCTCTATGTATATATCTATATCTAAATATCTATACACATATATATACATAGATACGTATGTATGTATGTATGTAGTATGTATGTATGTATGTATGTATGTATCATCACCACTACCACTCATACTATCAAAAGTACTATCACTACCTATGCCACTATTACTATCATTACTATTTTGAAACAGTCTTACTCATGAATACGAATTTTGCTATTGATACTAGTAACAAAAGCGCCAATATGACAATATGACTCATTTGCCATAGATTTTAGCACTGAAGTCGTGTCACTGGCCAAAGGTGAAGCTTGTAGATGTGTTATGTGCATATAAGCAGAACGTTTTTCAATCAACTATTACTCTGATCAAAGTAAGAGAATTTCCCCTTATTACTACGTATCTTAGTATGTTTTACACAGGTACAGCATGTTGATGGTTTCTCTTATTTTCTACACCACCTCCGTCACTGCGAATGTCATGGTCACTATTAAAATGATAGTTCAAGCCTGTAAAGAGGATCACATTTACATGAACATTTAAGTTTTTATGTAAATTGGGCTCAGAAAATGTCCCCTTCTTACTACATTCGCACCTTTTATTAATTCAACCGTCCACCGATTTATTCGGCTTCCACTGCTATCCAGGACCAACAGTCATGCAACTTCTTTCAGTTTTATTGCTACTGATGATGCAGCTTCAGGTCTTTGAAGATTTTGTAATCAGACATTAATAAGTTCCATTTGGAAAAAAACATTTAGAGATAGATGTCTACTACTCAGAGAATACTGTTTTACTATTTCATTTTTGTGAATTTGATCGAATTTCTACATTACACGATATCTAGTACTTCCGTTGTTATAATTACAATCACACCCATTTCCCTATTACTATAACCACTACACCTACTGCTGTTTTGTACTGATCCCATTATTACAATTACTGCTATTATTGGCCATTCTATTTGAAACAATAGCATCAGTAACATACGTTTACCATAGATTTTACCACTATTGTGCCAGTTTAGCTGAAGGTGTCTTTACAAGATTCTTGATGTATACTATTCATACAAACACGTTTTGGTATAGAATTTTACTGTAATCAAATCGCAGACAGTGTCCCCTTATAACTACATATTCTGGTAAGTTTTTACACAGTTTCAACATGGTGGTGGTTCGTCTATTTTCCATAGCACTTCGGCTGCCTGAACTCCTGCCACTGTCATGGTCACTATTGTTATAATATTAACGCAAACTTGTAGAATGGGTTATATTTAAACAAATGTATTCAATTTGTCACAGGAATTACATTCTAAAATGTCCCCTTCTTATTACAGTCTTCGTACATCTTACCAATTCACGTGGAGTTATTTACTTAGTTTCTACAATGTCAGTGACGGCGCAAGCTTGTGGAAGTATTCTGTTCATATAAACGTGTAGTTTTTCTATAAATTGTTACTCTAACCAAAGTGCAATCCTAACCCACAACATTAACCCTTTGACTCCCGAACTCTATCTACTAACTGCAAAAACTTAACCCTTTGACTCCTTCACCCTATCCACCAGCTTCCTGTGGGAAGCTGGTGGATAGGATGAAGGAATCAAAGGGTTAAGGTTTTGCTTTGCTAGCTTGGTTGGCAATGCAGGATGCTGATGGACAGAGTGTGGAAGTCAAAGGGTTGAAATCTGGCCTTTTGCTGTCCATTCCGTAAGTTTCCATTGTTCTGGTGGTACCAGCTTAATGTTTCGTTGGTCAATGGTAGAAAAGTAAAAACTTAATCCTTTGACTCCTGCATTCTGTCTACCAGCATCCTGCATTGTCAATGATTGATAGCAAAGTAAAAACTTTTAACCCTTTGACACCCGCACTCTGTCTGCCAGCATCCTGCATTGTCAATGATAGATAGCAAAGCAAAAACTTAACCCTTTGACCCCTGCACCCTATCCAGTAACTGCAAAAACTTAACCCCTTGACTCCCTCACCCTATTCACCAGTTTCCTGCAGGGTGAGGGAGTCAAAGGATTTGCTTTGCTAGCATGGTTGACAATACAGGATGCTGGTGGATAGGGTACGGGAGTCTAAGGGTTAACCTTGGACTCTCGCACTCTGTCTACCAGCATCCTGCCTTGTCAATGATAGCAAAGCAAAACTTTAACCCTTGGACTCCCGCACTCTGTCTACCAGCATCCTGCATTGTCAATGATAGCAAAGCAAAAACTTAATTCAGCTTTTGGCTCCCTCACACTATCCACCAGAATGGAGGGAGCCAAAGGTTGTTTTTGCAGTCGGCGGATAGCGTGTGGGAATCAAAGGGTTAAAGACTTCCCGATGGGGTCTGAAGTGCTCACTGTAATCACACTGTTTACTTATAGTTCTCGAGTAGGTGAGAACTCTCGCTGTCTATTTAGTGCTCAGTCAAAAGCACAACGAACTTACGCACGCCGTAGATCCTCGTTATCTATCGCTGTTCAATACAGTGCTTGTTGCCGTAATCAAGCCGGCTGGCCATTCAGGCAACACAATCACAGCCAACGACCGACCCTAAAACCTGAGAGACGGGTAGCTCGGTTAGGCAACAACAATAACAACACGGTAGGTAGCTGGGGACAAGGCTTGACGCTTGCAAAGTCAACAATGAAAAGGGATGGAGGATCTACGGCGTGCGTAAGTTTGTTGGCGTCGCGCGCTTCATAGACGGGCAAGACTGGACTAACCTTGATTGATTGACAGGTTGAGTGAGTGCGAAATAAGCCTTAACCCTTTGACTTACGCACTCTACCCATCCACTGCAAAAGTTTAACCCTGTGACTCCCTCCATCCTATCCACCAGCTTTCTGCAGAAAGTCGGTGGATAGAGTAAGGGAATCAAAAGATTAATTTTTGGTTTGTTAGCACGGTTGGCAATGCACTGAATGAAGTCCATGAAGTTCCTTTTTAAACCTTTTTCTGCATCTCTGTCTGTCTCTTTCTTTGTCTCTGCGTCTCTGTCTCTGTCTGTCTCTCTCTTTGTCTCTGCGTCTCTGTCTCTCTCTTTTTCTGTCTCTGTCTTTCTCTCTCTCTCTGTCTCTCTGCGTCTCTGTCTCTGTCTTTCTCTTTCTCTCTCTCTTTGTCTCTGTCTCTCTCTTTGTCTGTCTCTGTCTTTCTCTCTCTCTGTGTCTCTCTGCGTCTCTGTCTCTGTCTTTCTCTTTCTCTCTCTCTTCATCTCTGTCTCTCTCTTTGTCTGTCTTTCTTTCTCTCTCTGTGTCTCTGCCTTTGTCTGTCTGTCTCTCTTTCTCTCTCTGTCTCTCTCTTTCTGTCTCTGTCTGTTTCTCCCTCTCTCTGTCTGTTTCTCTCTCTGTCTTTCTGTCTGTCTGTCTCTCTGTCTCTGTCTGTCTGTCTCTGTATTTCTCTCCGTCTCTCTGTCTCTCTCTTTCTCTGTCTCTGTCTCTCTCTCACTGTCTCTGTCTGTCTGTCCATGTATGTCTAACTGTCTCTCTGTCTCTGCCTCTCTCTGTGTCCCTCTTTGTCTCTTTCTCTGTCTGTCTGTCTCTCTGTTTAATCTCTCTGTGTGTCTATGTCTCTGTTTGTCTCTCTCTTTCTCTCTGTCTGTCTGTCTCTCTTCTGTTTCTCTGTTTCTGTCTCTCTGTCTCTGTCTGTCTCTCTGTTTCTGTCTCTGTTTCTTTCTCTCTATCTATCTCTGTCTCTATATCTGTCTGTCTCTCTCTCTAGGTGCTGCTACATGTCCTTTATTGTTCTGTTTGTTTGTTTGTTTTTGAAAGTATACCACTTTTGGCAGATTATAACAAAATGACAATACAAAAGAGATATTGTATTGTCCATCCGTCAGACTGTTAGACTAACTATTTCACTTTTTTGTTAACCCTTTGACTCCCACGTCTTGTCCACCAACTGCAAAAACTTAACCCTCAGATTCCTTCACCCTATCCACCAGTTTCCTGTGTTGTTGTTGTTGTTGTTCTTTCTTTTATACTTTTCAACGTATATCATGCACTGAGTCTATCTGATAAGTTTATCTGCACATGAAGCTGGTGGATAGGGTGAGGGAATCAAAAGGTTAGGGTTTTTGCTTTGCTAGCCTGGTTGGCAATGCAGGATGCTGATGGCCAGGGTGCGGGTGTCAAAGGGTTAATGTGAATGTTTTCGATTTTGTTTCTTTGTTGCACGAGACTTCGTAAGTCTTGTCATGGAAATGTGCGCGTGAGAGTGTCTGTGCGCGCGTGGTGTCCCATACGTACAGGTGTGTGTTCTGAGATAACGGTCACTTGTTCAGAGCTTGTACCACTCTCTCCCCCTCCCCCCTCAGCCCTGTCTACCCCTGTCCCTCCCCCTCTCTCTTCATCACCCTCTCCCATCTCACCCACCCCCTACTTTAACCTTTTGACTCCTGGACCCTGTCCACCAGCATCCTTCATTGTCAACCATGCTAACAAAGCAAAATCTTAACCCCTTGACTCCTTCACCCTATCCACCAGTTTCCTGCAGGAAGTTGGTGGATAGGGGGAAGGAGTCAAAGGGTTAAGGTTTTGCAGTTGGTGGATAGGGTGCGGGAGTCAAAGGATTAAACATCTCAGTTTTAGTTCTTGTGTAAATATGTATGTGATGTTGATTGGGGGGTCATATCCAAATTCATCAGTACACATTTTTGTCAGAATGATTAAGCAATTAATTCATTTACAGGCAGAACATAAAAGTTCCTTTTTCTTTGGGTGTCCTAGAAGAGCAATTTGGTATCAATCTCAATTTTTGTTCCAAATCATTGTTCAAATATTTGAGAAACAAATTTCTATATATTTGATGTTTTACTGTATTAAAAAAAACAAACAAACAAAAAAAAAACAAAAAAACAAAAAAAACAAACAAACAAACAAACAAACAAAACAAACAAACAAACAAACAAAAAACCCCACCAAACAAACAAGAAGAAATGCTCCACGGAATCAGTTTTATTTCTACAGTAAGAACATTTTGTATTGTAGGCAAGGCTCATTTTATTAAAGATTCTATTCGTTGGGTATATATCGTGCAATATCTTCCAGTGTACTTCACGTAGTCTTGTGTATGCTGATACTTTATGTACTACTAGCCAGTGCCATTTTGTAATTTCTCTGTTGAACTTATTAAATCAGAACTGAACAAGCATGGGATGGCGAGACGATATAGAAAAGTTGGACAACAGTGGACCAGAACAGCAGTTATCCAGCAACGGTGGCGTGCGATGAGGAAGGCTTATGTCCAACAATGGACCCAAACAAACTGAAGCAGACAGCAGTGAGAACAAGCTTGGAGTTTTGTAGTTTGGGAGATATTAAGTGGATTCTATCCATGGAAAAGTCTTGATTTTCTCATTCTTTAGAATAAAGTTGTTGTTTTTTTCACTTTTCATGGCCATTGAAAGTTTAACAGTAGTGAAATGGTCTGTTTAGACAGGCTTGGGGAAAACATGACGTCCACTGTATGGTCAGGATCCCTAGACCTGTTTGTTTGTTCTTTGTTCCTTTTCTCTCATTGAAGACAGCAGCAGGAAAGTTTCACTCTTTTTCTCAAATTGTTTTGTTTCTAGTGTTTGTTTGTTTGTAATCTTAGGCTTGACAAAGGCCAGTTGCCGAAATTTGCGCCTGTCTTGTTTCGTTGTATTAAATACGCGTTCTGATTCTTCTTTCGTGTTTTTTTCTGGTTCCTTGTTGTTTGTTTGTTTGTTTGTTGTTTTGTTTGTTGTTTGTTCGTTTGTATGTTTGCTTGCTGTTAGTATGTTTGTTGTTTGTTTGTTGCTTGTTTGTTGTTTGTATGTTTGTTTGTTGTTAGTATGTTTGTTTGTTGCTTCTTTGTTTGTTTGTTGTTTGTTTGATTGTTTGTTTGCTGTTTGTTTGTTGTTTGTTTGTTGTTTGTTTGTTGCTTGTTTGTTGTTTGTTTGTTGTTTGTTTGTTGTTTGTATGTTTGTTTGTTGCTTGTTTGTTTGTTGTTTGTTTGTTTGTTTGCTGTTTGTTGTTTGTTTGTTGTTTGTTTGTTTGCTGTTTGTTTGTTGTTTGTTGGTTGTTTGTTATTTGTTCGTTTGTTGTTAGGTTGGTTGGTTGTTGTTTCTTTCTTTCTTTCTTGTTTCTTTGCCTGTTTGTTGTTTGTTTGTTTCTTGTTGTTGTTTTGTTGTTATTTGTTTATTTGTTTGTTGGCTAGTTGTTTGTTTTTTTGTTTGTTTTGTTGGTTGCTGTTTGTTGTTTTGTTACTGTTGTTTGTTTGTTCTTGTTTACTGTTTTTTGTTTGTTGTTTTCGATTGTTTGTTATTTGTTTGTTGTCTGTTTGCTTGTTGTTTGTTTGTAATTTGTTTACAAACAATTTGCAGACATATCTGAAACGCAAATGTTAACAAGAAATACCCGAGGATGGTGGATGGGACCCGCAGCATCAATGCCTCACCACTGTACAGACAATCACTTCCCAGCTCCTGACGCCATCTGGTGTCCATGTCACCAACAAAGGCAAATAAACTGATTAGGAACATTCTGAGTGGGAACCATCATCAGTACAAATACGCTCGTAAAGTGTAGATTAAACATGGGAAGTCAAGATTTACGAGTATACTCAAAAACGCCTGGCCTCAACTTTTCTCCTCAGTTTGACTGGAAAATCGAACTGAACGTCTAGTCCTATAGAAGGGGACGTAAAGCGAGTCGGACCCGAGTGCCTTCTGGCTGCCCACGCTAAAGATCCCACGGCAGTTTAAAATCGTGAAGAGTAAAGCATTGCTTGGCTGCCTTGGTATAAAACATTGGAGAGATAGTTTGATTTCCCAGGTTCCACCCCTTGATGAGCAGTTAGCCTTCTTGCCTTTCTGCAGTCTCGGTTAAAAAAGTGAATATGAATATGAATTTGAAGCGAGGAAGAGGGGATGGGCGCTGCCTTAGTGGTGCTGGCTCCAGGAGCAAAACAAGACAGTCTACGTGACTTCGTTACAATACTCCCGTCCTTCTCTCCTTCTCACTGAAAATAGAGTAACTTTACAATGGTATAAAAAGGTTTTTATTTTGGTTGACTGTAACAAAAGTTACGATTTTTTTAAATAATGAAAAATTGGCGATTTTTTTTATATGGCTTACATAGCAGAAACTGTGATCGTTTTCACTTCGCGAATATAAAGTGATATAATTTTGAAAAGACCAAACCAAAAGCCTAACACTGAATATCACCAAAAGGGTCTTTACAAGCAAAAGACAACAAAGTAATACCAAATTGTTATGATATGTAATCACTTTACAATGACAGTCTATCGATAACAGGCCCGTTCAGTGTTATGATATGTAATCACTTTGCAATCACAGTCTATCAATAGCAAGCCTGTTCAATGTTATGATATGTAATCACTTGACAATGATGCTGAAGAACAGGAGAACCAACATGGAAAGACAAGTACACTCGTTCTTTAACCCTTTGACTCTCTCAGACTTTCCACTTGTATCCTGCTCCTTCAACTATAACAGCAAAGCAAAACTTTAATCCTTTGTATCCTGGACATTATCTACCAGCTTTACTAGGGACAGTTACATGAGGGAAGCTAATGAATTTGCAAGTGAATGTAGTAGTAGATGGAGGCTGTACATAGACACATGTGCTGACAAGTGATATTGTTGCGGGCAGACACTGTTAGGTTGTAGGCACACACTGTGAGATAACTGGTGGATAGGGTTGGGCAATCAAAGGGTTAAAGTTTTATTGATGGTAGATAGGGTGCGGGAGAGTTAAAGGGTTAAAAGTCCACACTAATTATTGATAATTATATTAACTAATTAAACGAGCTTTTACGGAAAATTACATGAAAGTCCTAAAATCATTACAACTTCTATTCTAGCTGGAATTGTGGCTTTCAATTTGCCACACACGGACTCTACGTATTACTCATCATGAAAACCTATGATTAGTCATAACACTTCTGATAATTAGCCCAGTATTTAAACACTGAAACAAGCTAAAAATACATGAGAATTGTAAAACTACTATAACAGCTTTACTTGTGCCATGTAATTTGCTACATACAGACTCCAGGTATTACTTATCATAAAATACATGATTAGTTATAATAGTTGTGGTAATTAGTCCAGTAATTAATTAATCAAACATTAATTCAATAATGAATTAATCAACTTAATAAGCGTAAAAGTTTTTGACAGTCCTTAAACTATTTTAAATTCCATGATAGTTGCAATTCTGGCTTGCAATTTGCCGCATGCAGACTCCAGATATTTGTCATCCTGAAGAACTATGATCAGTCGTCATGGTTTTAGTGATTAGCCAAGTATCAAACAAACACCCTCCCCCACCCCTAGTGAGGATGCTGGGAGCTCTTTCACTATGAATAGTATCCCCACCTTCTGGACATTCTGTTCAAGAAATTTCCTCCTTTTTTGTCAATCTCTTTGTTTCTGCCTTGCTCATTTGCTTTATCATTTTTTTCCCTATCATTTTCTGCCTTGCTGATCTATTCACCTGTAGTGGTCTATAAATCCTTGGGTACTTTCTCGTAGGACTGAAAATTGGATACATCTATTAGCCTAAGTGTAGTTTTTGGATCTAAGGAAACGTGATGTGCAGATGCAGTGTTAGGTAATTTAGGCTTGTTTTTATGTATCTTAGTGTCCTTGTGTTTACATTTGTATTTGTATTCGGGTTTGAGTTTTTACGTCCCCTGGTGATATTGGATGGAGTGATCAACATCAGGGGCATATCTTTAGATTATCCATAACAGACCCGTTCAGTGTTATGATACGTTAATCGCTTTACAATGACACTATCGATAACAGACCTGTTCAGTGTTATGATACGTTAATCGCTTTACAATGATAGTCTATCGATAACAGACCTGTTCAGTGTTATGATATGTAATCACTTTGCAATGACAGTCTATCGATAGCAAGCCTGTTCAATGTTATGATATGTAATCACTTTACAATGACAGTCTATCGATAACAGGCCCGTTCAGTGTTATGATATGTAATCACTTTGCAATCACAGTCTATCAATAGCAAGCCTGTTCAATGTTATGATATGTAATCACTTGACAATGATGCTGAAGAACAGGAGAACCAACATGGAAAGACAAGTACACTCGTTCTTTAACCCTTTGACTCTCTCAGACTTTCCACTTGTATCCTGCTCCTTCAACTATAACAGCAAAGCAAAACTTTAATCCTTTGTATCCTGGACATTATCTACCAGCTTTACTAGGGACAGTTACATGAGGGAAGCTAATGAATTTGCAAGTGAATGTAGTAGTAGATGGAGGCTGTACATAGACACATGTGCTGACAAGTGATATTGTTGTGGGCAGACACTGTTAGGTTGTAGGCACACACTGTGAGATAACTGGTGGATAGGGTTGGGCAATCAAAGGGTTTAAAGTTTTATTGATGGTAGATAGGGTGCGGGAGAGTTAAAGGGTTAAAAGTCCACACTAATTATTGATAATTATATTAACTAATTAAACGAGCTTTTACGGAAAATTACATGAAAGTCCTAAAATCATTACAACTTCTATTCTAGCTGGAATTGTGGCTTTCAATTTGCCACACACGGACTCTACGTATTACTCATCATGAAAACCTATGATTAGTCATAACACTTCTGATAATTAGCCCAGTATTTAAACACTGAAACAAGCTAAAAATACATGAGAATTGTAAAACTACTATAACAGCTTTACTTGTGCCATGTAATTTGCTACATACAGACTCCAGGTATTACTTATCATAAAATACATGATTAGTTATAATAGTTGTGGTAATTAGTCCAGTAATTAATTAATCAAACATTAATTCAATAATGAATTAATCAACTTAATAAGCGTAAAGTTTTTGACAGTCCTTAAACTATTTTAAATTCCATGATAGTTGCAATTCTGGCTTGCAATTTGCCGCATGCAGACTCCAGATATTTGTCATCCTGAAGAACTATGATCAGTCGTCATGGTTTTAGTGATTAGCCAAGTATCAAACAAACACCCTCCCCCACCCCTAGTGAGGATGCTGGGAGCTCTTTCACTATGAATAGTATCCCCACCTTCTGGACATTCTGTTCAAGAAATTTCCTCCTTTTTTGTCAATCTCTTTGTTTCTGCCTTGCTCATTTGCTTTATCATTTTTTTCCCTATCATTTTCTGCCTTGCTGATCTATTCACCTGTAGTGGTCTATAAATCCTTGGGTACTTTCTCGTAGGACTGAAAATTGGATACATCTATTAGCCTAAGTGTAGTTTTTGGATCTAAGGAAACGTGATGTGCAGATGCAGTGTTAGGTAATTTAGGCTTGTTTTTATGTATCTTAGTGTCCTTGTGTTTACATTTGTATTTGTATTCGGGTTTGAGTTTTTACGTCCCCTGGTGATATTGGATGGAGTGATCAACATCAGGGGCATATCTTTAGATTATCCATAACAGACCCGTTCAGTGTTATGATACGTTAATCGCTTTACAATGACACTATCGATAACAGACCTGTTCAGTGTTATGATACGTTAATCGCTTTACAATGATAGTCTATCGATAACAGACCTGTTCAGTGTTATGATATGTAATCACTTTGCAATGACAGTCTATCGATAGCAAGCCTGTTCAATGTTATGATATGTAATCACTTTACAATGACAGTCTATCGATAACAGGCCCGTTCAGTGTTATGATATGTAATCACTTTGCAATCACAGTCTATCAATAGCAAGCCTGTTCAATGTTATGATATGTAATCACTTGACAATGATGCTGAAGAACAGGAGAACCAACATGGAAAGACAAGTACACTCGTTCTTTAACCCTTTGACTCTCTCAGACTTTCCACTTGTATCCTGCTCCTTCAACTATAACAGCAAAGCAAAACTTTAATCCTTTGTATCCTGGACATTATCTACCAGCTTTACTAGGGACAGTTACATGAGGGAAGCTAATGAATTTGCAAGTGAATGTAGTAGTAGATGGAGGCTGTACATAGACACATGTGCTGACAAGTGATATTGTTGTGGGCAGACACTGTTAGGTTGTAGGCACACACTGTGAGATAACTGGTGGATAGGGTTGGGCAATCAAAGGGTTAAAGTTTTATTGATGGTAGATAGGGTGCGGGAGAGTTAAAGGGTTAAAAGTCCACACTAATTATTGATAATTATATTAACTAATTAAACGAGCTTTTACGGAAAATTACATGAAAGTCCTAAAATCATTACAACTTCTATTCTAGCTGGAATTGTGGCTTTCAATTTGCCACACACGGACTCTACGTATTACTCATCATGAAAACCTATGATTAGTCATAACACTTCTGATAATTAGCCCAGTATTTAAACACTGAAACAAGCTAAAAATACATGAGAATTGTAAAACTACTATAACAGCTTTACTTGTGCCATGTAATTTGCTACATACAGACTCCAGGTATTACTTATCATAAAATACATGATTAGTTATAATAGTTGTGGTAATTAGTCCAGTAATTAATTAATCAAACATTAATTCAATAATGAATTAATCAACTTAATAAGCGTAAAAGTTTTTGACAGTCCTTAAACTATTTTAAATTCCATGATAGTTGCAATTCTGGCTTGCAATTTGCCGCATGCAGACTCCAGATATTTGTCATCCTGAAGAACTATGATCAGTCGTCATGGTTTTAGTGATTAGCCAAGTATCAAACAAACACCCTCCCCCACCCCTAGTGAGGATGCTGGGAGCTCTTTCACTATGAATAGTATCCCCACCTTCTGGACATTCTGTTCAAGAAATTTCCTCCTTTTTTGTCAATCTCTTTGTTTCTGCCTTGCTCATTTGCTTTATCATTTTTTTCCCTATCATTTTCTGCCTTGCTGATCTATTCACCTGTAGTGGTCTATAAATCCTTGGGTACTTTCTCGTAGGACTGAAAATTGGATACATCTATTAGCCTAAGTGTAGTTTTTGGATCTAAGGAAACGTGATGTGCAGATGCAGTGTTAGGTAATTTAGGCTTGTTTTTATGTATCTTAGTGTCCTTGTGTTTACATTTGTATTTGTATTCGGGTTTGAGTTTTTACGTCCCCTGGTGATATTGGATGGAGTGATCAACATCAGGGGCATATCTTTAGATTATCCATAACAGACCCGTTCAGTGTTATGATACGTTAATCGCTTTACAATGACACTATCGATAACAGACCTGTTCAGTGTTATGATACGTTAATCGCTTTACAATGATAGTCTATCGATAACAGACCTGTTCAGTGTTATGATATGTAATCACTTTGCAATGACAGTCTATCGATAGCAAGCCTGTTCAATGTTATGATATGTAATCACTTTACAATGACAGTCTATCGATAACAGGCCCGTTCAGTGTTATGATATGTAATCACTTTGCAATCACAGTCTATCAATAGCAAGCCTGTTCAATGTTATGATATGTAATCACTTGACAATGATGCTGAAGAACAGGAGAACCAACATGGAAAGACAAGTACACTCGTTCTTTAACCCTTTGACTCTCTCAGACTTTCCACTTGTATCCTGCTCCTTCAACTATAACAGCAAAGCAAAACTTTAATCCTTTGTATCCTGGACATTATCTACCAGCTTTACTAGGGACAGTTACATGAGGGAAGCTAATGAATTTGCAAGTGAATGTAGTAGTAGATGGAGGCTGTACATAGACACATGTGCTGACAAGTGATATTGTTGCGGGCAGACACTGTTAGGTTGTAGGCACACACTGTGAGATAACTGGTGGATAGGGTTGGGCAATCAAAGGGTTAAAGTTTTATTGATGGTAGATAGGGTGCGGGAGAGTTAAAGGGTTAAAAGTCCACCCTTCCTTCCCCCCCCCCCCCCCACTTAGGGTCAGCTGTGCAAACTGAAGTATGCAATAAAAACTGAAGTACTCCTCTTGTGGTAATTAACCCTTTCACTTCCTTACCGTGTCCAGGACTTGAGTGGGATGAAGTGTGAGAGACAATTGATGGCACAGGACACATCCTCCTAGCCCACAGCCATAGAAGGGTCAGTGGCGATAATTGTGATTGGATCCATTGTTGGAAAATCTCTTGCAGATCACATGAGTATCACACAGGCGACTTCATTCCTCTGGGCAATGCATTGTTCTATTACGGTACTACCCCACCGTGACTTGGGAAAGCTTTGTGCTAGGAACAACCAGGTGGGGAAAGCCACCACCAACAACAACAACAACAAATGTTAGTGAGAGACGTCCATCTTCTCACATTATGAGCAATGCTGCTGACAAGTGCCGTGGGAAGTCAGTGATTTAGGTCACAGTCGTGATTTGTAAGCATAGTTTTCTATTCTGAACAATGACGACTTGTTGAAGTTTTTTTTCAAGGAGAGATAGGGAGAGAGAGAGAGACGCAGAGAGAGAGAGAAAGGCACAAAGAGAGAGAGAGAGATAGACAGAGAGAGACAGAGACAGAGAGAGAGAGAGAGCCTTTGTGTCCATTGTGGTCGGGTGTATAACACAAACGATTACACGTAGTTAGTACACCCCATCACCCCCCCCCCTCCCCATCCCCTATTTCCCTGGGATGGTTATCCCCGTCGGTCATATCACGTGAGGTGGGTGCCGACGTAAAACCTGAACCAAATCAATTAAACCGAGCATATACAGACAGCCGATCGGTTCGTTCCTCTTACTGACAGACTCCGCCCCCTCCTCGTGCAGAAACATCCGATTGGTTCGTTCCTCTTACTGACAGACCACCGCCCCCTCCACATGCAGAAACCTGATTGGCTTGTTTATCTTACTGAGCAATGACAGTGGATTGTTCGTATCACCGAACAATGATATATAAGAGCGTGTATCTCTCTGTTCTCACACACTTTGACAATTTGACTTAGATGAAGACAGATCGTAAAGTTCGCTTGATCACAGTGTTGCCAGACCAACTGACTTAGACCCTCGATCTAGAAGAAGACAGATCGTGCCGTTCGCTTCATCACAATATTGCAGACCAACTGACTTAGAAGCAGACTGATCGTGAAGTTGGCTTCATCACAATATTGCAGACCAACTGACATAGACCCTCGATCTAGAAGCAGACAGATCGTGAAGTTGGCTTCATCAGAATTTTGCAGACTTAACTGACTCAGTTGAGTAGCAGTTTGTGACGTCCTTCCTTACATCGTTACAGACCGGGTTTGTCTGCCAGTCCTGGTGCCGCTGTTTTGCAAAGTAAGTGTATTGTTGTCTCTTATTATGTTTGAATTACTGTCAGTGTGCCATGTGTTGCAAAGTAAGTGATATTGTTGTCTCTTATCATGTTTGAATTACTGTCAGTGTGCCATGTGTTGCAAAGTAAGTGATATTGTTGTCTCTTATTATATTTGTTTCAGCTTCAGTTTCAGTTTCAATTTCAATTTTTTGTTTCAATTACTGTGAGTGTTTGATGTTTTCAGTATACTGTAGTTGTAGTTAAGATTCGTATGGAAGGCCATTATCGCCAACGCCATGCGGCAGTTTTTGATTCATTTGGATCAGTTTTTACGTCGGCACCCACCGCAGGTAATATGGCTGATGGGGATAACCATCCCAGGGAAGCAGGGGAAGTGGGACCTATCTAATTCTATAATGACTCACCAGAACAACGACTATGTTAAGACGGTAGAGTGAAAAGACAAGTTTTAATGTGGCCCAACCTGGGATTCGAACCCACAACCATTAGCATGTGAATCCGACGCTCAACCAACTGAGCTACTGAGGCCCGCCTAACGCCATGCGCAAAACAGGGCACATGATGATGTATTTGTAATTTGATTCCCCTGACACACAGTGGACTGTTTAAGTTGTTGTTGCTTTCATTCCTACTTTCAGAGTTGGTAGACATACCGCGAAGGAGTGAAAGGGTTAATGCTTAATCAAGTTGAAATACGGTGTATTGACATCTAACTGAATACTAGTGTACTGGCATTAAAACTAATGGAGTATATATGAGTTCTGAGATGGATACAGAGACAGTTAATTTAGGTAAGCTCATGAACTTGCAACTGAATGTAGTTACTTAGTAGATCGTGGCTGACAAGCTGTACATAGCCACATGTGCTGACAAGTGATATTGTTGTGGGCAGACAATGAGTGTTAGGTTGGGGGCAGACACTGGGGTGATGCATCATAGTCTCAGATCTTTGTATGATAGACTAGACTGGCATCTCGAGAGAAGTGCCGGAAGAAAACTGGTTGTGTGCAGCAGGTCTTGTACTAATATTCGGAAATTGTTGGTCTTGCCACATTGCGTTGGCGATCATGGCCATCCATACAAATCTATCCTTTGTTGCTGCAAGTACATCTCCCACCCTCTCGGTCTTCGTCCATTATTTTCTCCTTGGTTCTTCCTGGTGCCCTTTAACTCTCTGGCTTTCCTGTTGTGACTAGGTGCTCTAATGTCTCTTCTCTTGTCTCACAAAACGTGTCTTCTTTTTTCTTGCTCGTTTTCGTCATTAACGTTCTTTTTTTGTCTGCCTCCTTCAAGACTGTCTCGTTTGTTTTCTTTGCTGTCCATAGAAGTCTTAACATTCTTCTTAGAAGCTACATTTCACCTGCCTCAATCTATAGGTGCGCCTTAAAATTCTGTTGTCCCTATGTTTATAATACCAGACACGTTAATTTTCATTTTTCGTCTTTTTAACCCTTTGACTCCTGCACCTTGTCCACCAGAATCATGCATTTTTAATCATGCCAGCAAAACAAAAACCTAACCCTTTGACTCCCTCACTCTATCCATCAGCTTCCCGCAGGAAACTGGCAGATAAGATAAGGGAATCAAAGGGTTAAGTTTTTGCTTTGCTTGCAAGGTTGACAAAGCATGATGCCGGCGGGCAGGATGTGAGAGTCAAAGGGTTAAAGAAAAAAAACACGCTTTTGTGTGTTAGAAAGGCGTGTTACTGTTTGATGATATTGTTTTAGGTAAAAGGGAGATTGTTAGAGAATGGCTTGACCAGCATGGTTAAGTTCATATTTTTTTCTAATTAGAGTTATGTTTTTTGTTGTTGTATTTGTTATTGCTGCTGTTTTAAACTAGTTTGTGCCCCCCCCCCCCGTGGGGATGCCAGGGGCTCTTTCAGTATAAATAGTATCCACGCCTTCAGAAAATTCTGTACTAGAAATTTCCTCTTTTCTGTCACTCTCTTCGTTTCTGCCATGTTCCTTTGCTTTCTGTCATTTCTTCTTACCATTTCCTGCCTTGCTAGTTCATTCACCTGTATGTGTTTTATAAAGTCTTACGTACTGTTCTTAAGATTGATAACTGGGTACATGTATTAAGTGCATTTTTGGCTCTAGGGAAATGTGCTATGAGGAAGCAATTTCTGATAATTTATGTCCGTTTTTATATATTTTTAAGTGTCCTTAGTTATGTTTAAATTTGTATTCGGGTATTTTTTTAAATCCCCTGACTGACAAATTGGATGGGGTTGTCAACTCCCGGGGCATGTGCTCAGACTATGTGCACGAATACGTTGATATGCCTTTTAATTTTCTTTCCTTTTTTTCCTGTTGAATTATTGTGCATGTTTTGAAACAGTTATAGCCCTGATATGGGTCTACGCAATTGGCTGGGCTTTAAAAGTAACAATAACAATAGACTAGTTTGTGACTTGCTTCAAACCATGATCATTATGATCAACCTTCCTTCTTCCTTCACCCAGCCCCTCCTTTCAATCCTGTTCATCTTGTGTGTGCGTG
>JAPXFY010000022.1:40774584-40777084 GCA_030674185.1 Monoplex corrugatus
TAGTGTAGCGGGCAGACACTGTTAGGTTGTGGGCACACACTGAAAGGTAACTGGTGGATAGGGTTAAGGAATCAAAGGGTTAACATTTTGTTGATGGTAGATAGGGTGCGGGGGAGTTAAAGGGTTAAAAGCCCACCCACCCACCCTAGGATCAGCTGTGCAAACTTAAGTCATCATCATCAGGTGCCTTGCCGCATGGCGTTGGCTATTATGGACTTCCATCTCTCTCTATCACTTGTTTCCTCAAGCATCTCTTCCACCTTCTCTGTCCTCAGCCACCCTGCAAGTCTGTCCAATATTTTCTCCCTGGGTCTACCTGGTGTTCTCTTTCCCTCCAGCTTTTCTGTTGTGACCAGGTGCTCTAATTCCCCTTTCCTCATAAAATGGCCTATAAATGTTGCCTGTCTTTTCCTAATCTTCCTTATGAATGATCTTGTGTCTGCCTCCATCAAGACTGTCTCGTTTGTTTACTTTGCCGTCCATGGAACTCTCAACATTCTTCTTAGAAACCACATCTCGGCTGCCTCAATCTTGTTCTGGCTTTGCTTGTTGACTGTCCACGCCTCGCAGCCGTACAACAGTATTGGTTCTATATAGTATTCAAGAACTCTCTTCCTGATGTGAATTGATAGGCATTTGTTGGTAAGAATGCTTTTCATCTTCTTGAATGCTGTTTTGGCTTGGCCGATTCAGCTGGCTATTTCTGATGTGCATCTGCCATCTGGTGAAATGATCGTTCCCAGGTATTTAAACCTATCAACCTGTGCCGTTTGCTGTTATTTTGCATGAGGGGATTTCATGTTTTTTACTGATCACCTTGACTTCAGTCTTCCTGCTGTTTAGTTCCAACCCGTTACCTTTTCTTTCTATTTCAAGTATGTTCCAAGGGTTTGTAGGTCCCTTTCATTTTTTGCAATTAGCACGGTGTCATCTGCGTATCGAATGTTGTTTTCATTTTTCCTCCAACCTTTAATCCAGGGTCTTCCTCTAGGTTTCTCGTGATGTTTTCGCTGTAAAGGGAAAACAGATCTGGTGACAAAACACAACCCTGTCTGACTCCTCTTTTGGTGTTTTGGAAAGAGCTTACATCGTTATTTATTCTCATTGCAGCTGTTTATTCCCAATACATACTTCTGATTATTTGTAGATCTTTTCCATCAGTATTGAGTCTTTCTAGTTGGTTGATCAATTCTTCATGTCCTACCCGATTGAAAGCCTTGGTACAATCAACAAAGCATAAATATAAATCGTTGTTCATCTCGATTGACCTCTCTATGATAGTTCTTAGGATGTATATGGCATTAATTGTTCCTTTCCCTTTTGCAAATCCACACTGTACATCTGCTATTTCTCTTTTGATTCTATTCCTTGTCCTCATCATGATTATTCTTAATAGGATCTTGGTTACATGACTCATCAAACTGATTGTGCGATGGAGTTCGCATTCTACAGCCCCTGTCTTCTATGGAAGTGCAATGAAAATTGATTTTGACATATCTTTGGGGATTTTTTCAGTGTCGTAAATTTCATTTAAGAGGACTTATTTTTTCTATACCGAATTCCTCCAAGGCTTCAATCATCTCTGTAGTAATATTGTCTGCTCCTGGGCTTTTCCTGGTTTCATCTTTTTCAATGCTGCTCTAACTTCATCTTTCATTATGGGTGGTCCTTCAAAGTTCTTTTTTATAATGTGTTCTTCATTTCTGTCATCTTCAAAAAGGTCTTTAATGTACTCTCCCCATCTGTCAAGTATTTTGTTTTTTCCACGAGAATCGTACCATCTTTCGATTTTAAGCAACCAGTTGATGTCTATGTATTTTTCCTGTGGACAATTTTTTCAATTCGTATGTACATACCCTGAGGATCCATTTTGTGTCGGTCTTCTATTTCTTTGCATTTTGTTTTCAGCCAAGCTTCCTTATCTTCGTTGCACCTATTCCTGATTTCTTTGTTTATCTTCCTGTATATCTCATCGTTTCTCTTTGCCTTCCTCCGTTCCTCCATCAAGCCTAAAATTTCTTTTGTCATCCAGTTCTTTTTTGCTTTTCTATCTACTACAGGAATTCCTTCACAAGCTTTCACTTATCGAATTTCTCAACTTTGTCCATTGTTCTTCACTGTCACCAACGTCTTCCAGAGCACTGAATTTGTCTTGAACATGTAGGCCTACATTAAATTTTTGACGTATCACTTCATCTGTCTTTAAGAGTCCAAGATTTAGTTTGATATTGCTTTTGGTCTGTTTCCTTTTCTGTAGCATCAGCCTAAATCTTCCCACTACAGGATTGTGGACTGTTGCAGTCTGCGCCTGGTAGTGTTTTGGCTGACAGTAAAGAATTTCTAAATCTTTTATTAATCAGGTTGTAGTCAATCTGATTTTTGGTATTATCTCCTGGACTCATCCAAGTCCATTTTCTTCTATTAGGCTGCTCAAACCAGGTGTTTCCTACTATGAACTCATTCATCTGTGCCCATTCTACAAGTTTCCCTCCCCTTTCAT
>JAPXFY010000022.1:40782084-40784584 GCA_030674185.1 Monoplex corrugatus
ATCATTTAAATGTTTCTGAAATCGAATCCATGAGGCTGATTCGAGCATGTTGCAAGCTTCTTTTACGGAAGTATGAACATGTAATTCTATAGAAATAACAGAATTCTGTGCACCTTGCTTAGCTGCTCTGTCAACTACTTCGTTGCCGTGAAGACCAACGTGTGAAGGCACCCAGCATAAACTGATATATGTACCTTTTATCCTTAAACGATGTACAATATGATTTGCCTCAGTAATTAAATCAGGCCTTGTGTCGGCATCAAAAGACCGTAAGGCATATAGTACAGATTTTGAGTTAACAAAGAGAACTACTATGAAAGACACGGGTTTAAGATTTACTAGATAATGCAATGCTTGTATAATAACGACTAATTCTGCTGTAAATATAGATGTTTGCCCCAATGAAAAATTACTTATTTATTTTAAATTTTGGAACATAAAATGCTGCTCCAGCACATTTATTTTCTAAGACTGATCCATCGGTAAAAATATGAAGGTGGGTACGGTATTTTTCATCGACGTGTTGTCTTGCTGTGGATATCGAAATGTTGACGTTTTCATATTTCTTGGCGTCTGTATAATCAATATCAAAAGAGGCTTTTTGCATTTCCCATGTAGGGATAGGTGTTGTTAATGGTGTCTCAGCTATTTCATCCATATTCAGGTGAGACTGTTTGACCAAGTCAGATATGTAAGTTGCAACAGTCATTTGTGATGAAATGCTGTTTGCTCGCTTTGGAAAGTCAACATCAGACCTGATTTTAATTTCCTTACTCACAAAATTGTCTGTTTGTGAAGTAGTTCTAACGGCAAATTTTGCTGTCGCTAGCTCACGATAGTTGTTCAGAGGCAGAATTTCAGCAACTTTGTACGTTTCCAGATTATAGGCGTGAGCAGGGACACCTAGAGCAATTTTAATACTTTTGCAGTCTAAGCTTTGTATCTTCTTTAATAAATATTTTGGTGCACTGAAGAAAACTTCTTGCGCATAGGATAATTTAGATCGTACAAGTGCTGTTGACAGATGAATTAGTATGTTTGTATCCATTCCCCAAGGTAATCTGCTTATTATCTTTAGAAAATTTAAGGCTTTTCTTGCTTTTGTTGAAATATAATCAAAATGGATACTCCAGTTTAATTTCGATGTTATAAAGACTCCCAGAAATTTTACAACCTGTTTATAATGTAACACTTCACCAAGCAATCTGAAAGTAGGCAAGTTACTTAAAGTACCACCAGGATTAAATAGCATCATGTTAGTTTTTTCCGTTGACAACGACAGACCATTTTCTAACATATAGTTTCCAAGATTATCAAGATCAGATTGATACAACTTCCTAATGTAATTCTGCGCTCTTTGTGGAGTTGTCTTTTTTAAGGTAATATTCATCTAAATAATATATCATCAGCGTACTGTACCAAAACAACATGATTTGAGAGTGCCTTAGGAAGATCCTGTATAAGGATATTAAAATAAAAGAGGTGCTATCACTGAACCTTGTGGAATTCCCATGTCAAGATGTCGTGAAGTAGAATAACTAGTTCCCACTCGTGCCTGTATTGTTCTATTGGATAAAAAAGACTTAATGTAATCATACATATTGCCAGATAAACCAATAGATTTCAGCTTGTACAATAAACGCGTATGCCAAACTTGATCGTAGCTTAGGCTTGGGGTGTGGTGTGTGTGGTGTGTGTGTGTGTGTGTGTGTGGTGTGAGAGAGAGAGAGAGAGAGAGAGAGAGAGAGAGAAGAGACAACAGACAGACAGACAGACAGACAGACAGATAGAGGGAGGGTGAGTGGAAGGATACGATTCGACAAGATACGATCGATGAGACGAGATGAGCTAATGAGCCAATTGCTAAGCTAAGCTAAGCAAAACTAAGCTTCTTTAGGCCTACAGGGATTATACGATAAACATTTAGTATCGATAAAAAAAGAACTACCCTCACCAAAACCGGGAATACAGATATTATCATCCTATCAATGAAATTGTAACAAAAAGGAAAGACAAAAGACAAAAAAAAAAAAAAAAAAGGACAGAAAGAATAAAAGAAAAAGAAAATGAAAGAAAAAAAAAAAGAAGAAAAAACTGAAAAGAGAAAAACTGACACAGAGAAAAAGACAAGTGAAAAATATACACCGTTCAAGATGTACAAAACTATGCTCTCTATAATTTTCCATTGCTTTTATTCTTGCTTTTATTGCTTTTATTCTTTCTCCCCATTTATAGCCATGCGTGTGTGTGTGTGTATTGTGTGTGTGGTGTGTGTGTGTGTGTGTGTGCGTGCGTGTTATGTGCGTGCGTACGTTCGTGCGTGCGTGCGTGCGTGTGTGTCTGTTTCAGCGCTTAGATTTGATTTTATCAAGATTTTGCGCTATATAAATATTGTAATTATTATATTATTATTATAAATCAGTAAATAAATACAGATGAACATACATAGACAGCAAATCTAAGCGTACATATACAGTAAATCAACAATACAATACTGACA
>JAPXFY010000022.1:40789584-40792084 GCA_030674185.1 Monoplex corrugatus
ACACACACACATATTCACACACACACACACACACACAACGTATTCACACACACATATTCACACACACACACACACACACACACAACACACACACACACACACACACACACACACACACAAACACAAACACACACACTCTAAAAGCTAGGAATCATTCAGCAATTCTTTGTAAATGGATAGCTGTAATTTGTAAAAACAGTATGATTTTAGGACTATAGAAAATTAAAGAAATACTGATTACCAGTAATTTTTAACATATATCTATGATAATGACACAGTGATAATGAAAAGTAAATGTGCAGGAAAGCACTGGCTTTTATTTTGAATAATGTAATAATAATAGATAAGAATAGTATTTGCATCAAACCTACATTAAATGTATGTACAATAAAATCAACTATTAGTTTCAGTTTTTCAAGATGATGTCTCTGTGCTTGGAGTGAATTCCATCTATATGCACTAACATCACAGGTGCCACATGATGGAGAAGATCTATAATCAAGTATAAGTCTACATACACATAGCGCTGGTATTCTGAGTCAGACTGTGTGCAAATTGGTTCAGATTATTTCAACACATGGACCATTCACACGATTATTAACAACATACCATTTCTACACTACACAGCTAAGAAACAGCTCAGTGCTGCTTGTTTGTTTGTTTAGTTATTATGGTCACTCCTGCATCCTGTCTGCCAGGTGCAAACACTTAACACTTTCATTCCCTCAGCCTATCCACCAGCATTCCTGCAGGAAAGCTGGTGGATAGGATGAAGGAATGAAAGAGTTAAGTTTTTGCTTTGCTATTATGGCTGACAGTACAGGATGCTGGCGGATAGGGTGAGGGGAATCAAAGGGTTACATTTTCTTTTTTAAAGCTGGTTAGTAAGGTGTGGTGGTGAGAGCAATGATTGTAAGGATGTGGGTTTGAATCCCCATCAACAATGTATTGTAGGAGTTTTCAACCCCAACCAGCCCCTCCCAGAGTTGAGCATGTTTCATAAATGCTTCCTTGAGGATGTTGCTTACATCTTTTCACCAACACCACAGGTGTCTGTATCTCACAGGGCTGGTTGATGCCAGGACAGTATTATGGTAAGCGTAGCGAACAGCCCTGTCTCGCAGTCTCATCTTAGGTGAAATTCAGTATCATCATGACCGTCATCTCCATCATCATCTTTGTCGTAACATTGTAAAAATTTTCCCAGCCTGTCTGTGACCATTAAGGGGACATAGAAAATGGGACAGGAGAGAAAAGGTGAGCACAGATGAAAATGCTGAAGTGGAGTGATCCTTTAAAAACAGAATGAAGTTAAGAATGTGTAAAAAAAAAAAAAAGAAAATGAAGCGAAGTTAAGGATGTGAAAACAGCCATTTGACACTGAGCAGCTGTTGTCCTCATGAACTTGTAATTAGCCCAGTTGTTTTTGTTTTGTTTTGTTGTTGTTGTTGTTTTTTTTTTTGTTCAACACAATGCAGGCAGTCATTATTGTGCTTCACTGCACATTGTTCAGTTTGGGGTTTGTGTTGTTGGCAAACAAAGTTAATCAAGGATTTTGTCCGTTGTTTGTTGGTAGATTTTCTGTGCCAGTGCATGGGACGTATGTGCAGGTTTATGACTTACGCCATGATTATTTTGGATCTCCTCCATCACATGGCATCAGTGGCATCACTGAAACTAGTGGATTAAAAAAAACACATTTGGGTGAATTGTTGTTGATAGCTAATGACAAACAAACAAACAACAAACAAATAAAAAACAAACAAACAAACAACACAACAAACAACCAACCAACCAACTAGATTCTGAGTGAATTTTTAAAAAAAGAAAAATACCACATCATTTCCCCAAAACAAAACAAAACAAAACAAAACAAACAACAAAACAAAACAAAACAAAAAACACAAAACTAAACAAACCAACATCCCCCCCCCAAAAAAACAACAACCAAACCAAACCAAATAAAACCAAACCAAACCAAACGAAAAACCAAACCAAACCAAACCAAATAAACCCAGCTAGATAAAGCCCACCACCACTGACAACAGACCAACCAACCAACCTCCCTCCCCCTAAAGAAAAAGAAATCCCATTTGGTGATTTGTTTAACTTTAAGCCAGTCTATCAGGAGTTGTGATCAGTGAATGCTCCATTCTTTAGTTTGTTAACTTTTTTTTGTGTGTGGTTTCCTTGTTTCTTTCCTTTATTTTTGGTTTGTTTCAAACTTTTGTCAGGTTATATTTGGTTGTACTTGTAGTGTCACACACAGTAAGCTGTAACACCTGTTTTTGTTTAATCCAGTGTTATGTAGTTGTTTAGATCATATAAGAACATATGGCTCATGTCTGTACGACTGTCAGATGGGCTGTAGTTATTTCTGTGTGTGTGTGTGTGTGTGTGTGTGTGTGTGTGTGTGTGTGTGTGTTTGGTGTTTGTGTGTGTGTGTGTGTGTGTGTGTGTGTGTGTGTTTTTGTGTTTGTGTTTGATGTGTGTGTGTTTG
>JAPXFY010000022.1:40797084-40807084 GCA_030674185.1 Monoplex corrugatus
TTGTCAGTTGTGCTAGCAAAGTAAAAAAATTAACCCTTTGTGGATTTTCGTGTGGGATATTATGCCCACTCTGTGGAATATGATGCCCAGTCTGCGGGATATTATGCCCAGTCTGCGGATTATTATTATGCCAGTCTGCGGGATATTATGCCAGTCTGCGGGATATTTGCCCAGTCATGTGGGATATTATCATGCCCGTCTGCGGATATTTGCCCAGTCCACCAGCATCTTGCATTGTCAACTGTGCTAGCATGCAAAATAACCCTTGACTCCTGGCCCTATCCACAGCTTCATTCTGTAGGTAGTGGTGGATAGGGCTCCGGAGTCAAAGGGTTAATTTTCATGTCCAAGTCTTCGTTTTCTTCCAGAGTCATCGATGTGTTTAGATGTGTTTTGTTCGAAATGGTTGTAGCCTTGACTTGACTCGGTTGAGCTTTAAAACAAACAAACAAACAATAAAACAAACAAACAAAGAAACAAGCAAACAAACAAACAAACAAACAAACAAACAACGTAGTAGTAGTAGAGGCCTCCCTCGCTCATGGCTGACCATGGTCAAAGTACATCGGTTCTAATGTCTAGATGGGCTGTCTGCTTGGTCCAAGCAGCGTCGCCTGTAGAGACCAATGCGAGAGAGGCAGTCTCTGTCGCAGAGGTCGCATGTGTATGCCGATGCTGGTCTGTTGGCTGTCATCCCTTTTCTGCGAACGTAACTAACTAACTAACTAACTAACTAACTAACTAACTAACTAACTAACTATCTAATTAACTAACTAACTAAGTAACTAACTAACTAACTAACTAACTAACTAACTAACTAACTAACCAACCACCACAACCAACAACAACAAGAACAACAACAACAATAACAATAGTAGTAGTAGTAGTAGTAGTAGTAGTAATAATGATAATAATAATGATAATAATAATAATAATGATGATCATAATGATGATGATAACAACAACAACAATGACAACGACAATGACAACAACAACAACAACAACAATAACAATAATAAAGGGTGTGTAAATCAAATGTATGACTAGCTATCCTACGACTCCTATAACGACCTACAAGTGAACAGATATATAAAAAGAAAAAAAAAAAAGGAAGAGCTTATGAATAATGCGATGCGTCTCAGCCGTTTAATTAAATGTCTGTATACGTTGTTGCTGACACCTTGGGATGGTAGGTTGGGGAGGGGGGGGGGAGAGAGAGAGAGAGAGAGAGAGAGAGAGAGAGAGAGAGAGGAGAGAGAGAGAGAGAGAGAGAGAGAGAGATCCGATCCTCGTTTATGCATAATATATTATATATATGTGTGTATAGTGTGTGTGTGTATGTAGTGTGTGTGTGTGTATGTGTGTGTTTGTTTGTTTTTGTGTGTGTATGTGTGTGTGTGTAGTGTGTGTGTGTATGTGTGTGTATATGTGTGTGTGTGTAGTGTGTGTGTAGTGTGTTTGTTTGTGTTTGTGTTTGTGTGTGTGTGTATGTGTGTGTGTGTGTATGTATGTGTGTGTGTGTAGTGTGTGTGTGCGTGTATATGTGTGTTTGTGTGTGTGTGTATGTATGTATGTGTGTGTAGTGTGTGTATGTGTGTGTGTGTATGTGTGTGTGTAGTGTGTGTGTGTGTAGTGTGTGTATGTGTATGCGTGTCTGTGTGTATGTGTGTGAGTGTGTATGTGTGTGTGTATACGTGTATATGGATGTGTGTATGTATGTATATGTATGTGTGTGAGTGTGTGTGTGTGTGTGTGTGTGTGTGTGTGTAGTGTGTAGTGTGTGTGTGTATATAGTGTGTGTAGTGTGTGTGTGTGTGTGGGTGTGTGTGTAGTGTGTGTGTAGTGTGTGTGTTTGTGTGTGTGTATGTGTGTGTGTATGTGTGTGTATGTTTGTGTGTGTGTATGTGTGTGTAGTGTGTGTGTTTGTTTGTGTGTGTGTGTTGTGTTTGTATGTGTGTGTGTGTGTGTGTGTGTGTGTGTGTGTGTGTGTGTGTGTGTGTGTGTGTGTGTAGGCGCACTGTGCAGCAGGCCATGTCATATAGACCTTGTAAGTATTTAGCTAGTCAGCCCCAGACTGCCGTTGATAATGAATAACACTGGCTGGGCTGGTGGCAAGAGAACCGTGTTAAGTTGAAGTAAAGATAACATTAACGGTTCGTTTGCAAAAATGTTTTACATTTACTGCATTGTGGGAGAGAGAGAGAGAGAGAGAGAGAGAGAGAGAGAGAGAGAGAGAGAGAGAGAGAGAGAGAGAGAGAGAGAGAGAGAGAGAGAGAGAGTTAATATCGTAAGTGATGTGCATTCATTGCATTGTGTCGGGGGGAGAGAGAGAGAGAGAGAGAGAGAGCAGGCTGGGGAATTCTCAGCGGATTCGTTATTTTCAGCGGAAAACGACAGGATTTCCGCGGCAGAAAAAAAAAATTCAGCGGTGAAAAAAAAATCGGCAACGAAAAAAAAAAAAAAAAAACCTCGACGAGTTTTGCGCATTTTAGGTTAGTTTCGGTCAACTTCCGGGTTGATATGTACCGGTAGTGTTGACTTCCGGTCAGAGTCGCCATCTTGTGCGTTGGACAACATGTCGCTTTCAAAGATAGTCAATCGTGGCGATAAATTTGTTTCTAACACAGTGTTGTTGCACAATGTATGACTATAAACGTGCACAGAATACAGTTACAAAATCATTGAAAAGAACTGAAATTGTAGGAGTTGAAAAAAAGAAAAAAAACAATATTTAACTTCAAGGAGAGGCCTTGAAAACATCTGAAAATTGTAAAAATGCTTCAGCTTCAGGGGGGGTTCGCCCCCCTGACCCCCCAGCAGGGCGTTGCCCCTGCACCCCACCAGGGGCCGCCAGGCCCCTGGACCCCACACCATTTTCAGAGGAAACTCTTGCCAAGTGTTCCCCACCCTGGAGAGAGAGAGAGAGAGAGAGAGAGAGAGAGAGAGAGAGAGAGAGTTTAATGCGTAACTGATGCATTCATTGCATTGGGTGGGGTGAGAGAGAGAGAGAGAGAGAGAGAGAGAGAGAGAGAGAGAGAGAGAGAGTTTAATGCGTAACTGATATATATGCATTCATTGCATTGGGTGGAGAGAGAGATAGAGAGAGAGAGAGAGTATTGAATTGTGTAAATGATATGCATTCGTTGCATTGGGTGGGGGTAGAGAGAGCGAGAGAAGGGGAGAGAGAGAGAGAGAGAGAGAGAGAGAGAGAGAGAGAGAGAGAGAGATCAATGGTTTTTCCCTATAACTTTCCTGTTGTGACCAGGTGCTCTAATTCCCCTTTCCTCTTAAAATAATTTATAAATGTTGCTTGTCTTTTCCTAATCTTTCTTATCAATGATCTCCTTGTGTCTGCCTCCATCAAGACTGTGGCGTTTGTTTTCGTTGCTGTTCATGGAACTCTCAACATTCTTCTTAGAAACCACATTTCGGCTGCCTCAATCTTGTTCTGGCTTTGCGTGTTGACTGTCCACGCCTCACAACCGTATGACATTATCGATTCTACATAACATTCAAGAACTCTCTTCCTGATGTGAATTGATAGGCATTTGTTGGTAAGAATGCTTTTCATCTTCTTGAATGCTGTTTTGGATTGGCGGATTCTGCTGGCTATTTCTGAAGTGCATCTGCCGTCTGTGATGTTAAGAAGCACAAAATGTGTTTTTTCTATACTCCTTTAAATGGGAGATTGTTAGGATGGCTTGACTGTTTCGTGTCCAAGTCAACAGTAGTCAGCCTCTCCCACCTATTAACCCAGTAACTGAACCATATACAAGCAATCCGTATAGTTAGCGACAAGTTGGGGGGGGGGGGGGACATTTGCTGTGAACCTTGGCATCTCTTAGTTAAACCCTTTGACTCCCGCACCCTGTCCACCAGCATCCTGCGTTGTCAACCACGCTAGCAAGGCAAAATACTGAACCCTTTGACTCCCGCACCCTGTCCACTGGCATCCTGTGCAGTCAACCACGCTAGCAAAGCAAAAATCTTAACCCTTTGACTCCCTCACCTTGACCACCAGCATCCTGCGTTGTCAACCATGCTAAACTTAACCCTTTGACTCCCGCACACTGCCCACCAGCATCCTGCGTGGTCAGCCATGCTAGCAAGGCAAAATACTTAACCCTTTGACTCCCACACCCTGTCCACCAGCATCTTGCGTGGTCAACCATGGTAGCAAGGCAAAAAAATTAACCCTTTGACTCCCGCACCCTGTCCACCAGCATCCTGCGTTGTCAGCCATGCTAGCAAAGCAAAAAACTTAACCCTCTGACTCCCTCACCCTATCCACCAGCTTCCTGAGCTTACTGCAGGAAGCTTGTGGATAGGGTGAGGGAGTCAAATGGCTGTTTTTGCAGTTGGTGGATAGGGTGCTGGAGTCAAAGGGTTAAGTTTTTGCAGTTGGTGGATAGGGTGCTGGAGTCAAAGGGTTAAGTTTTTGCAGTTGGTGGATAGGGGTGCTGGAGTCAAAGGGTTAAGTTTTTGCAGTTGGTGGATAGGGTGCGGGAGTCAAAGGATTAAGTTTTTGCGGTTGGTGGATAGGGTGTGGGTGTCAAAGGATTAAGTTTTTGCAGTTGGTGGATAGGGTGTGGGTGTCAAAGGGTTAAGTTTTTGCAGTTGGTTGGTAGGGTGCGGGAGTCGAAGGGTTAAGTTTTTGCAGTTGGTTGGTAGGGTGCGCGAGTCGAAGGGTTAACCTGCAGAGAGTAGGAACTCTGCTTCGCTCAGGGGTCAGCTTTTATGGGTGTTGTCCATCTCCTCTTCCTCTCCGCTTTACCTTTCCCTACCCCTCAAGCGAGGTCAGGTTAGGTCTACCCCATTCAGAGCTGGGTGGACCTTGGAGGGTGCGTTGGCAGTTGCTTTTTGTTTTCGTTTGTTTCGTTTTGTTTAGATTTGGTCTGGTCCTTTTTTTTTCCCCACTGGCCGAAGCAGCTTGAAAGTTTCAGTCTTTTTCTCCTGATTTTTTTGTATTTGTTGTTTGTTCTGTTGTGCTCGTACGTTTACGATTGACTAAGGCCAATTGAACAGGAACCAGAAATAACATGAAAAATGAATCAGAACGCGTATTTCGTACAACCAGACAAGACAGGCGCTCTAATTCCCCTTTCCTCTTAAAATGATTTATAAATGTTGCTTGTCTTTTCCTAATCTTTCTTATCAATGATCTCCTTGTGTGTGTGTGTGTGTGTGTGTGTGTGTGTGTGTGTGTGTGTGTGTGTGTGTGTGTGTGTGTGTGTGTGTGTGTTCTGAATCTGAATCTTTTTTCGTGTTTTTTTTTTTTTTTTTTTTTTTTCTGGTTCCTGTTTGCTTGAATGCGGGCAGTCACACTTGTTTTGGATAAGGTCAGTTGGCCGAAGTTTTGCGCCTGTCTTGTCTGGTTGTACTAAATACACGTTCTAATTCTATTTACGTGTTTTTCTGGGGTTTTTGTTTTGTTTGTTTTGTCTGGGTTTTGTTTGTGTGTGTGTGTGTGTGTGTGTGTGTGTGTGTGTGTTATTACCCGAGTCAGACTCAAAATGTGGACAGTCTCATTAGAAGGCTGGAACGTTCTGATGCTATTTTCGTGTTTTTCTTCTTCTGGTTTCTGTTTATTTGAATTGTACGCGGTCAATCAGATTTCGGTATCTTCGACAAGCAGGCCACGTGTCGTTAGAAATATAGGCTAAACAGATAGGTAGATGGGCAGATGAAGATAAATAAAGATGTGTGTGTGTGTGTGTGTGTGTGTGTGTGTGTGTGTGTGTGTGTGTGTGTGTGTGTGTGTGTGTGTGTGTGTGTGTGTGTGTGTGTGTGTGTGTGTGTGCGTGTGTGTGTGTGCGTGTGTGTGTTTCAGTGTATGTGTGCACGTGTATCTATAAATTATATATATATATATGTATGTGTGTGTGTGTGTGTGTGTGTGCGTGTGTGTATGTGTTTCAGTGTGTGTGTGTACGTGTTTTTGTTTGTTTTGTGTGTGTGTGTGTGTGTGTGTGTGTGTGTGTGTGTGTGTGAGTTTGAGTGTGATTTTTATGTATGCATTTGTGTGTGTATATATATATATATATATATATGTGTGTGTGTGTGTGTGTGTGTGTGTGTGTGTGTGTGAGTGTGTGTGTGCGTGTGTTTGTGTGTGCGTGTATGTATGTGTTTGTGTGCGCGCGCGCGTGTGTTTGTTTGTATGTGTGTGTGTGTGTGTGTGTTTTTATGTGTATGTTCACGTGTGTTTGTGTGTTCTTGTTTGTGTTTTGTGTGTGCGCACGCGCGCGAGCACGTGCGTGTGTGTGTGTGTGTGAATTGTGTGTGTATGTATTCACTCACGTGTGTGTGTTCGTGTGTGTGTTAGTGTGTGTGTGTTCACACGTGTGTGTGTTCGTGTGTGTGTGTGTGTGTGTGTGTGTGTTCGCGCGCGCGCGCGTGTGTATGCATGTGTGTTCACATGTATGTGTGTGTGTTTGTGTGTGTGTGTGTGTGTGTGTGTGTGTGTTCGCGCGCGCGCGCGTGTGTGTATGCATGTGTGTTCACATGTGTGTGTGTGTTTGTGTGTGTTTGAGTGCGTATGTGCCCACACACCTGTAAACAACCTTGCGTGCAGAAATACAGGCGGTGTAGCAAGCACTAAAGTCAGCGGGCAGTGTAAGGAGCGCGGGGGACCACCCGTGAACATTGACCTCGGGACAAAGAGCCAACAAATCCCTAAAGTGAAAGCGGTGATGTCACGCCTCGTTGGCTCTCCATTGTCTGCCTGTCTGCCCGACATATTCACCCCTCCCTTCCTCTGTCTCTCTCCCTCTCTGCTTGTCTGTCTTTGCAGTAGTGTACGGGGAAGGCTTGCCTACCAGCACGAGTGAAATGGTGAGATAGCGCGGGAAGAAGCCAACTGTCAGGGTCTCTGCAGACTAGTGACACACTTAATCCTTTGACTCCCGCACCCTATCCACCATCAGCAATTTTTTTTAACCCTTTGACTCCCTCACACCCTGTCCACAACCAGTAAAAATGTAACCCTTTGACTCCCACACCCTGTCCTATCCACCAAAAGCAAAGATTTAACTCTTTGATTTCCGCACTCTATCCACCACCAATAAAAAAATTAACCCTTTGACTCCTGCACCCTATCCACCACCAGCGAAAATTTAACCCTTTGACTCCCGCACCCTATCCACCACCAGCGAAAATTTAACCCTTTGACTCCCGCACTCTATCCACCACCAGCAAAAAAGATTAACCCTTTGACTCCCACACCCTATCCACCACCAGCAAAAATTAAATTTTTTGACTCGCGCACTCTATCCACCATCAGCAAAAATGTAACCCTTTGACTCCCGCACCCTATCCACCACGAGTAAAAAATTAACCCTTTGACTCCCTCACCCTGTCCACCAGCTTCCTGCACAAAACTGGTGGATAGGGTGAGGGAGCCAAAGGGTTAAAGTTTTGTTGTGAGTGGATAGGATGTGCGAATACCGATCTACGATCGTATCTGCCTTAACCTTCCTGCACGAAGCTGGTGGATAGGGTGAGGGAGCCAGAGGGTTACAATTTTTGCTCTACTGTCATAGTTGACGAAGCAGGTTACTGATGGATAGGATGTGGGAGTCAAAGAGTTAAGTTTTTGCAGTTGGTTCGTTTTCCGGTCGATGCACGGAATTTAGAGCGGGTTGCTAGTTGGTAGAGCCATAGATGGATTCAGGGTCTGATATCTTGAGTTCAATCCCAGCCCGCAACATTGAAAAACTGGCCTGTTCGCTGCCCGTCTTAGTGTTTCCATCATTCTGGTGGTGTCAGCTTAGTGTTTGATAAGTCCCTTCTCCCCTTTCCCCGTTTCAAGACCTTGCCAGCGCGTAGGGTTTTGTGCAGGGTCAGGAATCTGTCAGATAATCGCCGGCGGATTTGAGTGGAGCGCATACGGAGCTGTCTGAGCCCGATGAATTCTTCTTGAAATAACTCCAGTAACTCCAGTAGGTGGAAAGCGTGCGGGGTTCAAAGGGTTAAGGTTGATAGGATCGTAGATAGTTCGGTATTCAATTATAGACTAGGATCGTACATAGTTCGGTATTCGGTCATTGAGTAGGATCGTAGATTGTTCGGTATTCAATTATTGAGTAGGATCGTAGATAGTTGGGTATTTGTTTTTGAGTAGGTTCGCAGATAGTTCGGTACTCAGTTATTGAGTAGGATCGTAGATAGTTCGGTATTCAGTCATTAAGTTGGATTGTAGATAGTTTAGTATTCAGGTATTGAGTAGGATCGTATATAGTTCGGTATTCAGTTATTGAGTAGGATCGTAGATAGTTCGGTATTCATTCATTGAGTAGGATCGTAGATAGTTCGGTATTCAGTTATTGAGTAGGATTGTAGATAGTTCGGTATTCAGTTATTGAGTAGGATCGTAGATAGTTCGGTATTCAGTTATTGAGTAGGATCGTAGATAGTTCGGTATTCATTCATTGAGTAGGATTGTAGATAGTTCGGTATTCATTCATTGAGTAGGATCGTAGATTGTTCGGTATTCAATCATTGAGTAGGATCGTAGATTGTTCGGTATTCAATCATTGAGTAGGATCGTAGATTGTTCGGTATTCAATCACTGAGTAGGATCGTAGATAGTTCGGTATCCAGTCATTGAGTAGAACCCCGTAGATAGTTCGGTATTCAGTTATTGAGTAGGATCGTGGATAATTCGGTATTCATTCATTGAGTAGGATTGTAGATAGTTCAGTATTCAGTCATTGAGTAGAACCCCGTAGATAGTTAGGTATTCAATCATTGAGTAGGATCGTAGATAGTTAGGTATTCAATCATTGAGTAGGATCGTAGATAGTTAGGTATTCAATCATTGAGTAGGATCGTAGATAGTTAGGTAATCAATCATTGAGTAGGATCGTAGATAGTTAGGTATTCAATCATTGAGTAGGATCGTAGATAATTCGGTATTCAGTCATTGAGTAGGATCGCAGATTGTTCGGTATTCAATCATTGAGTAGGATCGTAGATTGTTCGGTATTCAATCATTGAGTAGGATCGTAGATAGTTAGGTATTCAATCATTGAGTAGGATCGTAGATTGTTCGGTATTCAATCATTGAGTAAGATCGTAGATTGTTCGGTATTCAATCATTGAGTAGGATCGTAGATTGTTCGGTATTCAATCATTGAGTAGGATCGTAGATAGTTCGGTATTCAATCATTGGGCATCTGCTGGGATTTCGGGGCTGAAATGGTTCTCCACAAACACATGATCATTGTGGGTAGATTTTTTTGGTTACATCAAAATCACGGCTGTTGGTTTGTTGAAATTGGAGTGGTTGACCTGTATGTCTTCATATTTTCTTTGGTGCTTTCAGGATAAAAGATCGGATTAATCGAACGCGATTTGCAATGTACGTAGTATCGTTATTATTGGATTTGCAACTAGATTTTTAACTGCTGATTTCGTTATTTCGTTTGTTTGTAATTAAATGGTTCGTTGGAGACAGTGTAGCTGGTATAAATCACTAACGCTGGTAATTCCCTTAGGTAAAGACAAAAAACAAAAAAACAAAAAAAAACTTGAAGTCATAATTGGCAGATTTAGAGACTTTAAACTCCGACATAATTTGAGTTGATATTAAACCTTTAATTCCGACATAATTTGGGTTGATATCATCAAAACTTTAATTCTGACATAATGCGGATCACTATTATTACATTTTTGATTCCAGTTTAATTTCGGTCGATATCATTAAAATTTTGATTCCGATGTAATTTGGGTTGTATATCTTAAGGGTGGATTTTCGCAATTTAAGTTGTAGTTGTGATTGTTTTTTTTTTCACCTTAGTTCTTCTTCTTCTGTTCGCCGTCAACGTAATAGTAATAATAATGATGATGATAATGATGATGCTGGTGGTGGTGATGGTGATAGTGATACACACACACATACACGTCTACAAGTTCATAAGACTGAGAGAGAGAGAGAGAGAGAGAGAGAGAGAGAGAGAGAGAGAGAGGAGAGAGAGAGACGGTGGTATAAAACAAACCA
>JAPXFY010000022.1:40822084-40824584 GCA_030674185.1 Monoplex corrugatus
GTGCCTGTTTTTAGATATGTTTTGGTGTCCTTGTGTACGCTTAAATTTGTTTTCAGGTGTGTTTTTTTTTTTAAATCCCCCGTGCGATAAATTGGACGGGGTGGTCAACGCCAGGGGCATCTCCTTAGATTATGTGCGCGAAGTCATTTATATGTGTACCTAATTTTCTTTTCCTTCCCCCCCCCCCCCCCCCCCCCTGTTGAAGTATTGTACACGTTTTGAAACGGTTATAGCCCTGATATGTCTCTACGCAGTCGGCTGGGCTTTAAACAAAACTAACAAACAAAATAACAATGTTTATCCATTTGTATTTAGTTCTTTAGTGTTGTATAGTTTTGAAACGGTTATAGCCCTGATATGGCTCTACGCAGTCTGCTGGGCTTCGAATAAAAATAACAATAACAATGTTTATGCATTTGTATTCAGTTGTGTGTGTGTGTGTGTTTGTTTTTAAAAATTTTTTTTAGCCCTTCTGGTGATAAATTTTGCGGAGTGGCCAACAACGCCGGGGTCGTATCCTTAGATCATATGCGCGAATGTATTGATACATAAACATAATTTTTTTTTTAGTCCAGATTTTGTTTTCTCCCCGAGGTCATCATGGATGTGATTAGATGTGTATTTCGTTCGAATTGTTCTAGTCTCGACATAGGTAGCTGTAAGCAGTGTGTGGGCCGGGCTTTAAACAGTGATAATGGTACAGTAATGATGAGTTTTCGCCTGCTGACGCCATAAGAAAATCGTTGTTACGGGTGTGTGGGTATTCTTTTTTTCCCTTCTTGTTGGCTTTTCCATGGAGCTTACATAACATGTGGTGGGTAGCCTTGCAAGACATCACGTAGCTGGAAAATGTTTGGCCTCTGCTCCTTCCGCTCGAGTGACGTGTGAAGCTAAATCGAAACAGATAAACTAAAGAAAGAAAGAAAGAATGAATGGACAAGATGCTGACATACTGACAGCAGACGCATCTAGCCAAGCAAGCAAGAAATCAGCCAACCAGTGAACCAGTGTAATGAACTAATAAGCAAAAGAACAAAACGCCAATTTAAGTAAGTGAATGAACGTACCAAATAACTCAGCAATCAACCGACCAACCAACCAACCAACCAACCAACCAACCAACCAACCAACCAACCAGTCATCCAACTAACCAACCGGCCATCCATCCAACCAACCAACCGACCGACCGTCCGACCGACCGACCGACCGACCGACCAACCGACCGACCAATCAACCAACCAACCAACCAAATCATGTATCCAACATAACGTTGAACTAGGAAATAACAACAACACCACAACAGCAACAAAAACAACTACAATACCACCACCACCGCCACTATCACCAACACTACTAACAGCTACACCACCACCACCACCCATCACAGGCCTTCCTAATGAAAGAAAAAGGAACAATGCCTCACCCCCCATCATCAACAACCACAGCAATCCAACCCAATCCAACCCAACCCAGTCCAATCCAATCCAGTCCAATCGCAATAACAATACAAAACAATTGTATTGGCATCCGTCTGTCTCGGGAGACAATGGAGATTGCGCCTTGGAAGTCATTCTGTGGTGGAACTGCAGCGTCGGCTGTGACTGTAGAGCCCGATCCTCGAACGGCAGGTCCTGTTGCAGGTGCTGCACGTGAAGATGGTGTCGTCCGAAGGCGCTGACCCTGCTCTCTGGCGTCTGCGTGCTCATTTTACCTTCCACTGCTCCTCTCTCCTCTGCTCGGATGTCTTGATGGCCGAACTGATGGCAAGTTTCCAGCTGCTGCGGTCTGCTGCTACCACTTCGAAGCCTGCTGGTGCAATGCCACCCGCCTTGAGGTCCCGCTTGCACACATCTTTGTAGCGGAGTATGGGCCTTCCCGTGCGCCAATATGCCCTAGACTTATAACTCGTAACTGCTGCCTCCCGTGTTGTTTCTGCCGCTGAGACAGCGGCACTGGAGTGACCTCTCCAGAGCACAAGCCTGGGCGAGATATATAGAGGTCCTGGGTTACCCAGTCGTCAAGACCCCCTCTCGGCCTCGCCGGTGTACTCCAAAGGAATGCAGTACGTTTGGCACCAGGCTGGCTGTAGGAGCTGCCGGAGTCAGTGAGCACAGCGCACTGGTCCGCGTTCGGGGCTCCACTCTTGATTTTACAGGTTTACTCCCTTACACTTGGGCGTTGGATCCATGCAGGATCTCCTCCGCCCTCTAGCCGTTGGCTGCAGAGGGCAGCTCCTCCGTCTAGCGGTGCAGTGTAAACACCGCCCCCTCGCAAAACAATAACAATACAATAACAATGCATCAAGACTACAATACAATAACAATGCATCAAGACTACAATACAATAACAGTACAGTAATAACAATATGATATAAATAATACAATACAGTAAGAATACAATACAATAACAATACAATACAGTAAGAGTACAATACAATAACACTACAATACAGTAAGAGTACAATACAATAACACTACAATACAGTAAGAGTACAATACAA
>JAPXFY010000022.1:40834584-40839584 GCA_030674185.1 Monoplex corrugatus
CCCCTCTCTCTGTCCTTTCTCTGTCTCCTCTCGCTCTCTCTGCCTTCTCTCTGTCTCTCTTCTTTCTGTCTCTCCTCTCTCTCTGTCTTTCTCATCATCTCTCTCTTTCTTTCCCTCCCTCTCTCTTCCCCCTCTCTCCTGTCTCTTTATCTCTGTCTTCTTCCCTCTGTCTGTCTCTCTCCTCTTCTCTTTCTATCTCTCTTTCTCTTCCCCTCTCTCTGTCCTTTGTCTCCTCTCTCTCTGCCTTCTCTCTGTCTCTGTCTCTTCTTTCTGTCTCTCCTTTCTCTCTCTCTGCCTTCTCTCTATCTCTCTCTCTCTTCTTTCTGTCTCTCCTCTCTCTTTCTTTCCCTCCCTCTCTCTTCCCCCTCTCTCCTGTCTCTTTATCTCTCTCTCTTCTTCTTCCCTCTGTCTGTCTGTCATGTCTCTGTCTCGCTCTCTCTCTCTCTCTCCACTCTCTCTTTCTCTCAAGCTCTCCTATCTTGAGTTCAGTCCCAGTCCGGAACATAAAAAACTGGCCTGTTCGTTGCCCATCTTTTAATGTTTCAGTCATTCCGGTGGTGTCAGCTTAGTGTTTCACAGGTTTCAAACCCCACCCCTCCCCATTTTAAGACGGTGCCATTGTGAAGGGATTTGCGCAGGCTTAAGAATCTGTCAAATAACTGCTGGCAGATTTGGATGGAACGCATATGGAACTGCCCTAGTGCCAGTAATTCCTCTTGATTAGAAACACAACAGAACAAAATAACAACAAAGGAGCGAAAGAGAAACAAAGCAAAAGAAAACAACAACAACAAAAAGCAAAAACCAAACAAAAGCAAAAACCAAACCAAAGCAAAAACCAAACCAAACCAAACCAAACAAACCAAACCAAACCAAACCAAACCAAACCAAAAACCAAACCAAACCAAACCAAACCAAAAACAAACCAAACCAAACCAAACCAAAAAGCAACAAACCAAACCAAACCAAACCAAACCAAAAAGCAAAAACCAAACCAAACCAAACCAAAACCAAAAAGCAAAAACCAAACCAACAACCAAACCAAAACCAAAAACCAAACCCAAAACCAAACCAAACCAAACCAAACCAAACACAACCAAACCAAACCAACCAAACCAAACCAACCCAAACCAAACCAACCAAACCAACCAAACAAACCAACCAACCAACCAAACAACCAACCAACCAACCAAACCAAACCAACCAACCAACCAAACAAACCAAACAAGAAAAACCAACCCTACTTACCCTGTCTGTTTCTCTCTCTATCGGAGTCTGTAGTTTTCTTTCTTTCTTTATTTCTTTGTGTGTGTGTGTGTGTGTGTGTGTGTGTGTGTGTGTGTGTGTGTGTGTGTGTGTGTGTGTGTGTGTGTGTGAGTGTGTGAGTGTGTGTGTGTGTGTGTTTCGTGCGCGCGCGCGCGTTTGTCCTTCCCTTGCCTTTTGCCAGCTATATAAGTTTATGATCACTTTTTTTTTTATAATCTTTTCTGTCTTCGTTTATTTCTCTTTTCTTCTTCCGTCTCAGTTGCCCCTCCCCCACCCCGCCCCCACCCCCTCCGCCTCTTCTCTTGCCGACAGGAATTGCTCACAGTTCTTTTCCCACTGTTTCCTATCATTTGTTTTCAAGGGGAGGCTGTTTTCCCATATCTTGCATTTGGCTGACACTGTGCTTTGTATCCTTTTCTTATCTCCCTTTGTAAAATAATGACTGCTTGTTGTGGGGCTTCTATTTTGGACTGGGGAGATTGAGTCATATCGCTGTGTCTCTGTGTATTGTCTGTCTGTTTGTCTCTGTCTCTGTCTTTCTGTCTGTCTGTTTCGGTCTCTCTGTCTCTGCCTATCTGTCTGTCTCTGTCTCTTTCTCTGTCAGTTTCTCTCTGTCTCTCTCTATCTGTCTTCTTCTCTCTTCTATTTATGTTTGTCTCTGCCTGTCTTCTTCTTCGTCTCTCCTCTCTCTGTCTCTCTCTCTGTCTCTGTCTCTCTCTGTGTCTCTGTTTCTCTCTGTGTCTGTCTGTGTGTGTCTCTCTCTGTCTCTGTCTCTCTGTGTGTCCTTCTTCTCTGTCTGTCTCTGTCTCTCTGTCGCTTTCTGTCTCTGTCTCTCTATGTGTCTGTCTCTGTCTTTCTGTCTTTCTTTGTGTGTGTGTGTGAGTGAGTGAGTGAGCGCGTGTGTGTGTGTGTGCGTGTGCGAGTGCGTGCGTGTGTGTGTGTGTGTGTGTGTGTGTGTGTGTGTGTGTGTGTGTGTGTGTGTGTGTAAGCGTGTGTCCTTCCCTCGTCTTTTGCCTGCTATATAAGTTTATGATCACCATTTATTCCTTTTCTGTCTTTGTTTATTTCTCTTTTTTCTTCCATTTCAGTCGCCCCCCCCCCCCCTTCTCCCACACCTTTCTTCTCTTCTCTTGCCGACAGGAACTTGCTCACAGTTCTTTTCCCACTGTTTCCTATCATTTGTTTTCAAGGGAGGCTGTTTTCCCGTACCTTGCATTTGGCTGACACTGTGCTTTGTATTCTTTTCTTATCTCCATTTGTAAGATAATGACTGCTTGTTGTGGGGCTTCTATTTTGGACAGGGGAGATTGAGTCATATCGCTGTGTCTCTGTCTCTGTGTATGTTTGTTTGTCTCTGCTTATCTGTCTTTGCCTACCTGTCTGTCTGTCTGTCTGTTTGTCTCTGTCTCTCTCTTTCTGTCTCTCTCTTTCTCTCTCTCTCTCTCCATCTGTCTTCTTCTCTCTCTCTGTATCTGCCCGTCTTCTTCTTCATCTCCTCTCTCTGTCTCTGTCTCTTTCTGTCTCTGTCTGTCTGTCTCTGTCACATTCTGTCTCTGTCTGTCTCTCTGTCTGTCTGTCTTTCTGTCTCTCTTTGTGTGTGTGAGTGAGCGTGTGTGTGTGTGTGTGTGTGTGTGTGTGTGTGTGTGTGTGTGTGGTGTGTGTGGTGTGTTGCTGCGCGCGTTTGTGTGTGTGTGTGTATATGTGTCTGTTTCTTTTCTGTTTGTCTGTCTCTGCCTACCTGTCTGTTTGTCTGTCTTCCTCTCTCTGTTTCTGTCTTATTCGCTATGTCTGTCTGTCTATCTGTTTCTTCTTCTTCTTTTTCTTCCTTTCTTCATCTTCATCATCTACTTCTTCTGTTCTTTTTCTTCTTTTTTCTCTCTCACTCTCTCCTTCTCTGTCTATCTGTCCGTCTGTCTGTCTGACTGTCTGTCTGTCTGTCTGTCTCTATCTCTGTCTCTCTGTCTCTATCTCTCTTTCTCTCTTCTCTCTCTCTCTCTGTTTCATCTGTCTCACTCTCATGTGTGTGTGCCTATGTCTCTGTCAGTCTGTCTGTCTCTCGTTCTGTGGTTGTGTGTGTGTGCGTGCGCGCGCGCGCGTGTGTGTGTGTGTGTGTGTGTGTGGTCACACGCGTGTGCTTGAGCAAGATTTCTCTCAAGTGTGTGCGGACGTATGCTCTCTTTTGCATGTATTTTAATTGTTTGTCGATTTATTTGATTGTTTACTTTTTAGATTTAGTTTGTAAACCTTTTTGTTCGAATCAGTCATGACGAATGGAAACGTTTAAATTCATACGAGTCGTGTACGTTTGAAATGTCAGTGTGACGAACACATCAAGACTAGCATTGTTTGCCTCTCTCCACCGAACACCACTGACTGACTGACCACTTTGTTCAAGCTCGAACTACTGGACCTTATGGGAGGTCAAACTTCTCCACTTCTCTCTGTCTGTTGTCTGTCTGTCTGTCTCTGTCTCTCTCTGTGTCTGTTTTGTGTGTCTCTGTCTGGCTGCCTTGTGTGTGTGTGTGTGTGTGTGTGTGTGTGTGTGTGTGTGTGTGTGTTTTCTGTTTCTGTCTCTCACTCTCTCTGTCTCTCTGTGTCTCTGTCTCTCTGTCTCTGTCTCTCTCTCTGTCTCTCTTTTTCTCACTCTCTCCCTTCCCCTCTCTCTCTCTCGCTCTCTCTATCAGTCTCTCACTCTCTCTGGCTCACTGTCTCTCTCTCTCATTTTCTCTCTCTCTTTCTCTCACTCTCTCCTCTCGCTCGCTCTCTCTCTCTCACTTTCTGGCTCTCTCTCACTCTCGCTCTCTCTTTTTTCTTTCTCTCTCTCTTACTCACACTCTCTGTCTCTTTATCTGTCTGTCTGTCTGTCTGTGTCTGTGTCTCTCTGTCCGTCTCTCTGTGTCTCTCTCTCTCTCACTCTCTCCCTTCCTCTCTCTCTCTCTTTCTGGCTCGCTCTCTCTCTCTCTCTCACTCTCTCACTTCTCTCTCTCTCACTCTCTCTCTCTCTCGCCCGCTCTCTCTCACTCTCTCGCGCTCTCTTTTCTCTCTCTCTCTACTCTCTCGCCTCTCTTTTTTCTCTCTCTCTTACTCTCTGTCTGTCTGTCTGTCTGCCTGTCTGTCTTCTCTTCTCTCTCTCTCTCTCTCCTCTCTCTCTCTCTCTCTTCTCTCTCATCCCTCCTCTCTACATACACACATACTCACTGATATGCAATCACAGTCCACGGAAGAACGGACTCAATCTATCAAACACTGTTGACACATTTCTGCGTCATAGTTAAACCAGAGACACGATTAGAAAGATTGACAGAATGGTAACGACGGCTGGTTGGTTCTTTTGATAGAGCTCTTTGATTTGTTTTGTATTTCTAGATTTAGCGCCTGATAATCATCATCATATCATCATCATCATCATCATCATCGTCACATCATCATCATCCCTCATTTTCTTCTTTTTCTTCTTCTTCTTCTTTCTCTTTTTCTTCTTTTCTTCGTCTTTCTTCTTTTTCTTGTTCGTCTTCTTCTTCTTCTTGCGAAGGAAACAGACTCGCTCACTCACTTACTGACTCACTGACTCATTCGCTCACTACTCACTCATTCACTCACTCACTCTGTGTCTGTGTGTGTATCTCTCTCTCTCATACACACACACACACACACACACACACACACACACACACAACACACACACACACACACACACAAGCTTTCGTCAGAATGAAGTAGTCATTTTTTTCTTC
>JAPXFY010000022.1:40842084-40849584 GCA_030674185.1 Monoplex corrugatus
CAATCATCGTCCATCATCCATCATCATCATCATCATTCATCATCATCCATCATCATCATCATCTCATCAACTGCCTTGCCACATGGCGTTGGCAATCATGGCCTTCCATATGCATCTGTCCATTGTTGCTGCCAGCACATCTTCCATCCTCTCTGTCCTCGGCCATTCTGCAAGTCCGTCTAATATATTTTTTTTCTCTGGGTCTACCCTGTAAATTGGACTATAAATGTTGCCTGTCTTCTCCTGATCTTCCTTATGAATGATCTTGTGTCTGCCTCCATCAAGACTGTCTCGTTTGTTTTCTTTGCTGTCCATGGAACTCTCAACACTCTTCTTAGAAACCACATCTCGGCTGTTCCAATCTTGTTCTGGCTTTGCTTTTTGACTGCCCACGCCTCACAATCATATAACATCATCGGTTCTGTATATAGTAATCAAGAACGTTCAAAACCAGTATAGTATCCCACTGGTTTCCCAGAGTCCCTGTTAAACAAGGTTGTGAAGTCCAAACAGGTGTGCTGACATCAAAGGACAAGTGGATGGGGGGTGGGGGGAAGGAGGGAGAGAGGGAGAGGGGCTGTCAGGTGTTGTGCCAAAATTGACAGCCCCAAGGGTTGATTGTCCACTGTGTAAGGGGCCAGTTGTTAAGTACACAGGTGTTTGGGCGGGAAAGTTTGTCTGGCTTCGTCTGCTTAGGTTAGAGTTTATGGGATTAGATTTCGAACGATTGGGACTCTCTCTTTCAATGTCTCTGTTTCTGTCTCTATTTCTGTCTCTGTCTCCGTGTCTGTCTGTCTGTCCAGGTCTGTCTGTCTGTCTTTCTCTCTCTCTATGTCTCGCTATGTCTCTTTGTCTGCCTGTCTCTCTTTCTGTCTTTGTTTCTCTCTGTCTCTCTGTGTCTCTGTCTCTGACTTTGTCTCTGTCTGTCTGTCTGTCTCTCTATCTCTCTCCATCTCTTTCTCTCTCTCTTTCTCTTTCTCTGTATCCCTATCCCTCTCTCTTTCTCTCTCACTGGGAAGTCTGGGACCACACAGTTTCAGTTACAGTTTCTCAAGATGAGTCTCCGCGCTCGGAACGAATTCCGTACGCACTAACGTCACAGGTGCCACGTGTATGGTGACCGTGGCACATGCCTTAAGCCTGCACGTAAACCCATGAGCTGGCCAGGTCTTGAGACCACACAGTCGAGTCTCATTCACTTCACAGATGCGTCATTGAGGCTGTTTTTAAAATCTCCTGGTCAACACAGCAGTTGTCTGCTGTATCTCTCGGGCCTGGCTGACGCCAGGTTTATATGTTATGATATAAGCGTAGAGTACAGCCCTTTCGTGCAGTCTTAATCGTAGATGGCCTTATCGTCATTATCACCATAGCATTATAAAGACTGTGCCAGCTTCTGTGGCCGTAAAGATGGCGTAGAAAATGGGACTGACAAAATATCTCATACAGACTTATTTTCATTGTTATTTTTGTTTAAAGCCCAGCCGACTGCATAGAGCCATATCAGGGCTGTAACTGTTTCAAAACGAACACAAAAGAAAAAAAAATTAAGTACGCATATCAATGCATTTGCGCACACAATTCAAGGATATGCCGCTGGCGTCGACCACTCCGTCCGATTCATCGCAGGGGATTACAAAAAACACACCTAAATACAAGTTCAAACACAACTGAGGACACCAAAACATACACAAAAATTACCTGAAATTGCTTCCGTATACGTCATTTCCCTAGAGCCAAGAATGCACTGAATACACGCATCCAATTATCAATCCAAAGAGAAAGTACGCAAGACTTTACCGAACACATACAGTGAATGGACCAGCAAGGCAGAAAATGATAGGTAGAAATGACAGAAAGCAAAGGAACAAGGCAGAAACAAAGAGAGTGACAGAAAAGAGGAAATTCCTAACACAAAATTTCCAAAAGGTTGGGAAACTATGTATACTGAAAGAGCCCCCGGCATCCCCACGGGGGGTTGATGCAGACAACTGTAACCGGAGCACATGGCCCGTGCACGTGTAGCGACACGTGTCAAGTGATCCATGTCCTGTGACGGACACGCGTTTCCTTAAGACACACCCACACAATCCTTACTGACTCATTTCTATGCGGTAAGCTATGTCAGTCACTGCGACCTAAAAATCTGATTCAGACGCAGTGAAACATTTAAAAACTGTCGGTATTATGACTAATGGCGTGTTTTCACAAAATCAAGGAATGAGTCATCAAGAAAGAGAACGCTGACATCGAAGGATCAAAAAGCAACTCAGCTCACGTTCCGTATTAACCTTTTGTTTACCGCACCCTGTCCATCAGCACCCTGCATTGCCAATCATGCTTATCACCGTGTGCCCTGCAGCATGGCGTTGGCGATCACTGCCCTCCATACGAATCTATCCCTTGTTGCTGCAAGTACATCTCCCACCCTCTCTGCCCTCATCCAATCTGTCCACTATTTTCTCTCTGGGTCTACCTGGTGTTCTCATTCCCTCCAGGTTCCTGTGTGACCAGGTGCTCTAATTCCCCTTTCCTCATAAAATGGCCTATAAATGTTGGTTTGTCTTTTCCTAATCTTTTTTAGTAATGATCTTCTTGTGTCTGCCTCCATCAAGACCGTCTCGTTTGTTTTCTTTGCTGTCCATAGAACTCTCAACATTCTGCTTAGAAACCACATTTCAGTTGCCTCAATTTTGTTCTGACTCTGCGTGTTGGCTGTCCACGCCTCACAACCATATAACATTATCGGTTCTATACAACAGTCAAGAACTCTCTTCTTGATGTTAATTGATAGGCAGTTGTTGGTAAGAATGCTTTTCATCTTCTTAAACGCTGTTTTGGCTTGGCCAAACTAATCATGCTTGCAAAGCCAGAAAACTTACGCTTTGATTCCCTCACCCTATCCACCAGTGTTTGCTTTGCTATCATCGATGACAATGCATGATGCTGGTGGACAGGGTCAGGGAGTCAAAGGGGCAAGCCTCGCCGCCAGGATCATTCCGAAGATGGCATCCATATATTTCAATAAATTAATGACAGCCAAACTAACCGCTCAGGGCCATCAATTTCCAACCTGTTAAAACCGCTTTTAACCCTTTGACTCCCGCACCTTATCCACCAACTGCCAAAAACTTAACCCTCTGATTCCATCATCCTATCCACCAGCTTCCTGCAGGAAGCTGGTGGATAGGGTGATGGAATCTGAGGGTTAAGTTTTTGTTTTGCTAACATGGTTGACAATGTAGGATGCCGGAGGACAGAGTGCGGGAGACAAAGGGTTGAAACTATCCACAGATCAGCAACGAGAGCGATGCCCATGAATTAGAAGTGTTCATTTGACAAGCGCGCGGCCCGTATATATGTATGTGAGTTTTTATTTTTACCTTGCCACAGGCATGGACCATACCTATCATTGCCTATCATTACCTTGTCATCACACACACACACGCACGCACACACACACACACACACACACACACACACACACACACACACACACACACACACACACACACACACACACATTAGCAATGCCGCATGAAAAATTGAAATTGGGTTTTGAGTTTAAAAATTATATGGTTTTGAAGATATTGTTATTCTGAGTAAAAAGCAGTTTAAATTTTTCAAATCGGACTAATAGTTCATGAGATATTCCAATTTGAAGCGTCAAAAATTTCTTAAATTTTGGTACCACGTTTTAGTGGGACAAAGAAGGACAAGTGTCACAGAACAAACTCATCAAATGGCATGGTATGCTGATTTTGCTGGAAATGACATTTATTTTGTAATTGCTAGAGACAGACCAGATCAAAAGTCATGAAATTTTGGTTGTTGATGTATTTTGGCGTGCCGAATTGAATAAAACCATTATTGGAACTCTGTGACGAGCCATTTTTGTCTTATTACAGGAAACATGTGATATTTTGGATGTTTTATCAGTGTTTCATTAATAATTGCCCATATTATATTAATAACAGACAAAAATGAAGCTAGAAACAAAACAATCATTTCAAGAGATAGATATAAAATCATTTTGCTCATCGTTCAAGTGTCTTATTACTGCAAATTAAACCAAAAAAGTCACGACTCGCTACTTCAGTAGTCTTATGAATAACTTTTAATATTTCATCAGTTTCTGTACATATAAAAGGACATCTGAGAATCAATGACTTCTGGAATCACTTAAATAATTGAAATATTAAAAAATTACTGCATGCTTTTATGCTGCAGTCTGTCCAAAAATATCATCCGATCAATATTCTACTAAAAACTAAACACACACACATACACATGCACACAATCACATAACACACATACACATATATACACACACAGAGAAAAACATAACAGACAAGATTTATGTACGCTACATTTGATTTTTATTTTATACATCAGTCTTTAAAAAATAGACTAAACTGTCTGTGGATGAGTCAAGTCCCCGAACACTTAGCATAGCCAGCATCCAAAGAAAACTTCAGGAAGGATATGGGACCACTCAGTGACTCACCATTCAGGAACAGGTCACTTAACTCCTACAATAGAGAAATATATGAATTTCTGCATAATATATACTATTTATTGAGAGATTGGAAAGGAAAGTAAACCATAATGCATAGTCTTCACATTAACATTACTTTAACATTAAGCCCAAACTCGCGACTTTGATTTTTAGCATATTACTTGTAAAAATCCACCAAAGCAGAGCAATCCTGCTAAGTACTTCCGGTGTACTCTTGCCCTTTAATACAAATCAATAACAACAGGCTACTATTAAATAAGATGCAATCTTCCCTTTAAAACAAATTAATGACAATGGGCCTATCCTTTTCAGATATTGACTACAAATTGAAACAACAACATAAGCTAATGGATGGCCTACTTTACAAATAATACAACTCATAGCCTTCTATTCAGTTTCAAAACCTAAATGAAGAATATTATAACAATGAACAGATTTTGTTTTGTGACATTCTAAATCTCTGTGTGTGTTAGTGTGTGTGCGTGTTGTCAGAGAGAGAGAGAGTGTGTGTGTTGTCAGAGAGAGAGAGATGGAGAGAGAGAGAGAGGAGGAAGGATCATGCCTGTTAACAACTTGGATATGAATGTATTGTGGCCTATTTACTTATTTATTCATTTCTTGTTCTCTGAGAGAGAGAGAGAGAGATTCATGTCAAGGAAAGTACAATAACTTGCACAGAATTGTTTGTTGATTTGAAAAAAAAAAATTTAGACTTATTCATTCATTCATTCATTTATTTGAGAGAGAGAGGAGAGAGAGAAGAGAAGTTGGGGAGGCGGGTATGCGCACCCCTCTGTTTGGGCAAACCCATTTTCCACGGCCCGGCGAAGCACGTCGAGCACATAGTATTTTTAGTAGTAAGCTCGCCCGTCGTGGGGTGATCAGATCTACACTGCGACATGCCAATAGCATGATCTCGGGGAGGAAATGGTTGACGAACCTAGATCTAGCTTCGGCTGACAACTCCGAATCGAGTTCAAACGCAGTTGTCCTTTTCTTCAAAAATACAATGTCACAGATAAAACAGAACTTGGTCTGTTGATTGCTAGATCTAGTCTTTGTCCGACAACGTAAAACTTGCCGAGCTGAAACTTGCACAGCGTTCTGTTACGCCAGTAGTAGGCCTATGGCGTCGGCACATTCCGACGTTGTTTTGCTACTGATCTGGAACAGATCCTCATGTAAAAAGTTGGCGTACGGCCGTATTTTACATCAAATTGATTTCATATTACACATGCACATAGAAAAAAGTATGCAAAATCGAATCCCGCCGACGAGAAGTTCCAAAAATGGCGACTTGCCTGCAAACTTTTCCGATGAATAAAAGCAAAACTTTGGAAGCGTCGATCTCGGTTCGAAACTGGCACACATAGCTCTCGTCGGGATATATCATTTTGTTACATTGATTCTCATTGGTTGCAAAATTACAATGTGATTGGTTCACAAATATAGCCGTACCGACCGAAATAGTGAAGCACCAAACAAACTTCGATTCTAAACGCATACCATATCCGCGATTACGCCCGAAACGCGGATTTTCGACTTTCTCATCAAATAACTAATTCCATTTTCGCTGTAAGTACATAAAATGGCAATCATTCAAATCTTTATTCATTTCTAATTCATATAAGAAAAAAAATAAGGATGAAACACCGCTTAAAGAGGCAGTAATACTTGATTGAACTGAAGACCCCCCAGTTTTGCGGCCAGACCCCGTTTTTGCCCAGTTTTTGGTACCACAAATTTGACGTCGCGTTTCGGTTCGCACGGCATTGCTACACACACACACACACACACACACACACACACACATACACACATACAACACACACACACACACACACACACACACACACACACACACACATATATTATATATATGACTGCCATAACCAGCTGACTACGGTCATTTCATGACCACCCTTAACACCAAGCACAACTCGGGGCTGGCTGTGTTATGTGTACGATTTAAAAAAAAATCATTTTTCGATGCCATATTGTCTGTTTGGTATCTGTCTGACGTGAAGCAAAGTGAATTAAAAAGTTTATTTAAAACACACACACACACACACACACACACCACGCACGCACGCACGCACGCACGCACGCACGCACGCACGCACGCACATACACACACACACACACACACACACACACACACACACACACACAAACAACAAAAAACAAATCAAAACAAAAAACGACAAAACAAACAAACAAACTCGAGGTCGCTTGGCTCTTTTGCCTTGGTCTCAAAGACATCTTATCTCCAGTTCAGCCACATCCCCGTATATTTGTTTCTTTTGTTGTTGTTTTTATTACGCTTGACAAAGGCCAGTTGGTCAAAAATTTGCGCCTGTATTGTTTTGTGAATCAAATACACATTTTCCTTCTGTCTTACGTTGTGATTCAGACCTTTAGATTTTTATTTATTCACTTTATATATCTATTCTTTTTTTTTTTGAAGATAAGATACAATGTTTCAAACCTTTAATTATTTATTTATTGACTACACATACACACACACACACACACACACACACACACACACACACACACACACACCACACACACACACACACACACACACACACACACACACACTATATATATATATATATATATATATATATATTTCTTTGAAGATAAGATACACAGGTACACATGTCATTTACATGTTACCAAGACTGTTCCAATGATAGACTAATACAATACTGGTACAAAAATATAGATTAGCTAAAACATAGGCTAGGTGAAATCTCAGGACCTGGCCAGCTAATGGGTTTATGTGTAGGCTTAAGGCTCGTGCCATGATCACCGTACACATGGCACCTGTGACGTTAGTGCATATGGAATTCGTTCCAAGCGCGGAGACGTCGTCTTGAGAAACTGAAACTGAAAATGAAAATGAAATTTCTGTCTCCGTGTGTTTCTGGGTTCTTTCTGCTTGAACGCTGGTAGTCATTTTGAACCAGAAAACA
>JAPXFY010000022.1:40854584-40857084 GCA_030674185.1 Monoplex corrugatus
GAATTAATGACAGATAGATAACAAGTAAGTAAATAGGTGTGATTGAAAAGTAAACAAAGAAACAACGTGACATGAACGAATTAATGACAGCTACGGAATAAGTGAATACGTAAATAATTATGTTCAGAAAATTAAGTAAACAGTATCGGATAAATAAATGATAAAGACATGAAGAAGTTCATTAAGATCAGATTCTTTGTACATCCGTGTATGTATTAGCGTTGTGTTGTGTGTGTGTGTGTGTGTGTGTGTGTGTGTGTGTGGTGTGGAGAGAGAGAGAGAGAGAGAGAGAGAGAGATAGAGACAGAGAGACAGAAACAGAAACAGATAACAAAGAGATATAAGATATAATTATAAATAAATATATATATATATATATAATAATGTTACTGAATTTTCCAACAGTAGAAGTTTAAATGTTACAGCTAAAACGTATTTTTTAAAAAAAAGCTTGCCATTGCTTGCAAGTTGGGTGTTTTTGCTGTTTCCACAATCCAGCCACTGACATAACTTGCAGGATCTTTAACGTGCATAGTTGATACTCTGCGTGTGCAAACACACGAAAGGGGTTTAGGCACTTACAGGTCTGCACGCTTGTTGACCGGGGGATCAGAAAAATCTCCATCCTTTAGCCACTAGGCGAGAGAGAGAGGAGAGAGAGAGAGAGAGAGAGAGAGAGAGAGAGACAGAGAGAGATAGAGAGAGACAGAGACGAGATAGAGAGAGACAGAGAGAGATAGAGCAGAGACAGAGAGAGAGACAGACAGAGACGGAGACAGAGAGCGAGACAGACAGAGAGAAGAGAGAGAGAGAGATAGAGACAGAGACAGAGAGAGAGAGAGAGCGAGACAGAGAGAGCGAGCGAGAGACAGAGAGAGAGATAGAGCGAGACAGAGAGAGAGAGAGAACAGACAGACAGAGAGAGAGAGACAAGAGAGAGACAGAGACAGAGACAGAGGACAGAGAGAGAGATAGACAGGGAGACAGATAGAGAGAGAGACAGAGATAGAGATAGAGAGAGTCAAAGAGAGACAGAGCAGAGAGAGATAGAGACAGAGAGAGAGCGAGACAGACAGAGAGAGAGAGAGAGCGAGACAGAGAGACAGAGAGAGAGAGAGAGCGAGACAGAGAGAGAGAGAGAGAGCGAGACAGAGAGAGAGAGAGAGACAGAGACAGAGAGAGTTAAACATGTAGGAACCATCATTACTGCTAATGGTATTGATTCTGTTATCAATACAAAGATCATTTTCATGAAAAATCCAGTTACGACAACGAATCATTATAAGAAAGGGAGGGAGAGAGAGAGAGAGAGAGAGAGAGAGAGAGAGAGAGAGAGAGAGAGAGAGAGAGAGAGAGAGGAGAAGAGAAGAGAGGAGAGGAGAGGAAGAGAGGGAGAGAGAGGGAGGAGAGAGGAGGAGAGAGGAGAAGATGAAGAGAGAGAGAGAAAAGAAAGAATAGAAAGAGAAAGAAAGAGAGAAGAAGAGAGAGAGAGAGAAGAGAGAGAGAGAGGGTGTAGCCAAATCAGCTGATGGACTCAGTCCTAGTACTACAGTAGACTAAAGCCTTACTATTGTGGCACAGTATATACCATATCGCAGGTAGGGCTGTGTCAGTGTTTCGCCGTCTCTGTTGACAGTCCTGATTTGGGGGATTAAAATAGCGAGTGCATTTACATAGACAGGTATTCGGAATGATGAAAAAAATTGAATTAATAAAGAAATTGATAAAGAAGTGAATGAGTGAATGAGTGAATGAAGAAATAATGATTTATCATCATCATCATCATCATCATCATCATTATTATTATAATTGTTGTTGTTATCATCATCATCATCACCATCAATATTATTGGTGTTGTTGTTGTTCTTTCTCTTATTGCTGTTATTAATATTATTTGTATCATTATTATTATTATTACTATTATAACTTGATAGATCCTTAAGGAAATTAATTTGTGTAGTCACACTCCCAATAAAACACAAAATCACATTGGTAAGGTATTCAAACTGTTCAAATAAAAAAATCATCCATAGTGTCCATGGACCCACACAAACCTTGAACTGTCACTGTTTCACGCCCACGCTCCTGTTGACATGACAAATCCTCCTCAAACAAATAACAATTACAACCATAACATCACGCGTAAACATAAACCGCCCAAGGCATAAATCCAAACTACACCAAACATTACTCCGATGAACAGTTATTTAAAACTTAACGGTTCCCAAACATAAGAGAGAGAGAGAGAGAGAGAGAGAGAGAGAGAGAGAGAGAGAGAGAGAGAGAGAGAGAGAGAGAGAGAGAGTATCAGATCACTGTTTGATCACCAAAACTATTATCATTTCAAACCCAACCGACCGCGAAGAGCCATATCAGAGCTATAACCATTTGAAAACACACGTACTACCTCGTTGATCTTGGAGAGAGAGGGAGAGAGAGAGAGAGAGAGAGAGAGAGAGAGAGAGAGAGAGAGAGAGAGAGAGGAGAGGCAATGAACAAA
>JAPXFY010000022.1:40867084-40869584 GCA_030674185.1 Monoplex corrugatus
CAGCCATCACCACCATCGCTACCAACGACAGTTTTTATCAGCTATTAGCACGAAGATCACCACTACTATGGCCACACCACACCAGCAATAACAACAACAACAACAACAATTCCTTTAATCAACCATCACCACCATCACTACTAACGACAACTTATACCAATTAGTAGCACTAGGACCACCACCACCACCACCATCACACCACCACCCCACCACCATCACACCACCACCACCACCACCACCACTATCATCGTCGACAACAACAACAGCAACACTAATCAGGAAACCGATACAGGAGAGATAATTGACCTGGCGGTGTGTTAATTAATAAATCACGGACCGTCAGTCAAAGAGGTTGTCTATTAGTGACGGGACATACGATAAGTCGAACAGTTTAACATCTGTCAGTGAGGTCGTCTATTAGTATTAGTGACTGGACATACGATAAGTCGAACAGTTTGACAGCTATTGCTGACATCGTCGTCGTCTTGTCTCTGTGTTGTTTTGCTTCGTGTGTCGGTGATGAACTTCACGCCTGTGCTAGTTGCGTTTTGAAAAACGTGTGTGAATCCCAAGTATGGTCTCACCTGTCGGCGTCACCGGGTTCGGTGTTGGCCGCTTCGCATCTAGATGCCACCATCTCCCTCCAGGCCGCTCTGTCTTGACTTTTGTGGACAATTTCTTGAACATTTAGGCCACTGGTGTTGGTTATGTTCTCGATGTATGAGACTGGAGGTCTGCCTTTCTTCCATTTTTTTTTGCCACTGTTTTTCTTGGAAGATGGTTGCCGTGAGGTCCGTGTTCTTGTTGCGTGACATATGGTCAATGTGTTTTAAAGTCTTCTCTTGTTGATGTCTGCTGGTAGTTTTGTGGTGGTATCAGGTTCTTCCAGGACACTTTCATTAGTTCTTCTCTCTGTCCTTTTGACGCGTAGTTGTCTCCGATAAAACCACACGTCTCTGCTGCCTCAATTCTTCTGCAATCAGTTTTTCTCAGAGTCCAGGCTTGGCAGCCATAAATCATGACTGGCTAGATCAAACAATTAATGGTGATATATTTAAAGCCCCTCATGCAAAATAACAGCAAATGGCACAAACTTGACACAGGTTGAGAAATTCAAATACCTGGGAACGATCATTTCATCAGACGGCAGATGCACATCAGAAATAGCCGGCAGAATCGGCCAAGCCAAAACAGCATTCAAGAAGATGACAAGCATTCTTACCAACAAATGCCTATCAATTAACATCAGGAAGAGAGTTCTTGAATATTATATAGAACCAATACTGTTGTACGGATGCGAGGCGTGGAGAGTCAACAAACAAAGCCAGAACAAGATTGAGGCAGCCGAGATGTGGTTTCTAAGAAGAATGTTGAGGGTTCCATAGACAGCAAAGAAAACAAACGAGACAGTCTTGATGGAGGCAGACACAAGCAGATCATTCATAAGGAAGATTAGGAAAAGACAGGCAACATTTATAGGCCATTTTATGAGGAAGGGGGATTTGGAGCACCTAGTCACGGCGGGAAAGCTGGAGGGAAAGAGAGCACCGGGTAGACCCAGGGAGAAAATGCTGGACGGACTTGCAGAATGGCTGGGGACGGGGAGGGTGGGGGAGATGCAAGGGGCAACGAGAGATAGAGGCAGATGGAAGTCCATGATCGCCAACGCCATGCGGCAGGGCACCTGCTGATGATGATGATATTTAAAGCAAAAGGGACTCCAACAACACTGTTTTACCCTGTGACTTCCACACACTGTCCACCAGCATCCTGTATTATCAACCATGCTAGCAAAGCAAACCCTTAACCCTCTGACTCCCTCTCCCTATCCACCGGCTTCCTGCAGGAAGTTGGTGGATAGGGTGAAAGATTCAAAGGGTTAATTTTTTTGCAGTTGGTGGACAGGGTGCGGAGTTAAAGGGTTAAAATAAGGAAACTTTGTTGATTCACGTTGCATACTCTACGAATACGAGTAATATTGGTATAGTTTTGGATTGAATTTGTTCAAGAGGGATTTCATCACATTCAGACAAGCCCACGCGCTTCACGCGCTCCGCCAATTGTTAGTGTGGCAAGCTCTCCGATCCTGCGCAAAGCCATATGCGCTGGCCAGGTCTTGAACTGAGGAGGGAGGGAGGAGGAGAAGGGATCTGTCAAACAGTAAGCTGACACCAGCAGAATGATGGATACATTAAGATGGGCAGCGAACAGGCCAGTGTTTAATGTTGCGGGCTGGGATTGAACTCGAGATATCGGATCTTTTAGTCCACGGCTCTGTCAAAACAAACAAACAAACAAACAAAAAACAAACAAACAAACAAACAAACAAACAAAGCAAAAACAAAAAACAAAAAAAAAACCCACCGAAAACAAAGAAAACAACAAAACAAACAAACAAAAACAACAACAAACAAAACAAAAAACAAAAAAAACAACAACAACAACAACAACAACAACCAGCCGGTGTACTTTTAAGAAGGTAAAAGACTTTTGTTTATTG